>BMAU01004130.1:0-600000 GCA_019973935.1 Trichonephila clavipes | reverse complement strand
GCCAATAATTATTTCAATTGGTGGAAACTCTGGAAATAATGTGAATTTTTCAAAATTTCTAGTTGAGCCTCTGTACAGAGGTCTGAGCTATATACAGGATAAAATATTATTATAATACAGCCATTTTTCACAAAAGGAGAACATTTGGAAAAAAGATTATTCTAAGTTAATTTTTTGCCGAAATGTTATATTTAAATAAATTTTTTTTTGTCAAAATGTCCTTAAAACATTTTTATGCATGTATTTTAATCTAAGTGACACTAAATACCCTGAAAATTATCCATTTATGCGCTTTTTTAAAATCACGGTTCCGAACTTAGTCGGACACCTTAAAGTGGCTTTTGAATTACTTTTTTTTTACCAAGTCATCTATATTAGGATTAGCTCTTACAGATGCCCACAAATTTAAGTTATTATAGGTGCACATCAGTTAGTTTTGAGTGATATCTATTTTACAACGTTCAAGCAAAAAACATTTATTCACAAATTTATTTTGATCCAAATTTTGAGGTGGTGTTTTTTTCGTCTAAAAAAATTCCCCTTCAATAAAATTGTAAAAAAATGATTATATACATGTATTATCTTTCCAAAATTTTTTTGATTTTTCAGTAAGTCTTCACGTGCCAATATTACAACTCCACATGTCACACTGTGGCACGTGTGCCACGGGGTGGCCATCTCTGGTATAGAATTTACCGTAAAATAAAGGTAGAGGTTCAATGACGTAGCCAGTTCTGAAGAGACCCTATCCCAAAATTCCTTGGAAGCCCTTTTTTGAAAAAGAAATAAAAGACATTTATATGAAAGTATTAGAATATTGAACATGCTGGGCCCCTCTCGCTGGGGGGCCCGTATCATTGATACGGCGGTAGCTAGGCCCCTGTATAGGTTGTATATTTACGAGCCTGTTTATGGGCAGAAAGATGATAAGCAAAAACGAATTACTCAGTAATCTCATAAAATAGAAAAGGTACACCTTATTTATAAAACAATTGGTTTATATTCAAGTAGTAATTTATTTAATTAAGTTTTGAATATCAATAATGATTTAATTAATGTTTTAACTAAGCAAATTATTTGATTACCAGGTTTGTTTTAATTTATGTTTTTAAAACTCTCAATATCCTAATATGTAAATTCAAATTTTAAAAGAGAACTAATTAATTTCTTATTTTGCTTTTATTTTTTATAGATAAAAACGATTACATTGTTTAACGAATTATGCTCTGAATAACATTTTAGGCCCGAGAATTATATATGCTCCAATTATATGTGTATATTTATATATTTTATTAGATTAATTAATTTTTTAAGTAATTGTTATTTGTTCTGCTATTATTTTAACAGAGAACGATTTGAATTTACAATAATTGTTTTTAAAATAAGTAGAAATTTATTATGTAGGTTATGCTGAAACCATTAGATTTTTTTTAATACTTTTTGCACTTGCACAATACTGTGATTTTTACGAATCTAATGTGTGTGTATATGACATTTCAAACACTATAAAATTATGTTGAAAAATGGTCCTGAAAACTGAGATCAAGGTCATGAAAACTGAGATGAGCACAGTAGGCCTTGGCCCTCTATGGGTTGTTGCGCAACTGAGTTTAGTTTACATCTAAAAATTTCATATATACAACTATTTCACTTTCCAAAGAAAACATAAAGCACTTATAAAGCATTCGTCCGTGGGTGATGTCTTACTTCTAAATTATCTTCGTGACCTAGGGAGGGAATAAAGAACCAGGCGTTGCCATAATCTTAATATCCCTTTATTAAGATGTTAACTTAAATACTATACAATGATAATATTTATATTTTAACTTAGCGGATCTGAGTTGAGAAACACACAATACGTATTACCAAATAAGCGCGACCTAATCACTATATTTAACTTAACCACCTATTCCTAATCCCAGTAAATACGCAGTTCTTAGTATTAACTTGAATGATCCTACCTCTATATCCTAGGTAGCAACAATACTCTCGAATCTTCAATGTAATTTCCTTATCTCGCGTGGAATGGTATCCACCTTGCTTGAACGCACTTTCACGGATAGCTGACACTGGAATATCGGCTTACTTCAGCTTACACGCTTAAACTCCGACTAGCATAATCACTTCCCAAAAGGTCACCTCGCTTACGCTAAACTTCTGCTATTTAAAAGTGTCCTAATTTGAATAATCACGCTTCGCTTCTGGATTTGGTTGGAAAGGATTTGCCTTTTTTGGTCCCAAAGAACTCAAGAGGAAAATTAATAGAAAGCGCGATGAGCCCGTCACACACTTTCAAATGTAATTTAACAATGATTTTATTATTATTATCATTATTTGGGATTTTACCTTTTATTAGTTGTTATACATCTGAGAAGTTATTAGAGATAGATATCCAAAAAGAAAGAGGGAAAGTTTAAAAAAGATTTTTGGAATGAATACTTCACACACACACAGGATAAAAATACTTTTTACATTTTCTTCCCTGCAGTTAAAACTAAAGATTGAATAAGATCTTTTAAAACTATTCTTGAATATAAGATTGACATTCAAGCAAGATGGATAAATAAAAATTTGCTGTAAATTTACAAGGAAAACTAGACTTTTTTAAAAAAAATTATTTAAAAAATAAGAACAATACTAGCTTAAAATTTAGACAATTGAAATCTCAATTCAAATGTGTGTGATAATGGTACATATATAATCTCTTCTCTTTTATCTCTTTCTCTATCTCATATGATGAAAATATAAAGTTTTAAACTCTGTTAGTCTAAAAAAAATTCCCTAGAAGAGAAATAATTATCGCCTTCGATAAATAATTCATTTTTGTGACTTAAACGTGGACTTTAAATAAACAGAATGTAGAAATGGCAAACTCATTTCATTTAAGTGAAATTCTCTCTCTATCTGTACATATAGAGAGAGGCCGCAGTAGCGTAGAGATCAAGGTAGCGGACTCACAGCCGGCGTGACATAAGTTCGAACCTAGAGCCACTGAAGACCCGCCGTGTAGAGGACCTGATGCACGCTACATCTTTCTTGACTCAAACGTCCTCCCATTGGTGTGGTGCGGAAGTTAAGAGGGGGTGCCAACTCAGGTGTCGTCCTCGTCTCTTGACTTCAGTTCAAAATTACGAGGTTCTTCACCCAAAGCCCTTGTGTAGCTGAATAAGGCGACGTTAATATTCACTCACTCTCTCCCTCTATCTATTGTGAATCGTCTCTCTCTCTATCTATTGTGAATGGTCTCTCTCTCTATATATAGGGGAAATAATCTATATACAGTGGTACCCACAGGGGGGGGTCCACGCTTCTAGACCTCCCTCCCCATAGCCCTTGAATTTTTTTCTATTGATATTAATCTTATGTATACAGAACGTAAAATTGAATTTATATTTGTAATTAACAATTTATTTTATTAATTAATGCTAATTATTAATTCAATAATTTATTTTTTACTGTTTTTTTGTTCCCCAAATTGACAGAATCAAAAGAATACGCTTAGCGTCGTATGAAGGTATGATACGAGAATGGTAGACTTTTGACCCTGGACCCCCTCCCTTTGAAAATTTTTTTGTGTGCGCCACTGTCTATGTACATATATACTTATTATATACAGTCTCTTTACATATATGTATCGGGGGATTGATTACGTACACATATATATATATACTTATTATGAAGGAGCTCTATATATAGATACATATGCACACACGCACAATTATCCTCTATACATATCGGAGTAATTGTCTATGTTTATATATATATATATATTTACTATGAATGTGGTCTCTCTCACACACACACACACACACACACACACACACACACACACACACACACACACATATATATATATATATATATATATATATATATATATATCAGAGAGATTGTCCATGTACATATACAATTTATCGTCGGCTTAATTATCAAAATGCGTAACTGCCCAAGGGCACTGTTTGGAGCGATTCCTTAATCGAGCCAAGCAGCGGTTGTTGTCGAGTTGCGTGGAATTCAAGAAGGCAGCCTAGCGGTAATGTTATCGCCTATCTTGGCGAACATAAACAACAACTTGGCGCGTAGCACTTCTATATCAAATTAGCACCCCAGAAGGAGTTACGCATTCTGATAATTAGGCCGACGAAATACTTATTTTAAAAAAGAATGGTCTCTTTTTATATATATATATTGAGGAGATTGTCTATGTACATGTATATTTTCTGATTATGAATGTTCTCTCTACATATAAGTGTAGTATATTATATTTAAATTTTCTTATATTGAAAAATATCACTTACATTTACCTTACTCAATCATAAAATTTATTTTTAAGGAATAACACTAGCTTCTTTTTTGATTTTTACGACGCTCAAAACGTTTATTTCAAACGTTATTTTCAAAACATTTTAAAAATTCAATTTAGTAAAATTTTTAAAAAAATATTTTGAAAAAGAGTTATTTAGGAAATCGATTGTGTGTTATACAACGGAAAAGTCGATGTTATTCATGAAAAGGAATCTTTCGATACATACCGAATCAGTCAAATCTTTCGATTCCACCAACATTTTTCAGAGCAAGTTGAGGTTAAAGGACAGTTCGAAGAGGAAGGGGAAAAGGCTCGGAGGGGTTGAGCGGGCCCTTTATCCATTACGCGAATGAATCCTCTGGAAAGTTGTCCTCCAGAAGAAGGGGTCGAGAGAAGGACTATTTACGTAATGCGTTTTATTTCTCCTTATTCGCAATCGATTGAAGCATGCTTTTTGCATTTCCATTTCCTTATGCTCCTTGTTCGGTGATAGATCGTAGATGGACACAACGTTAAGATCGTGCCGAACTTTTACAAGCAACCAGATTAATTTTCTTTTTTAGTTAATGAAAAGTGACGCGCAAAAAATAAATAAATAAAAAAAAAAATGAAGGAATAATAGTCCAACAGAATTTGAAAAGAATTTTTCTTCCGGTTAATTCGAATTACGTCGCTCTTTCCCGTAATGACGTTCTCGGAAATTCTCGATTAACTGACTGTTATAAATTAAATTTAAAATATCTTTTTTTAAAAAAAAGTATATAAGAGAGATTTCGGTTTTATGATATTTATAATGTTTCTTTTAAATTCAAAATCATACAAAACTATTGTATGTGGCAGGTTATGTATTTTCGCTCCATAAGCAAAGTATGAAATAGCAAAAGAAGAACAAAAAACAACTCGAAAAAATGTCTTTTTTTTTATTACCCCTTCTTTAACAGATAAAATACTAAGTAGATTTCTGGAAAAATTTTAATACACACGCGCGCGGATATAAATATTTCAAGCGTCTTATAAAAATTACAGTCCCGCACAACATTGTTAAAGAAACGAACCACATTTCAGGTAATGATTTTACAATTATATTATTGTATCATGTAATTTTTGGATTTGTCCACGCATTTGTGTATAACAGTTCAAAATCTGTTCACGTACAAAATAATGACTTCTTTTCGTTTCTAGTTATTTTAAGTTTTTCATTGAAAGCAATTATAAATACTTTTAACATTACTAATCTATATATATAAAGGAGAAAAGTGACTCACTCACTCACTCACTGACTGACTGACTGACCAATCACGATATCTCCGGAACTATTAAACCTACAGACTTGAAATTTGGTATAGGTAGGTTCCATTCATGGAGTAGACGTCAGCTAAGAACGGATTTTGCAAAGTTCGAACCTCATTCGCAATCGGGCCGATGCACGTTATGGGGTTTAAGGGGCGTTATAGATAATTATTTCCATTACTAAACTATTAGATGTACAGTCGTGAAACTTGGTACACAGATTTCTTTCATAAAGTAGAGATTCCGATTAACTACATAATGATTTTTTACAAAAAATTGACCTCCAAGGGGCGTTAAGGGCGCTTAAGGGGCGTTACATAATTATTTCCATTTTTTAAAACTATTAAACGTACAGTCTTGAAATTTGGTAAGCGGTTTCCTTTCATAGAGTACAGATCCCCTACAGAATGGGTTTTGTGAAAATCGACTCCCAAGTAGCGTTGTAGAGAATTAAGTGGCGTTATAGGCAATTAGCTCCTTTTTTTCCGGAACTATTCCGCCTAACTATTAGACGTACAATAGACTCAAAATTTAGTGAGCTGATTCCATTCACTGAGTAGAGATCCGCTATAAGATGGGTTTTGTAAAAATCGTTTCTAAGTGGCGTTGCGGGGGCTTAAGGGGCGTTATACAAAATTATTTCCATTTTTAAAACTATTAGACGTACAGTCTTAAAATTTGGTAAGCGGATTTCTTTCATAGAGTACAGATCCGCTGCAAAATGTGTTTTGTGAAAATCGACCCCCAAGTGGCGTTGTGGAGAATTAAGGGGCGTTATATAGGCAATTAGCTCCTTTTTTAAACTATTAGACGCAAAATCTTGAAATTGAGTGAGCAGATTCCATTCTCTGAGTAGAGATATGCCGTAAGATGGGTTTTGTGAATATCATTTCCTAAGTGGCGTTGTGGGGACTTAAGAGGCGTTATACAAAATTATTTCCATTTTTAAACTATTAGACGTACAGTCTTAAAATTTGGTAAGCGAATTCCTTTCATGCTGTAGAGGTCTGCTACAAAATAGTTTTGGGGAAAATTGATCCCCAAGGGTCACTGAGGGGGATTAGGGGGCGTAATAGATAAATATTTCCGCTTTTCAACTAATAGAACCACCTGCTTGAAAATTAGAAGGTATGTTCCGTTCATGGAATAAAGTTCCTTTTACAAAGATTTTTGCGAAAACGGACCCCCAAAGGAGTGGGGTTGTGAGGGATTAAGGCGTGTTATATAGAAAAATTCCTGTTTTTGAATTTAACTCATTTACTTGAAATTTGTTGAGCACTTTTTCTTTAGTTGAATAGAGTTCCACTAAGAATGGATTTTACGGAAATCAACTCCAGGGGGAAGCGGGGAAAGTTATTCTGGCGTATTGATAGACAAAATTCCCGTTTTCGAACTACTAAAACTACAATAATAAAATTTGGTTTGCATGCTTCTTTTGTTGAATTGGAATCCGCTAAGAATGTTGTCAACAAGGTATTGATAATAAAAATTCCGTTTTTGCTCTGTTAGATTTAGACTTGAAATTTAGCACGCATGTTTATTTTATGGAGTAGAGATCCACTGAAAGTTGCTTTGGTGGAAATCCACTTGATTATTAGGTTAAGTGAGCGAAAAAATTCTTTCTACTTCTATTTTAGATATAAACAGAAATTAGATATTATAATTTATGTTCTTTTTATATCAAGGGGTGAGAGTGTATCAGCTATAAATATATTTTTCAATACAATCGAATTCTTAATGCTAGATATCAATAATTAATGTATATGTAAACAGTATACATATATACAACATCTTGAAATACCCAGTGAAGCGGGTAGGTAATGGCTAGTATTTATATAAATGCTTCCTAGTTGATTGCCAACCATATAAATAAAAAAAAAGTTCACTACTTGATTTTAATCCCTTTAAAAAAATTTAACTGGACAAACATTTTTACTTAATTTACAGTAACGTCAATTGGTGAAAAATTCAAAAAAATTATAGAAATCTGTAATGTGCAAACGAGAGAAATCTATGAAAATTATGATCTTTTCTATAAAAATTATGATACGAATCAGCGATTCCCTGTGAATTACTTATGCAGCATTAATTCAAGCAAATAAAATATTGCCTACGCAAACTAATCCACAAGTCTCGAAAAATTCCTCTTACGCCATGCAATGCATCACTTCAAGTTATTCCTTAACAAACTGAATGGGCACATACAGTATTCAGATCATGACAAGAACTCAAAAATGCATCTAAACACTTTAAATTATACTCCTTGAGTATTATTCCACACAGCATGCTAACATTATGTAAAATTTTCAGCTCATAAACTTCAAATTACATAATGGTCAAAAAAAGAATCACTGACCTTATGACCCTGATGTAAAAAAAAATATTCATAGAAGTGAGCAATCTCTTGAAGATGAAAAGAAAATAAAAGAGAGAGAGAGAGAGTAAACGGCATCAAACCGATCGAATCGAATGCAACATAAACTCTCTGAGCCGACATACAATAACACAGTAAGAGCCATAACTCAAGAATTCCCACCCAGCGGAGGGAAGCAAAGGTGGTCTGCAATAAAATAACCACTCTCTCTGTCAGAGCGGTAAGAAATGAGGGCCTCCACAAAATAAAGGGTGTAACATAAGCAGCTCAAAACACTGGACATTACTCGGAGAAATATGAGCGATCTTCGTAATCGCCAATGGCCACAAAAATAGCTATTCTACTTTTTCAGTAGGTTTTGGGCCAGTGTGTTATTTTGTGAGTTCCCCCACCGTGATAGAAAGGTATCGTATCTTGGACCCGAGGGGAAGATGGGGGCTAATGGCCCGTGTCGCGGAGGATGGTCCTCGCTCGATTGCGCGCGGCGGCCACGTGCAATAAACTCGCCTCAGTCCCCGTGGCCGTTTTGGGGGGTCCTGGTCACCTAGATCGTTCGTCGACTTCTCTGTGGCAGCAAGTAGTTGACATATTTGTGACAAGGTCAGGTCGAGTTTGATCAAAAAAGGAAAAATTGAGGCTAAGTTGTGTGTGTGTGGAAGAGGTATTTCAATAGGATAAATTTGCTAATTTGATGTTATCTTCCTTCCTTGGTGGCTAGACAGCCCAGGGTGGGCCTTGGCCTTTTCCAGACCAGCCCTCTTCCTGCTAGTGTTCTCCAATTTTTAATTCTCAAAACTAGCAGATCTTTTTCTAGGTTATCAATTCATCTTAGATTTGGCCTGCCTATTTATTCTCCGTGAGCCAATTGGTTGGGCATTGAAAACTTTTTTAGTAGTAGTGCGGTCTTCGTTCATTCTGACAATGTGGCCTACCCATTTACTTCGTTGTATTTTGATGAAGTTAACGAAGTCAGATTCTTTATATGAGTGATAGAGCTCGAAATTCACTCTTCTTCGCCATATGCCATTTTCCTGAATTCCTCCAAAAATAAATCTTGAAATCTTCCTTTCGTAGATACTTATCATGTTCTCATCTGTTCGAGACATGGTCCAAGTTTCACATGCATAAATTAAGAAGTTATATCCTAACTGTTAGAGATGTGTATGTATAGTGATAACCAGAGTCAATTAGTTAATTTTATGCTACTAAAATGGAATTTCTTTGCAATGAGGCGCTAAAAATTGTGAAATTAAATAATTGATATAAACAAAAGCATATGATGACTGATGTAATAAATAGCTATATGTAGCTTTCCGGAAGTAAAAGGGTGGTCGTGGTAGCCGAGTGGGCATGGCCATGAACTTTGGTCGGTGAGTCCTAGTGCCACTGAACACTCATCGTGTGGAGAGACTGATGCACGTGAAAAGTATCGTAGCTCCAAGTCTTCACGTTGGCTTGGTGTGGAAGTTTGAAGAGGAAGGAGAGGTCACGTTCCCCCTCGTTACTTGACTGATGCTCAAAATTTCGAGATCCGTTATTAGTAGCCCTTACGTTACTTTAGAGTGCGAAGTTAATAAGAAATCAATCAATCAGAACAAAAAGTTTTTAGTCCTGTATGATATACTTGATTAGGGTTAACAGCTAATCTGAATAATTTATGAAAAAGAGGGAACTATAAAATAATAATTTTATATTTAAGCAACAATTTCGCGTAGAATTATTATTAAAATTATTCTTCTTGAAATAATTATCTAACAAATGAATTTCTAAAATCATACTCTGAGTTTCATTTCATATAATTTTATTTTAACAAACTTAGTTTATTTTTTTATAATTTTAGTCACACACCCAAAACTTATATTTTGTGTCATGAAATTTATATATTTAGTTTAATTTTATTGCTTGTTCGATTTTGTATTTACTACTGTCCGAAAACCAGAATGTATAAACAGAAGTAATATTCGAGATTCATCACCAAAAAGACTTCTAAATGTCAATTTTCACTTTTATTTTAGTCCATGATTTTGACATGCGTTATGTCACACAAGTTACCTTTTTTTCTTATATCCATACTCATTTCTATTTCCATACCTAATATTTCAAAAGTTTGCCTTCTTTTTATCTGCTATTTTCTTTTCATTTAAAAGTAAACATTTTTTATATCCTTCTATCTAAAAGATTCGTTTGTGTAATCATCAATTTAGAAAAAAATTCTTTAATACATATTATGTTTCAAGTCATTTTACTAGTATCAAAACTAGCTGCATTTTTTTAAAAGAAAAATTAGCTTCAATTTGAATGAACTCCAATATTTTAATGAAACTGTTTTTGTGAAAATTCTTTCTACTCTTAATCTTGATCAATATTACAAGAATTCTTAATTAGAGAACCATTAGAAAATTTTGAAGGGATACAGAAATTTAGATGTGAATAAACCAGTGGCACACAAAAGGGAGGAGGGTGGGGGGTCCTCGGGTCCCCCCATTGCCCTTGAACTTATTTTCAATTGATGATAATACTATATATATAATGTGTAAAATGTAATTATGTGTTATTAATAATTAATTTTACTAATTTTAATACTAACTATTCATTCAGTAATTTATTTTTTACTATTATTAGTTCCCAAAATTGACAAAATCAAAAGAAATACGTTGTACGTCGAATTGAAGTATGATACGAGAATAGTGGACTTTCGACCTTGCCCCCCATAACCCTGAAAAGTTTTTGTGTACGCTACTTTATTTCAGTCACAATTATTCAAAGCTACATTTCATTGTAAATATACGTAGTAAATCTAAAATTTTAATTTGAAGCTCTTTTTCAAGAGAGTTTAGCTTTAGTTTTCCAATTAATATGCCATAAAACAAATAAAAATTTACTTGAACTTTCTCACTAATTAATTTCGTTTATATGTTGATGCTTAGTACCTAAAACTGCTTATTATTAAATATTGTATGACTTTTATGTGATGGTTATATAATTTTTACTATGTTATTCCTTTTTATGAAACCAATTTTTATATATATATAAATTTATTTTACGAATCGATGGTTTTAACAAAAGCTCATCACAAAATAAAAAGGCAAAAATTCTCGATCTACAGCATTCGATTTGCTTGGTTAAGAATCATTTTCTTTATTCGTTCAAAATCATAAATAGAGAGAACATTCTTACTACATCTAACAGATCTTAATTATAATTGTTTATACATTTTTTTTATTTCACATCAATAGTCCCTTCTTGAATTAATTGCTTTTTATTACATCCAATCTACTAAAACAGAGGTTCCCAAACTTATTGTGTCCAAGGATTCCCTCTCCCCTTTCGTTTATACCAAAAATTTGGCCACCAACTCCGAGTGAAATATTTGTATTTCAATACATAACAGAAATATTATAAGAACAACTTTGCGGTCATGAAAATGGTAACTGAAAATGAAAATGATATTGTTAAGGATTATATAATAAGACTTATTTTATAGCTGAACTAAAACAAAAGTTAATTCAAAAAATGATTATCTATAGTTAGTAAATTTATGTACGATACATCAGTTGCATTAAAAAAATATTTAATATTCTTAATAATTCAATGGATAATACTGCTTTCAGTTAAAAACTTTTTTAAAAAGTTGTTGTATTTACTTTATATCTCTCAACCAGTGGCGCACACAAAGGGGAGGGGGGTCCTGGGAGTCCAGACCCCCCCTAAGCCCTTAATTTTTTCCGATTGATTATAATTCTAAGTATATAGTACGTAAAATTTAATTAAGTATTTGTTATTAATGATTAATTTTATTAATTAATGCTAATTACTTATTCAATAACTAGTTTTTTATTGTGTTTTGTTCCCGAAAATCGACAAAATCAAAAGGAGCATGATACAAGAATGGTGAACTTCCGACCACGACCCCCCCTCTTGAAAAATTCCTGTGTGCGCTACTGCTCTCAACTCTTTCATGTTGTCATATTCATGTCATATGTTTCATGTTGTTTAGACAAGTTATTACATTTAGCAGTGTAAATTCCTTCCTATTTAAAACTCACAGTATAGCCACACCCGGGATTGAACCGATTTCCACTGTATGATGCTTGTCATTTCTTGTATTTTATGTGCCCATCTATAATAATTTACACTAAAAAGTTTTTATAACAATAAAAATTCTGACCAATTTTATTTTAACTTTCATAATAATGGAATGAGTCACAAATACTTTACCCCCCCTCAACACACTCCAAATCAATCTAAATATTCACAAACCCCCTAAGCAGTCACAAGGACTCCAGGGGTCCACAGGAATCACTTTGGAAGCTTAAGTACTTAAACGCGGAGAAGGAATTCAGAGACATTTCTAATTCTCTATTAAACTTTTCTATTCATTTATTTCTTATTATAACATTTGTGTATTTCAGTTTAAACTGTCAAATTTAGTTAAAGTGACCGTTTTTTTTTCTTACCATGTACATAAAAATTGGTCAAATTTCTAATGACAGTGGCACGTTGAAATTAAACCATGTAGACAGGAAATAATGTGTTATTATTTCAATCAAAAATGAAAGTTTTAAATTTTATGACTCAAGAAATTCTTAAAAATATGTTTAATTAAAGTTTATAATAGTTTCATTTCTAATGTACGTCAATTGAAATGTAAGCTTGCAACAGAATGCATTACATCTGCACTCAATTTAAATTTTAATTAGTATTATTAGCTTACTTAAGTGTTAATAAGCTAAAAGAAGCCTAAAAACCAACCAAATATGGATTAAATTCATATTACAAATGTGAAACATTTTAGTTTATTTTACCAATTTTATCAGGTTTTTTTTAACGGAAACCTCATGAGATAAAACAAGTATCTACACACACAAAAAAAGTTTAAATACTGAAATGTTTATATAGAATCTTGAGATGATTAATTATGAATATAATTTTGGTCACCTGTAATTAGAAGAAAATTAACTCACTTAATTCTTTTTTTTCTGTCTCTCTTATTTTATGGTCAAATGCTGCTTTTCTGACTGTAATTAAAAATATTCCTATAATTTTTTTAAAGAAAATACTTATATATTACATATTATTGCAATAAAATTGCACAATCAAAATTTTTAAGTAAGTGAAAATATCAAATACTTAAAAACTCGACAAAAAAAAATTTCAAACTATCACAGTTATATTAAAACCTGTATATTAGAAAACCGAAGCACTAATTTTAAATTGTCAACACACTTACAAATACAGATTTATTCTTACATTTTAAATATATGAAAATCTGCTAATCTTCTTTCGTAATATCTTAATAAAATGCGTTCGTATTCCATAGCTGTTTTTATTATCTTTGAGTAAATATTGATATATTATTCCGTGTTATTCATAGTTCAAATTAATTTCTCTCTCATTAAATTTTTTAATATAAAATTTGTCTCCATAACTACTTAAAAAACTTATGTAATTATTTAAAACAATAAATTTCTAAGACATCTTTTGAATTTTTTCTTTAAAGTGCTCGCGCGATTCTAAAGAATTATTTAAAGTCATGAAGAAAATGAAATTTAAAAACCAAATTTGATTCAATCCCAACGCATAACATTTTAAAGAAATACGCTTTCGCATAAATGAGAAACATTTTCAAAAGAAAACACGCGCAGCCAACAGCTTTATTTTTTTATTACTTCATCTCCAAAAAAAAAAAAAAAAAGGTTAAGAAATAATTTATTTTTCCAACAGAGATGAGGTAATATATATATTTCTTGGAGTACAAATCTGTACAAACGGGTTTGTAATCTCGCTCCAGAAGCCTCTGCATTAATTTAATGTCATGACATATTCCCGGCCCACCCACAAAACTCATTAGAAAAAGATGTGGGCTGTCCAAATATTCGAAATATTTATGTAACCCAAAATAAATGGGCTAATTTCTTCCAGCGTATTTCAAAAACACGCTCTCTCTTCGGCGTCAAATTATTCAAATTGAGACCAATTTGTCGGCTGAGGTGATAAATTTCCCGCAAATGAATTTTGAATACCCTCGAACCCCCACTCAACGAAGAACCGCATGTGGAGCATTTATACATTTATGCAGATTACAGGACTTGAATTTGGAGTTTTAAAAAGATGCGAGTCACTGCAAGCCTGTCTTTTTTTTTTTATCCCTTTCTCCTCCCATTTCGGCTCTTAGAGGAAAAGTGGTGCAGTAAGTTAACTGTTGCTGGTATTATGTAGCAGTTTCGTGATTCAATCATGGAAGAAAAACTTTTGATCCTCTCTCAAATTATAAAAGTAAATTTTAATGAATTGATGTGCAGTGCAATCTTTTCAAATACTAATGCATTTTTTTTCTATAAATAAATTGAACGTTGAACGAAATTTTTCAAAAATCGAATCGTTAAAATGTATAGTGAACTGTGAAGACAATTCATTGATTAAGTACGAAAAATTTTGCATTGAAAATAAAATTTCTTTTAAGCCTTTTTAGCCACTTAAGAGGCTATTTTTCGGATATTTAATTTTTAATGAAGATGCTTTTGATCTATCTATTAAATGTTTCTTTTTAAATCTAAAAATACAGTTTTTTTTTTTACTTATTTTGTTTCTATTCAACTAATCTCTGTTTTATACTATTGAAGCTTCTAAAATACCTAATTATTTTTAAAAGTCATATTGATAAGCATTTTCCCAGTAAAAAAATGCTGAATTGCCTTAGCAATAACGTACAAATAAAATAAGTTATATTTACCAACACAATTCCAAATTAGTGTGAAGTAAAGATGTCCAATTACATAAAGATACGCTTCAAAAAGAAGATGACAGCTTGGATGATACAAAAGATTTATTCTCTTTTTTTTCACATTCACATGTCATATCAACGAATTCTCCGAACTGTTCCAAATCTTTTTTTAAAGTTTCAAACGATAAATATCACAAAAACGATGAAATTATTTTTTGTCGGTTTTATCTGAAGCCGCGTCAGCAGCATAACGGTCAGCGAGCTCCATTTAATTCCTGCTAGAGGAAACAAGTAATTCATCGAAATATCAATATGCAGTGAATAAATCTTATACTGAATTTTATTATTGCTCTTACATACCTATTATGATATCTAAGTGCATGAATAATTTAATTTGTATACAAATAAAACCCAAATAATAAAAAAATAGTGAATACTTCTATTTTATGAAGGAATTTTTTCCTAATAAAAAATAACACCGTGAAAAAATCTGATTCCTTAAAAAAAGTTTCTGGAAATTAACATTATTTTTTAAACGTATTTTTTTAAACGCTGCACGCTTAAAGTTACGCCATAGAAACGAAATAGTATGAAACGTTAATTTGATTGACGGCCTTATTATCCGATAGAATAAATCAAAAATATGAAAAAGCAATTAGATGCTTTTTAACAGACTTTTAATTCGAAAGATAGTAATGGAAATTTTTCCAATTGCCTACACAAATAAGTTTCACATTTATAAAATAAAAATAAATTTCGTTATATTTACCAATATAACGAAAATAACATGAGTCTTTCTACAGGGACTTACTCATTATTTAGTTACATACTCATAAATAAGCAACACTTAGCGATATATAAACTTATACATGTTTTTCAATTACATATAAATAAGAAAATGACTGTGAATCAAATACATTGTACTAATACCCTTCGCGATATTGTACTGAATAAGCAGTACCGTGATGTCTAGTTTCAGGTTCATGACAGGAACTAATACAGAAGCAGATGGTCCTGGCTTTAATCTCTTGGCGCTTGCACACTCTCAGTCAACGTTGGTGAAGCTGTTTGTTCACTGATTAAGAGAATGAAGTGACTGTAATACTGCCTTCTGTTTGTCTAAATGATGTATTCTTCACCAGCTCTTCTGAAAGGGAAGAGTTACTTCACTACTAGATAATACTTAGGAAGGACTTGGGGAAAATTCTGAACTTCATCCTACTTCCCCAACATTAATCCCAGTTTTGTTGATAGTTTTGACAGGGATTTTAGGGAATTAATTTAGTCTTGAGCTTTATGATTTAATTATTCAACTCTCCATTTTTGTTCGACTCTAAAGTGACACAAAAAATGTTTTGTACAGCTTTAAATATTAATTTAAAGTAACAAAAAAATAAGCATTTAAGAAATGTAAAAAAATTAAATATT
Source organism: Trichonephila clavipes (assembly GCA_019973935.1). Taxonomy (NCBI): domain Eukaryota; kingdom Metazoa; phylum Arthropoda; class Arachnida; order Araneae; family Nephilidae; genus Trichonephila; species Trichonephila clavipes. Next base: position 583,878 of record BMAU01004130.1, on the reverse strand, counting down.
TTGATTTTAGCTAAATTTTGTGATTTCAAAATTTTTGCAGAATGAGAAGTCTGAAGTTTTAATTTCATCTCTGAAACATAAAGAATAATAATATGATATATAGTACCATTCTTCTATGGCGTTACACACAAATGAAAATAAAAATATTTCCTTTTAGGTGAAAATACCTATACACTCAGGATATATACTATACTCCTATACATACTCCTATACTTGAAAATACCTATACATATATAAAATTGTTTATGAGAAAACATTTAAAAAGACGAGTGAAATGTGTGTGTTTAGGAATTCTTTCTATTATTTTAATAAAAAAAATTGAAAAAAAAATGAAATATTTGCATGAATATAATTTGAGCTTTTATATTTTAATTAAATAAATGGATTTTAAAGTTGTTTTTTCTGTTATTATTTTGTGGAAAATTGTATCGAATTTGGTAAAATTATACACGGAAAATAAAATTGTTGCTATTTGTTAAAAATGCATACTCAAAAAAAGTGTTTTAATTAAATCAGCTTTCTAGTAGTTTATGAGAAATAATGGCATTTCCGAGTATACTTTTATTATGTGTGTTAAGAAACTTGAATTTTTTTTGTTTCTACATATTTTTACTATAGATGCAGTATGAATTAAAAAGGCTACGTAATATTATATATATAAATATTTCAAAAGAAATTTATAAAAAATAATAAAAAGTTTCCTATGGAACTTTTGATTATTCTACTCGTTGTATATGTATCTTGCTTTAAGCAAAAATAACTAAATAAATCGAAATAAATCAAATTTGATAAAGAATTATTTTATTAATATTTTACTTAAAAATTAGTAATAACTTTTCTTGTCTTAAGTTTTAAATTGTAATAAGATAGAAAACAACTTTTTACCTTTTCATTATTTTTATTTTTCACACATTAAGAAATTTCTAAATAAAATAAGTGAAAAATATCCTATGTTCATTGTGTGTTTATTCATTATATAAAATAAAAATTATTTATTCAAAATGAAAGTAAAATTTTTATTATTTTAGCATGGTCGGGAAACAAATGGCAAAGGTAAAGGAAGTAAATTATTTGAGACTTTTGGTCGCATTTTTGTGTTTAATATTGTAAAAAATATGTTTTTTAATTAATTACAATTTTTTTAAAAAAATAAAAGGAGCATGAATGGGAGATAGATTTAGTGATTAGATTGTACGTTTCTTTCTTTAAAGTAATTTTTTTCTATATAATTAAAAATCTAATTAACTGTTAGTTTCATTTCGTATGTGAAATCTTTCCTCATACAAAGGAGGAAATACATAAATTTGGGAGGAAAATAATAAAATATTGGAATTTAAAGACACAGATATCATCAGTCAATTTTTCTTTGTCGTTATACACAGACACACACACACACACATATATATTAAGTTGAGGAAAAGAAATCCATTATTTTTTCGGTAGAGGACTGTAGTGTCGATATCTCGTGAAGTATCGATCAAACAATTTCAAATTTATGCTCGTTGTCAAGGTGACATTTCACACTAAAATAATTCTTTTTCTTTTTTTTGTTTGGTCCATTCAGTTGTGAGTTAAAAGGTGTTAAAAATGGAAGTCAACAAAGAGAAAATTCGGGACATTTTACAATTTTTCTTTGATAAAGGCGAAAATGCAAGCCATGTGGATGAAATTGTGAATGGTGCTTATGGTGCCGATACTGTAACAGCTAATTCCGTGAAATTTTGGTTTCGTCGATTCCGTTCACGCATTTTTTATGTTAAAGATGCACCTCGCACAAGCAGGCCCGCCGTCGAAAATTTCGATAAAATCTCAGAAACAATCGGAGTTGACCGGTATGTTAGTAATCGTAGCATTACCCAGAAGCTAAAGGTCGACCATAAAACAGTTTTAAACCATTTGCGCCAAGTTAGAATCAAAAAGAAGCTCGATGTTTGGGTGCCACACCAATTAATACCAAAAAAACATGATGGATCGAATTTCCATCTGCGAAGCCTTGGCCAAACGGAATGAAGTCGACCAATTTCTTAAACGGATGGTGACTGAGGGGGAGAAACCGGTAACATACGACAATATTGTGCGAAAACAATCATGGTCAAAGCGCGGTGAAGCAGCTCAAACGATGGCCAAACTAGGACAAATGGTCAGGAAGGTTCTACTGTGTATTTGGTGGGACTGGAAAGGAATAATTTATTATGAGTTGCTTCCGTATGGCCAAACACTAAATTCAGATACCTACTGTCAACAACTGGGCCGTTTGAAGCTAGCGATTGACCAGAAACTGCCAGAATTGGCCAACAGAAGAGGTGTTGCATTCCATCAGGACAACGCCAGGCCACCCACATCTGTAGTGACTAGCAAGAAACTCTGGGAGCTTGGTTGGGAAATTTTAATGCATCCACCATTTAGTCTGGACATGGCACCAAGCAATTATCACCTTTTTCTTGCATTGCAAAACTTTCTGAGTGATATGAAATTGGGATCAAGAGAGGATTGTGAAAATCGATTACTGAAGTTTTTCGCCAATAAGGACCAAAGCTTCTATGAGAGAAGCATTATGAAAAAGGGCAATAAATTATGCAACCAAACGGTGCATATTTGACCCAAATCGGACAATCCGAAACATGTTAAATTCAGTCTTGATTTTTATGCAAAAATAATGGATTTCTTTTCTCCCAACCTAATATATACATGCGTGCGTGTGTGTGCATGAAAAGCTAAAACCTGTATATAAATAGGCAGTACCTTTAGAATATTCTTATTAAACTCTAAAATGATCGCTTAGAAATATTTATCGATATATTGAAGATATTTCTATTTTCTATATTATTTTTTTACATAAAAATATTTTTAATTTCGTCTTCGTCAATTTCACTTCGATTTTTATCTTTCCAACTACATTTTTACATAGTCACATTGGAAATCCAACTTTGAACAACATTTAAAAAAGGCAAATTTTTACCAAACTAAAAGTGAATTTAAATTATTAAAAAAAAAAGAAAAAAAATTGCTTAATGCTGGGAAAGTATTTTAGTTCCATCTATTAATTTCAACTGCATTTAAACTATTTGTAGCATATTTTGGATTACATCAAAATTGAAAATACTAGATTCGAAGAAGAAAAAACGCAGTCATATAGCAAAACTACAAAACTTTGCTAAATGTCAAGAAAAATGACAAAGATACTGTTATTTAATACATATCTTTAATCGTGTTTCTCTTAGTATATTTCTAATGTTTTCCACGTTTGAAAATAATTTTGTTAATTTGTAAAATTAATTTGTGAGTTAATAATTTAGAATATTTTTTTATCAGAAAGGACAAGGTGTGAAATATTATGCATTTAATTGCATTTAGCTTCGAAAATTATCAAAATATCACACATATCAAAGCTGTAACAGTCAAATTTCTTCTATAGATTATTGTTCATAAACAATAAAGAGCATTAGAGAGTACACAACAAAAATTCGGAGGAATCATATAGACTAAAACTTACTCATATTTTGAAAAGTGGCGACCATTTTTTGTGTTTTCTTTTTTTCAAAACTGTCATATCTGACAATTTGGGAGTACATATTTCTGTTCTTGACAGGTTTGAAACACAAAAATAAAAAAGTCTATAAAAATAATATTAAATTTTCAGTTAACTAAGCAAGAACCAAATTAATTAAAAATGCTTACATTCGACAGTTTGTTCTATTTTTATTTCAGTGAACGAAACCAACACTGTTAAATCCTTCATTTTTTTTAAAAAAGAAATTTGTAAATATATAAGCTACATTTTAAAAATTTCAACTCCTTTAGTTCTTATAAAAATAGCTCTGCCTTCGGAAGCAGCCATTTGCTTCTTAAAAAATTGGAATTCCGAAAACTGGCTGCCTCAAAATGTTGTCCACTTCCAGAGTAGAGTATTAAGTTCGGTGGGTGGCAGCAGGCGGAATGACGACTGTCTCAGCGCGCATGTGGAGGGGTGTTCCTTCAGGTGCGGTAGCGTCTTGATTGGCTGAGGAAAATCAAATCGCAATTGACGAAGTTCTGTTTTGAAGAGCGGTGCAACTTCTTGCCTTTACCTTCGAACGTGTTTTAATAAGACGAGTCAAATTACTTCAGCATTCCTTTCATGAAATTTGATCTATTACATGCAACAATTTTGAATTGAAATTTGGGATTAATATTTTAATTGATGTTTATCTAAATAAAAATGAAATATGTATATTTTCTTTTTTTAAAAAATTATTTCAATAGTATTTATTTAAGTTTTTTTCTGAAAAATTTTCATTTTTAAACATCTTAAAATTGCTTAACTTATTGAGACTTTTGAAAGAATTGGTGGATAACTCAGAAATGTCGTTGGAGGGGCGGGCAGAGTACCTAGCCTTTCCAGGCTTTAATCTGCCCTGTCACACAAGTGTGCCGAGGTAGAATCTTATTTTAGCTCACACTTTTGTTTATCGTTAACTTGGCGACGTATTACTCTCATACTGCAGTGATTACCCCCCAGGGGTCTATGACGACCTGCAAGGGGTCCACGTCAGCAAAAAAATAATTTGAGGGTCCATGAGGTGTAAATGGGGGTCTCTATGATAGTGGACCTCATTAAACTAGGTCGTGACTTTAATTTTAAAAGATAATTTAATCTAGTGAAAACCAAATTTTACCTATCTAATAGATTTATTTACTAACTTTAATGAGGTTAAATTTGCACTTACAAGGTGACAGCATAAATTTTATTAAAACTAGAACCATTTCAGCATTTCTTTCCAGTTAAGTTAAAGAAGTTAAAAAACGAGAGAACCCAATTTTTCTCAGTTTATTACAGACAATCTGTCGAGACGTTTTAACCTACGTTCAACATTCAAATGGCTTTTATTCAGATTTTGAAACGTTGATTTCAGGTTTGAGAATGCTTTGACTATGGTAATACCACAGTATACATTGAATTCATATAGTCACATTGAAAAAAAAAATCACATTTCAATAGGAACCAGTAGTAACCTAACACAGAAATTTTTCAGGGGGGGGTCCCGGGGTCGAAAGTTCACCATTCTTGTATAATGCTTCTTTTGATTTTGTCGATTTTCGGGAAAAAACACAGCAAAAAACTAATTATTGAATAAATAATTAGTATTAATTAATAAAATCAATCATTAATAACAAATACTTAATTAAATTTTACGTACTATATACGAAGAATTATAATTAATTGGAAAACATATCAAACAACAAACTGGGGGATCCGAACCCCCAGGACCCCCCCCTTGTGTGTGCCACTAATAGGAACTGATCCAGTGGCGTAACGTGCAACCTTTGTATTGCGGAGGGGGGACAGGAATTCTAAGGGCCCAAGGTCTGACCAACCAAGTACGTTTTGGGCTTGGGGCCTAACACCTGACTTTGCAGGGAGCGGGGGTCTAATGGTCTAATATTCTCCGTTGTGCCACAGTGAGAGAGTGAATATTAATGTCGCAGCTACACAAGGGCTTTTGATGACGGACCACGTAACTTTGAACCATGGTAAAGCGACGCCCGTTGTGCCACTGAACTGATCGTAATAAGCACTAACGAATATCTTAATGTTTAGAAACGGATGTCAGCAATTTTGGCTTTAAAAAGGCAAACCTGTTATTTGTACCGAATTATAAAACATCGTGAGGAAATTTTTAAATTGCTTTTCCTAGTGAGAAGGCGTTTCAGCGTGGTTTTCAATTTCCAAAAAAAAAAAAAAAAAAAAAATAGATAGATAGAAACTGGACACTACCAACAGAGGAGATTTAAGGTTAAACATGACAAGATTGATACCAAATGTTGAAAAATCGTTATTGTAGCTCCAGATTCATTCTCTCCACATTAAAATCATTTGTTCGTTCTTAAGATATCCGACTACCTTAAAATCATGACTTTTTTTTCAAAAATTGACAATATTTTTTATGATTTTATTTTATAGGTCATCTTATTAGCGTAATAAAAATACCAAGTTTTTTATTTTCCATTAGCTAGAACAAAAACTACAAGTGTTTTAATAAAAACAAATGCCATAACTTTACACAAGATGTCAAACTTTAAAATGTGTTTTTTTCGAAAAATTCAAACGGGGACAGCGATTGCTCAAAAAGTTTTGAAAATAATTAGCTGAAATTTTTTGCGTATGCTCTGTATAACAAAAGTGTTTTGACCTTCAAATCTAAAAATCACAAAAAAAAAAAAAAAAAAAAAAAAAAAAAAAAAAAAACCCATATCTTCATTTTTTAAAAATAGTTATCGAAAGTATACATATATACTTGCGATAACTATTTTTTGAAAAAATGAAGATATGGGGATTCTCTTAAGGTATCTGACTATATATATATAGTCGTATACCTTAAGTTATTTTATTAAACAGTTATTTTATGTATTAAAAAACTTTTAATTTAATTAATTAATATGTGTGCTTTTTAAATTTTAAACACTATACTCTTCATTACAATTAGAAATTTAATTAATTTAAAGTAATAGTAGTACCAGCTGTCAAAAAGACATTTAAGTTGACAAATTCGCAAAAATTTAGTATTAATTGAGAAGGGGTCTACTCCAAACTGAAAAACATGGCAAGGGGTCTATGAGACAAAAAAATATGGAAACCTCTGTCATACTGGATAGAAATCCAATGCAGAAAAATGAGTCTTTGACGCAATTTGGCTCAATTTGTCTTTCTTCTTTGCCAAAGACTTGGGCTAAAATAGGATTTTTTCTACACTAGCATCTTCCAAAACAAATTGCACGTTACCAACATACAAAAGATAAATATGTAATCAACAGCGTTGGTAAATGACATGCGAAAAAATAATTATTTTACACAAATACGTATTAATACGAATTTAATAAAAATTAAGAACAAATATATAAATGAATACACAAATAAAAAATAGTTAGTATTAAAAATACAATTTGATCCAATCGTAAAATGAATATTCTTTTTTCCATAAATTACTACATTATATTTTTATTATAGGAAGCAATTTCTATTCAACAAGGCTTTGGTTTCTTCTGTAGTTTAATTTTACACTAATATGCAAAAACTTCATTCAAGGGAAAGAGTCCTTTAGAGAGAAAATCTGAGAAAAAGCATATGGCCATCATCTTGTTAGGAAAAAAGACCCTTAGAAGTAGTAAAGGATCTGAACCCCAGGGGCGTAGCTGCCGCCGTATCAGCCATATCAATGATACGGGGCCCCTAAGCTACAGGGGCACCAACATGTGTACCTACAGTCCAACTAACAGGGTTCTCATATCTAAAAAAGGGCCCCAGAAGGAATTTTGATACAGGGCCCACTCAGAACTAGCTACGCCAGTGCTGAACCCCCAATTAAGAGTATTTTGATTTACGTTAATTCCATTTCAAATCCAGTATTTGTTAAATTTTTTGCATATAAGTAACAAAAAACATGAACAAGCATCATTCTTTGTTGCATTATTACATAAAATCTCTGGAAAAAATAGCCTCGAGAGAGTTCAGATTTTCAGTGAAAATAGTTTTTTCTAATGATATTATTAAGTATTTTACCTGGCACAGCCTTGCATAAGCAAGATATGATACATATAGCAATAAAACATTTCCTACGAAAAGTCAGTCCTATAAGAATACTAGTAAATGTACTTGGGAAAAAGCAATTTTCCTGTGTTGCGACGACCTTGTATCAAAACTTCTTTATTTAACGCACCAAAATCAAACCAGAGAGAAAATATATCATAGCCTTATTATATACACTCAGTGCAAGTGTGCAGGAGTATATGTTTTGGAACCTAGGTTGATTGATTATTTGTTTATTATCCTCACACTTAGAAACAATACGAGAACTATTGCCAACAGACCTTGTAATTTTGAACCTTTTCAAATGGCCCCAATTTGAACCTTGAATGATTTAACGATCACTTCCTGATGTCTTTAGGTAACAAGATAATAATTCGAATAAGCATAAAAGAGAGAAAAAAAAGAAAATTTGTGGTATTTTAAAATAAGAAATAAAGCATCAAATTTAAAATACTCAAATTAAAATGAAATACATTAAGTAAAGTTTTTGTAAATATTTATAAACTGAGTTTAGATAGCCAAAAAGTCATTGTCTTTTAGTACATACTTAATTTTTCTTTTATAAATTCGAATAGGATTCGAAACAAAAATTTCACCGTATATATAAATAAAAATTATCTTGATGTTTAAAAATCTATATTCAACTCATTATAAAATCAAATAAGTTTTTTTTTTTTTTTTTAAAAAATTCCAAGTTTAATATTTTCATTTTGACATTATGAGCACGTGTAATGTTTAAATAGTATTTTTCATTCAGAGATTTATTTATTTTTTGTTAGTCATAACCTTTATCAAATGAAACCACATCGCTCATTTCGTCCTCGAAATAGTACTTTCAAGTATAATGTACTGACATAAAAAACAACAGGAAACTGAAGTATAGAGCAAAGGTCACCAAAGTGGTGGTCCGTGGACCACTAGTGGTCAGCGAGAAAATTTCGCTGGTCTCCAGAAAAATGTGGATTATATTTACTCATCACGTTATGATGCATTGAAATATATAATTCAATTCATAACAATACGTGAAAAGTTATGAAAACTCTACTTCACAAAATAACGCAATTTCATAGAATAAAGTAATAAAGTAAAATTTCACAAGTAAATATGTCGTACTGCTGTAGCCGTATTGTTTTAGCTACATGTTTACTCTCGTCTCCTTTCGCGCTCTTCGAAAGTCTTCCTGTATGTCGCATATATATATATCAGTCGAAGAATTTAAAGATGGGCTTACGGACATATTGAGTTCAATATAAAATAAATTCAATATATTAGTTGGGTTATTAAGTAAGTTTTTGTGTATTTTCTTTTTTGCATATCGATGTTTTTTTTAAGACAGGTATGATCTTAAATGTTAACCAAGTGCATATTTTCTTTTATTTGATATTTATTGGGATAAAATTAGTTTGACTTTTCTAAATTTCTTCTCTTTTTTTAATTTTAGAATTCATAATTTGGTTACAATTAATAGTTTCGTTTTATTAACTCGGTACATTTTTTATGTGTTCTTAGATCGCAATTTTTTTAATAAATATATTTAACACTTAAAAAATCCTATTAGTGGTCCGCGGGATTTAAATTATGAATTTAGTAGTCCGTGAGGTCAAAAAGTTTGGCGACCGCGGGTATAGAGGACGTCGCAATTAAAAAGACTAAAAGTTACCCTTTTATTAACATAAGTAAGGTTTGACTACGCGCGCGTTCCTACAGCCATCTGGTGGCCATTTAATGAACTGTTTCTCTCACGATGTCAGGATAAACGCATTCAAAAAAGAAAGCATAATATATTTCGAAAATATTTTGAACGTAGAAAAAAGATGTTAAGATCTTTTTAATATTTTACTACAAAAAATAGCCCAAATTATAAAGAAAGAAATTTAAAGCAGAAATTTAGATAAATAAATTCCAAATTAGGCAAAATGTTACGATTTTAATAGTTAAATAGAAAGTACAATCCTAACGTAGCAGAAATTAAACATCTTTCATAAGCAAATTTTTCTGAAGTATTATGTATAAAGCTACAGTTTTACTAATTGGAATTTAGAAATTTTGCTACATTATTTGTACCATAATTCTACCTGAATTTGATTATAGTAAAATTTCATATGTTCCTTTAATGTAGGCTCGAGAGCCGAATCAATAATATCCACAATGATCCGCTGACCCCACGAATGACATAATAAAAATAATGTAGACGAGAAATTTAAATAAGAAAGGGAGATATGTTTTACAAGACTACAACTGATTTTAAGGGAAGAGATGGTGTGTTACAGATTTGTATATATATATATATATATATCGCTTTCAAAAACGTTAAATGGAATTCGAATTAAACTACTGTGCTTGTTAAAGATAAAAGGCCAACTTTTCTGAAAACTTCTAAGATTTTATACTTAGTCAGATTTTTCATTTTTAAAATTATTTAAGATGCAATGAAATTTTTGAAAAATTTGTCATTTTAAGAAAATTTTATTTCTAATGGATATCAAGCATATCAATAAAATGTTTTAAGTATCAAGAATAACAGAAAAAATGGCGTTTCTTACGACAAAAACAGAAAAGGCAATTTTTCCTGAAATTGCCTCCGAATCAAATGAAAAGCCACTAAAATGCCTTAAACGAGCCACGAGTTAAAGACTCCTACTTTAATACATAAATAAAATTGTGGTATAATATATATATATATATATATATATATATATATATATAAAATATATAATAATATATATATATAAAGTTTAAAAATATATTTAAAAAGTAAGTATGAAATATATTTATATTTGATCATACATATCAAACATAAAAACTAAGAAATATCTTACATTTTGTTAACGGTAAATAACTCAAAAAATAAAACGCACATATTATCCACAAAAAAAAAAGTAAAATCTAAAAATAATAACGGTCTCTTTGTAAAGTAGATATTCCAGTTTAAAATGAACTACATACTTTCGTACGTTGTTACGCATTAATCAATTTCAAAATACCCATTTTACTTTTTTTTTAAGCCGGATGTTCTAGATTTATTCATGCTCGCCACTACAGGTCAATATTTGTCGTTGAGCGCAAGTAAATTTCTTGTAAAAAACTTAACTGTGTCTTTTCATTCGACTGAGATAAGCGCTGTTAGAAGGGCCTCAAGGGAGATCGTTGCTTGTTTTCATGCGATTATATTCCGGTAAAGCTGTCACTTTAAGGACAAAAAGTCTCTTTGCCCAAATGTACTATGTTGTTACACATCTGGTAGCGTGTAATCGCAGGGAGGGCTTTAAGTCACGGCTCGCGTTTTTTGCACCTTCTTCTATTGTTGAAAGAACAGAGAGTGCAACGTTTATGCAACAGGGGAGCACATCCCTCCCTCTTCATATCTTTTCGTTTAATACTTTCCCCTTAACTTACTAGGTTAATTTCACTCCCCCCCCTAAATATCGAATGCGTTTATTATGAACAAGTTCTGAAGTTATGTCTGTTATAAATTATGTTATTTCTTTTGTTTTACTGTACCGGCGATCTTCGATCCTTCGAAAAGAACTTCCAGTAAATTAAACACTTGTTATCAAAGCAATCAAATAGACAAATTTTATTTCCTCCCCTCCCCCTTCTTTCCGCTTAACTTTTGTCTTACAACAGATGGTCATTTAGTTACATTATTCCTTGACATCTGATTTCATATCATTGCGAATTGTAAATAGGCTGCCTACCGCAATATCACAACACATAAAAGTATTCCATAATTTCATGTTTACTCAAGTTGAAGGCATTTGGCCAAGATACTCAAGTTTAGAACTCTGCCATGCCTTCAGGGAAACAGAAATTGTCGAATACTTATATAAAAATCTAAAGAATTAAATGGGCTGGTCACGTTATTAGAATGAACTAAGAACATTCAACACATAGAATGTTTTTGGCCAAGCTTATTGGAACAAGAACTAGGAGTTGACCCCCAAACCTCAGATAGGTTGACTGCCTAAAAAGGGATTTTCGCTACCCTAAAAACGACTAATTGGAAGACTATGGCAAAAAAAAGAAAAGAAAAAGAGAGCCTTGGAGGAATATTCTTGATAAGGCCTCTGGGGCTGTCGGCCCATTGAATAAGAAGAATATCATGTATACCTTAGAAATACATAGAATAGAATAGATTTAGAATGGTATCTGTCCTTCTATATATATATATATATATATATATATATATATATATATATATATATATATATATATAAGATCATCTGATACGAAAATGATACAGAATAAATCATTTTGGGCACTGTGTATAATAAATGTAATAATAAAAATAAATGTAATAATTCACTTCAATTTTATCTTTAAAAATTTTTTAATTTGCAATGGTCCTGTCCCTTTAGGACTCTCGTGTAAATAATTAACTGTAGCTTACCCGCCTGACGGGATATAATCATAATTTTATCTCCTAGAAATTAAATTTTAATCGTATTTTAATTATCCATTATGTAATCGCCTCGTACGATGCCTTTCCACCAACCACCAGATCACTCCACGGAAGTCATGTGAAATTTGGAACTTCCAGTTACCGCTCTGTATAAAAACTCCTATTTCTAGGGAAAATTCGCGCTGCTTATTGTAACTGCAATGTGACTGTGTTAATCGTCTTTTACCTTTTTTGTGTGTGTGTTTGTCGTTTTTAAAACTAAAATGTCTAAATACGAAATAAAATTTAAATACCAAATGATGCCTCCACCATTTAATAACTTTGAAATGGATCACCTCATAATGTTGTTGTTGTTAATGCCATCTGATTATAGAACTGCCAGATCGAGGCCCACAAAATTCATCATGTTAAAGGGTTAGTTTCTTAGCCTGTCGTCAGCCGTAGCTTTGAGTACCATGCAGGTGACAGTACGATTTGGCTCGTTTCCACCCCGATAGTAAGGGAAAACATACTGGGGGTGGTCAGGGTCCTCCCTTCCCACAAACCTCCTGAGAGGACTTGTGGCTCGACGGTTATTTAGAGTACTCCCATGCCGCGAAGGCTCTATACATTTAGCTTGACTTTGAAGTCAACATATTTAGCATGCATCCTCTCCCCCTACACGGTGAAACTTCGGCGGCACCAAAATTCGAACCCGTGTCAAGTAGGCCACGAATTTGTGACTATAACCACAAGCTACCGTGGCAACGAAATTCATTTCGAATGGTTTTGAATCAATTATAATGCTAAAAAAATTCTTATGACTAAATAAACATAACAAAAAATCAAGTTTTTTTGTTTTTAAATCATCTATTTATTGGATACGTAATGTTTTTTTCGTAAAAAGTAACAAATAGCATTTTGAAATGAAAAAAATATTTTTAGTCTCATCTCATTCCATTATAAAGCTGATAATCTAAAACTCTATTTTTCAATTAGTTTCCTCTTCTCTCCGTATATGTGGAGATATTTTCAATCGTTAATAAAATACTTTTTATTCTTTTTTAAACTTGTAGTGGATGACACTTGATGTTAATACAGTTTTTTCAAATATTAATTCATTAATTAAATTTAATTAAATGAAATAAAAAATTTCTTTGTTGACCTAAGTAGGAATTGACTTAAAATTTTTTTTAAAAGACCTGTTAATTCTAAATACGAAGAGAAAAAAAAGCAACACTAGGAATTTTATGTATTCATATCGTTCTCTAAAACGACCCTAGATACAAATCACAACTGCACTTAATATAAACACTTTACGAGTTGTTCCAAATCGCAAACAATTACACCTTAAACCCCATCCTTTTCTTCCCATCCGAATCAATAGCAGACGCTCTCGGAAACAAATGATGCTTAAAACTATGCGCGGTTTACCAAAGGCATAAGCCCTGATTAGCGCGGCTTCGGAGCCCTGAACGCATACGCATTATAAAACAGGAAAGAGAGAGTGCGCAAGAAAAACAAATGGGAAAAAGTCAAGGCCCCAATTCATCCATCTTTTGTGACGTTTGGATAAGCCACGGATTAAGAAAGGAACAGCCGGCGAAATCAATCTGCAAGCTACCGTTGAGCCGTATACTGAAAGGAAAGAATAGTGGTTTGAGGACGGTAAGGCTTATCATGGTGGCTTTATAAGAATGTGTTTAGGAAGAAACTGGCAGTTGATTTATTCATTTGTTTTTTAAATTAAAAGATTTTTTTTAAAAAAAAATATTTATTGAATGCTTTCGGGATAAAACAGTTATGAGATTTTTGTCTATCATTGTTGCCTTTTGCTAGTTATTTTACTTTAGTTATTAAGGTATCCGACTACGTTCGGAACCGTGACTTTGTAAAAGCTTATAAATGAATAATATTTATGATATTTAGTGCCACTTAGATTAGAAAATGTATATAAAATTGTTTAAAGAATAATATTACAATAAAAAATTGTTTAAGTACAATATTTTGACAAAAAGTGAACATAGAATGACCCATTTTCGAAATATTCTTCTTTTGTGAAAAATGCTTCTAATATAATAATATTTTGCCTGTATATAGCTCAGACCTGTGTACAGAGGCTCAACTAGAATTTTTGAAATATATAACTTAGAAGTGGGTTTATCCATGTTTTACGACAACAGAGGGGAGAAATTTTTTAAAAAAAAACTTCGATAATTATTTCAATGGGTTGTAACTCTAGAAGTAAAGTGAACTTTTCAAAAATCATAGTTGAGCCGCTGTACAAAGGTCTGAGCTATGTACTGGCAAAATATTATTATAATAAAAGCATTTGTCCTAAAAGGAGAACATTTTTAAAAAAGGTTGTTATAAGTTAATTTTTTGCCGAAATATTGTATTTAAATAATTTTTTTTTATCAAAATGACCTTAAAACTATTTTATACATGTATTCTAATCTAAGCGACACTAAATATCATGAAAATTATCCATTTATACACTTTTTTAAAATCACGGTTCCGAAAGTAGTCGGATTCCTTAAATTAGCTTACTGGGTTCCAGTGCCAGTTTATCCATTGGGCGCCCAGGGACCCGGAGGAGCCTAGAAGGACCGGGATGAGGTAGACGTTACCAGATTTCCTATTTATAAATTACGATCTTCCATTGCCAAGGGAACCTGTAAATCTTCTGCATCCAGGCCCGAAATGAGCTTAAATCGGCACTACTGGGTTCACTACAATTCGCTCGAATCGATAAATTTTCTGAAAAGAAAGTTAGTGTGGTATAAAGGTATTTTTTTATATTGACATGCTTAAAAATGTATTTTTTGTAAAGATATTTTGATTGTTATGTGCCCTTTTTTTCATCTCGTTTTTACTTTTCATTGCAAGAAGTCAACTTAAAAAAATATTTGTATTCTTTTTCACGATCTGATTACGATATTTCGGCCTCTACGATAATTAAAAACAGATTTCAGTTAATATTTGGCTTATATCTTCCGTCATATTGCCCACTGAATTTAAAATGCAGATTAAATGTCTATAATAACATTGTCACGGTGCATTATAATCGTAAACAATTTTCTTTGTATTGAATTCGATCGAGAAAAGGCAACTTTCGTGATGCTTTTTAAGAAAACTAATATATACATATTTTTTTTTATCAAAATTAGAAGTTAATTAAGTAGTGAAAAATGAGAAGAAATGGCATTTGATTGTATATGCATCTAAAGAAGGGAAATACATGTATGTGAGAAATTTTTCAACTTATGTGCTGAGTGTCCTAGTTAGTTAGGCACTGGCTTCTTGTACACCCTAGTTTGCGCATTCAAATCCAGCCCAAGTCGGGGGTTCATGATGAAAAATATCAACAACGTCCATGTCGTATGAACAAATGGCATGTTAAAGATCCTTAGAGGGTCTATTTGACTTGGATGCGTGGCCGCTGTAGCATAGTGGGCAAGGTAATGGACTCGTAGTCGATGTGTCATGAGTTCGATTTCATTACCGCTGAAGACCCGCTGTGTTGGGGAGATGCACGTTAAATCTGCCGATGCTCAAAGTCCTCCAATTGGTGTAGTCTGGACGTTAGAAGAGGAGGTGTGTCCTCCCAGGTGTCATCCTCGTCGCTTGACCATGGCACAAAATTAAGAGGTTCATCGCCAAAAGCACTCGAGTAGCCGAATAGCGTGAAGTTATATTTACTCACTCACTTGGCTTGGGTACTCTCGGTAAAATTAAATTCCTTGTACAATTTCGCATCGGCAGGTGCCTCCCGCTAGGAGGGAACTAGGCTTAAAAAAAAAGGTTTAAAAGGTTTTTTTCGTAATTTTGTATCATTAAGAGAAGACTCTCATAATTACTCTCATAATTTCTATAGTTCTATTAAGAAAACTGCGTAAAACCTGATCTTTGTTAAGTTTAATGTTTTGCAATTATTCTAACAAAGTATTAAATATTCGACTTCCCGTAACATTTTCAAGAAATGACAACTCCAGTTTCTCTAAGTTGTGCTTGAAACGATTTCTACCTCGAATTATCAAAATACTTTAATACAGTCTTATGACATAGAAAATAAAAACCCCATTCCAATAAATCTTTTAAGAAAAACATGCAAAATGCTTTTTAAAATTTTTGAAGAGATGCAACAGTTTATATTAATTGTAATTTGTCCTTAATTATTACCAATTATCAATGTACTTTGTATCTTTTTTTCATGTTGACGTTACAATCAAAAAGGAGATGAGGTAATAACTACACTAATACAAAAGGACTTACAAACTATGGAAAAAAGGACTGTTTCATGGTCAACCCATATTTAGCAGTGAGGGCAATGGAAAGCAGGTGCGGAATATTTTATCCCTCTCATCTTCCGCCAATCGGACTCTTAACAGCCCCTGTCTGTCTCGCAGCCAATACACAGATGGGACTCCTCTATTGTTAAGCTTGATAAATAGAAATTTGATGGTGTTTTCCTCCAAGAATTCAAATCTGTGGGAAGTGGTCCTCTCTCTCTTGGGCATTATATTAAGAGCCTCTCGCTGCCTCGAGGGACTGCGATTCTGTCTCCCCTTCAGCGCTTAAGGTAAATTCTTCGCAATTTCAAACCTCCCTCTGAGTGGCGTCCTCTTCTTTTCTATCTCTAATGGATAAATCTGAAAAAGTAAAATAATTTGAAATCCCACTGTTTCCTTATTTTAAAATAATAATTATAGAAACCGCGAGACGCTTTAAATATAATTCCTTGAAATCAAGAGTGTTGGTAGAAGAGAATTTGCGAGGAGTCTTATTTATATGAACAATTAACATAATAGATTGTAAATGTAATCAAATTTCTTAAATACGCTTTATTACTTGATAGTTTTAAGTGTTACTACTTTCGGAACCATGATTTTGACAAAGAGTATAAACGGATATTTCTTTGATGTTTAATGTCAGCTAAATTATAATATATGTATAAAATTATTTAAATGCAGTTTTTTGACAAAAAAAAAATATTTTTAAAATGTTCTTTTTTATGAAAGTTGCTTTTGCGATAATATTATTTTACCCATATAACATAGATACAGGGGCTGTACTAGGATTTTTGAACTTTCATATTTAATTCAAATATTTCAATAAATTAGTCTAGAAATTTTAACAAGAAACACCACTTATTATTTCAATTGATCTGCAGCTCTGAAAACAATGTTTTCAAAAATCCTAGTTCAGTCCCACGATATACAAGTCCTAGTAATATATAGGCAAAATATTATTATTATAAACGCATTTTACATAAAAGGAATGTGTTTTAAAAATATGTCATTTTCTTGCCAAAACAATGCATTTAAATCATTTTTTAAAATAATATTTTTAAGAGAATTTTATATGTATATTCTAATTCAACTGACACTAAACATAAAAAAATTATTCATTTTTTTATATGCTTTGTTAAAATCTAAACATCAAAAAATTATTCATATATTTATACGCGTTTTTAAAATCTGAACATAAAAAAATTATTCATTTATACGCTTTTATAAAATCACGCTTCCGAACGTAGTCAGCCACCTTAAATAAATTAAATACTTGTACTAATATTAATTAATTACTTCTGTACTAATAAAAATTTGTGTTACATTGAAACAGATCTATATTAACTTAATTGTTCCACATGATGACTAAAGATGTAGTGGAGATAATTACGTATTACAATTACAGTATTTATATTCATTTTAAATAAAAAAAAATTATAATTAATTGTTCATATTATTATAGAGAAGCCCTGCTTTTTTAAAATGTGAAGAAATTAGAAATAAATGTTACCTTTTTCTAGGTAAAAGAAGCATTTAGAATAATTTAAGTCGTATGAAATTTTTAATACAGAACATAAATAATTCGTTCGAGACATGGTAGTGTATTTAATGAGTTCAAAAAATAACTATTAATCATAGATAGGTTTTTCAATTTTCTTCAATTTTGGGATTTTTAAGAAGTGATGAGGAAAGGAAACTCCGAGCTTATCACATTTTCTATCTCGTCTATGTTTAGACTTGAATTAATAAAAGATATATCGGGACTCATCTTTTGCCTTAATTTCACAGAAATTAAGATTCCCCCTAATTTATTGTAATGTAAACATTTTCAATCTAAAGCAATGACGTCATTTGAAATTTAAAAAAATTAAAATAATAAATATAGTAATCAGGTAGGTAGCTATCTCTCTAAAATATAATATATTTTAAGTTGTTCCTCATAGTGGTCCAGTGGTAGCGAATCGCTTTTCCACACCTCACGGTCCGGGGTTCAATCTTCGGGCTGGGCAAGATCGACTCAGCCTTTCATTCCTTCAGTGGGTCGATAAATGAGTACCAAGCTTGTGCTTGGGGACTAAACACTGTGGGTTTAGCTTCAGACTGACCACCTGATCGGGACATTTGCTGATGCACCTCATCGCTCAATGGTCCCAATTTTAAGATTATCTTTTTGTTTTTTCTGACATGAAATTAAAATGCGCTAGACGCTTTTATAGTTCCAATAAATATTGTTAAATTGTTCTAAAGACTGCTTTAAAAACCATAAATTTAGGTACAATTATTTATCAAAGGATACAGTTATGAGATTTTCTTTAAAAAATTTAACTATGAAATAAACATTTATAGTTTGAATTAATTTATTCTATGAACATAAAACAACTTTCTAAAACTTCTGATTAAAAAATCAATTTTACAAAGTACAACTGAAATGTCGAGAATACAAAAGTAAGAATACACAAAAATGAGTGTTGGTTCTTTTGTATGTTTTTCAAAAGAAGAATTTGCTCTTTTATATATACAGATATTCTGAAATTGAATAATATCTAAGCATGTAATTATTCTGGGTTACAGCATTGAAACATACCAGTGAATTTATTTAAGTGAGATTATCTTATCATTTTATTATTTTTAAACTGTATGTCTGATTTGGATTTCATTTAAATTGTATCTGGATAGACAGAAAAGATTTTATGATGAAAATTCTTGAATTTCTCAATAGAGATAATTAATGTCTGTGATCTAATTTAATTGAATTTTTTCGTTTGTAACTTGCACATCCAATTCCTCTTACATTTATATAATTTATTCTACTATGTTTGACTAAAATCACATAAGCAACCATCCAAATCGCATTAATAGAAACAAATATCCGAAAAAGAAAGGAAGTAACCCCGACGATTCCCCGTTTCCCTTCTATTAGAATAAATAGTTCCGAATTTTCCTACTCCGCACTTGCTCTCGTACGTTACAGCACGGCTGACAGTGAAGAATAACCTCCATCGTACATTCTTCTTTTCTTACCTTCAAACGCACCGGCAAGCCGGGTATAATTCTTGCGAGCGCTCGCTTTAACTGCAACCACGGCCGGCTGCGCTGGTGACAGAAACTTTCGAGACCAGCTGTCGGCCCCTAATGAATGTATCGCCTGCGCCGATGGCGGAAAATCGTCCAATTAATAATAAAAGAACAAACTGTCGTTTCGAACGACTCCTCCCACTCTCCGTTCCATACCATGCCTTCGTTCCATTCTCTCGCCCTCGTCCTTTTTCGTTCCATCCCGAGGTTTAATTAATAAAGATACTTGTTAATTACCACACTCACCACAAGTGGCGCTGTTGTTAATTGCCGTTTCAGTGGCGGTCGTGGCTGTCTTCGCCTACAGATGATGGGAGATAATTAGTGCCGCCACGTTAGGCTTAATATCCAGTCGCTGAAAACGAACATTCGAATGCCCCCGTTGCGGTTGAAAGGTGGGATTTGAAAATGGGTTGATTAAAAGAATGGAATTTTAAAATTCTGTTGCGTATACTTAGTTAAACCTTTAGCAAGCATTAAAAGAAAAGAACTTACCATAAAACACAGAAATGTAAATCGTATTTTTATTATTCAAAAATTCCTCTTTTACTATATTAAACTTGTAAAACGTTTGAAATTTTTTGATTGCTTTCGAAAGAGAATAAATAAATCATAGTTAAAAACTTTTTTTTAGTAAAAATTTTTCATTCTGCTACAAAACAGCACTGATATTTTTATCATTAGTTGAATACATATTTAATACAATTTAAAAAATTTATAAATTACACAAAAACATCAGTTTCAAGCTATATTTCTCATTTTACAGATTAATGAAGCCTTTTCAGGTTTAGCAAAATTAAAATCTTTTCATTTTCTTACAGCAGAATCGAAATTATTTATAACAATATGAGAGCCTTACAATCATAGATAGTTCAGACTAAAAAGGTATTTCAAAAATTAAAACTTTCGAAAATCAGACATATTTATTTTTAATTTTTATTTTGGTACTTATTAACTGTAATTTGACTTTTGCTTTTAAATGGTATATTTTTTATTAAAAATTTAATTTACGTAAGGAAAAAACATTTATACAAGTAATACATTATTTAAATGTATTTTAACGCATACATCACTTGATACAGCGTTACCAACTAAAAGTTTTTAACTGTTGGACATTGCCTCATTAACAGGTTGTTTTAAAAAAATTACCGTAAAATCCAGCGTATAACGCGAACCATTTTTTTTACGAAGAAATATGAAATATTAGTCATTTATTCGAGGTATTATCCCAGATATTTGAAAAAATTAGTATATTTCTAGAACTACAACTCTTAGTTCATAAGGCAAATCATTTTTTTTTAAATAAACACTATTTCGATACCTATAGAAGTAGTTTTTTAAAAAATTTTCATCTCTTGTTATTTTTAAAGTTATCGTTTTTATACCCGGCATGTAACGTTCACCCTTAAGTTTCGATCTTATTTTTTGTGCCAAAAGTGCGCGTTATGCGCCGGAATTTACGGTAATAAGTTTGGGGTTTTAACAAAATGGACGTTTATACGTTGAAATTATTGCTCTTGCATTGATATATGCGTAGATTTTCTTTTCTTTTTTTATTCCGTTAAAAAAAATCCTTTTGTGATTTAAAAAAAATAGAATTTTCTGCAGAATCGAGATGATACCCTTCACTGCAAAAATCAATAATTATGTGACTCCACAGACCATAATAGTTGTTTAAAAATGCTTATTAGATTTTTAAAGTTGACGTAGCAAACGATTAGTAATTCTAATTATTCTCACAGTTTCAGTATTTCTTTGCCTTTACAGTTATTAAATTAACGGTATTGTTGCAAGTCTCATGGTTATTATCCTTATTCTATTTCATTTTTATGAAGAGACATTTCACTTAACAAGCAATGGGGTAAATACAAGTGTTGTATATTTTACTTAAGGATTTTTTAGTTTCATATTAGAATGTAAAGAAGGAGGTTTAACTTCAGTATCTGCGGTGGAACCTAAATTTTTGAGTATCAAAATAAGTGATAAATGAAACAAAAGAAAAATTATTTTCGTCTCAAGTTCGGAATTATTAAATTAATTCAAAGTTTTGTTTAAACAAATGAAAAACAGTGATATAATTTAATTTTTAAAAGTAATTACTTCTACAATCTGATTTTAAAATTTTGCTTTTAGCTTAGTTTTAAAGTTCTGCAAGGGATAGTTTCAAAAATCTGAATTATTGTGTAAAAATGTGTTGTTACATAAAAAAGAATGACATAATATTTGTTGCTGATACTTTTGACACAATAATGTCAAAATAAATTGGAGCCTTTTAAATAAGTCTAAATTTATTTTAAAAACTTTTAAAGACTTTTTTTAGTTTTCAATAATGAAATATTCGCTTTTTACATTAACTTATTATTTTCAAAAACGCATTTATAATACCTGAAATAAATAACAAGTAATTTCTGATCGATATAAAAGATCAGCTTTTTCTACAGTACGTATTTTATAGCGTACCAGAGTATAAAGGTTTTTTTTTTAATCTTTAAAACTATTAATATATTTTTAAGAAAATTAATCATTTACATTTGAAATTAATAAGGAAGACTATATATATTTAAAGAAATATCTCTGTGTTACAATCATAATATATATAATTGGAAATACTTAGCATTTAAATACAAATTGCATATCTTCAAACTAACATTCATCTATCTCAGCTAATATTAATTAGTAAATACTAAAAATATGAACAAATATTTACAATTTAATTTTCACGTTATAAAAATTTGATTCACTTTCTGAGTAAGAATACGTCCGTTTCATTTTTTTTTTAGTCAATAAATCTTTTATGCGTTCCTTAAAACTGATTAAATCAAAACTAATTTCTTATTTAAAGACAAAGGGAAGATTCAAATAAATCCCCATCTCCTTTTTACTTCACAAAATACGGTCCCTAAACCTAGAACCCTTACGACCCAATGTCCAGCTAAGGACATCTTAAAATCAGGTGATTAAAACCATCAGCTAACGAGAACACACAGAACGGGACTCCTAAATACCCAGAACTCTAAATGACTTGAAGAGAAGTTAAACGCGATGCCTTTTCGACAACTCGTTGTGGTACGTACCTTTTAATTCATGTACCTCCACCCCTAATGCAACTTCTCTATGGTAATTACACGGTAGGCCGCAATTTGCAAGCAGCAGAGAGCTATTTCCACGCTTGATTGATAATCGCCCCTGTCAGGCACCCCCCCTATCACCGCTTTTCGAATTGCTCACTTGTCTATTTACTGCTCTCTCCATCCCTCCCCACAGGGATCGCAGAGTTGTCTGTGACAGGGGAACAACTGCTGCATTGTGGGTACACATGTGGTCAAAGTGGCTTTTCATAAAAGGGTCATTTACCGAATGTTTCATACCTGATATTAGAAATGAATATCTTGGTGGGATTTCAGGGGCTATTTTTGAAAGCATAAATTTGTTGAGATGACATGATGAAAATGTTTTATGTTTCCTATGTTGAAAATTGAATGTCTATAAAGAAAAAGTATTATTTTAAATTGAATCTTTTTTTTTTTTTTTTTTTTTTTTTTTTAGCTGTATGTAAAAAGTGTCATTTAGGATATTCTCTAGAAAAGATATTTGTTTTAAATAGGTTTACTTTAATATTGAGGCTAAATAATCTGAAATTATTTCTTATTACTTTAAAAGTACTCTTTTAATTATACACTCAATTCTGTTTTTACACAACTACTTTTATGCGAATTTGATTTAAGGTATCCGACTTCACGTTCGAAAGCGTGATTTTTGCAAAAGCGTACAAAGGAATATATTTTTTAATATTTAGTGTCACTTAGATTAAAAAACACGTATAAAATTGTTTTAAGAATATTGTTACGATAAAAAAGTGTTTAAATGCGATATTTTGGCAAAAAATGAACATAGAATTATTTATTTTCAAAACATTCTCATTTTATGAAAAGATGCTTCTATAATAATAATATTTTGCTATATATTTGCTTTGTATAGCTCAGACCTCTATACAAAGCCTGAATTAGGATTTTTGAAATACATATAACTTAGAAGTGGATTTATCCATATTTTAATACACCAAAAGGAAAACATTTTAGAAAAACAACACTGATTACTATTTCAATTGGTAGTAACTCTGAAAAAAATGTGAATTTTTCAATAATCCTAGTTCAGGCTCTCTGGAGAAGTCTTACTAATATCAAAGAGCAAAATATTATTATTATAGAAGCATTTTTCTTAACAGGAGAATATTTTGAAAATAAATAATTCTATGTTCATTTTTTTGCCAAAATATCGCATTTAAATAATTTTTTATTGTAATAATATTACGAGAGTTTGTGTGAACAAAACGCGGAAAGAAAAATGTCTGTATTTTCATCAAAATTTGTAACGTTGCAACTCATACATTTGTTTATAATATGATGTTTTTAAAATTTCAAAACATTTCATGAATAATTATTTTTTTTCTTTTAACATGTAATAGAATAGTTCACTTAGCATTACGCTACAAGAAAAAAATTGCGAAATACATTTTATAAAAGAAAAAATTTGTCAACTCGGATAAAAATGAGTAATATGATAAAATAAGGGATTTTCTAGGATAGTGAAGCCAGAATATAATATTAATGTTTGAATACTTTTGTACCTGAAAAAATATTCCATATTCGTATCCCATTCTTTAATATTAATCAAAGACAGCCATAAAACAATTTTATACGTGTATCCTAATTTAAGTGACACTAAATATTAAAAAAAATATCCGTTTGTAGGCCTTTGAAAAATCACGTTTCCAAACATCGTAGGATTCCTTAGTACGAATTAGAAGGAACAAAAATCTCTTTTTGCGCTGCTTTGATTTAACATGATCGACCTAAACTCTAAGAAGAAAACTTTGCTTTATTTTTATTTTTATAGCTGCGACATTAGAGATGAAGAATCTAACTCGAATAAGGAAAATTCAAAATATTATAGGAAGAGTTTCACCCTAATGGAGGTCAAAGAGGGTAATCTACTAGTTATATCAGTAAAATTGCAGTTTTACGGAGACACATGCTTTTATTATCAGAAAGTGACAACGAATAAAATATTTTTAGGTGTTACTCATATTATTTTGTCTAATTTTTGAAATCATGAATTAGTGACTTGTTCTTTCCTTTTCCAAATGATAATTTATTTTATATGATACAAGTGCAATTTTTATGCGATAAAATGTTAAATATCCTAACAAGAAAACTCGTGGTTTATTGTATTATTTTTGGTGTTTCTTCCAAAGTGTGTGTGTGGGGGGGAGCCAATCTTCTGTTTTTCTATAGATGCGATATATATTTTTTGCACGAATTTTCTTACACGAATACATGAATAAATATTTATTCATGATGAGTTTAGAATAATAGTAATAAAGAATGAATGGATAATGTGATAAAATGGAAAAAAACTTTATAATTGAGCATTGAGAATAATTTATTACCTAGAAAAATAATTCTTTTTTTTACAAGTAAAAAAAAAAATTCAAAGTTACTTAACCACTCAACTGTTTCTTTTTTTCTATCATATTATGTTAAAAAATAAGCATATTCTTTGTAAACATTTTTTAGACGAAATCAATTATATAAACTCAAATCAGCAGTCAGACATGTCATAAATATTGAATTTAAAGAATTATGCTAATTTTTATTTTTTCATTGAAAAAACATATTTTTCCTTAAAGTTGGTTTATTTTCGAAGAAATAAGCGAACTCCAAAGAACACTTCACAGAAATGTATATTAGATTTAAAAAGATAGTACTGTCCTTACAGTTAATTATTCTCTTAAAATTCTATTTTTGTGTGACAAATTTTAAAACAGGGAGACAAATATAGTTCAACATTGCAATCGGAACAAACATATCGTATTTCTTTTTTCATTTATTTCCCCAAATCGTTTCTTTTCAACCAACACACAAAACATTGCTTTGTTAGTCTCAATTTTTTGTCCGTGGAAGGAAGAATCTATTCAAAAAAGTTTTTTTCTGTCAACCGTAAGAGGTTGGGTAAAACTGCTGGTGGTCATTTTTTCCTCTTTTATCGCCCCATGTCTTTCAATAAGGTGATCTATAATATCAAGCCTGCTGATTCATACTATCAACACCACACAAGAGAACTTTCATTACTTCCAGAATCTTTACAAAAATTTGAGACTCACTATCTGAGTCAACATCCGAATTATTTTCTGTTCTCTCATAATCACTCATTTATCTTTTATTTTAAGCTCCAAATTTAAAAGAAACAGTGTTTATAGCTTGTGGTATACCGATCTAGTAAAAAGAAAATCCCAGCCTTATCTAATCTAAAAGAATGCAGCAAAACTTTACATTGAAACCGGCTTAGACATATTTTTTTGTAATCCTAACTTTACTTGACTATTAGAAACATTGCACACTAAACGAGCAAAAATTACTGACAAATCAGAAGAATAGAGTAGAAGAAAGTGTTGCCCGAGCACCGCTCGGGAAAATCAGGGAAGTGCCATTTCAAGTGCCCAAGCGGTGTTCGGGCAAAACATGGAAGTAGTTAATATAAATTAAACACTCCATGCGCATTTTTTCAATTCTTGTAAAACCGTAACACTTGACTTTATTGTTTTCTGTAAAAGTACTTTTCTTGTCAGGTCGAAGACAAAGCAAAGAAGCATCTGAATTAAACATAACATACTTCTAATTTACGTACGTATATATTTTTTCAAATGATATATGCCTTCATAATTATGGTAAATTAGCTTAATTTGTGTAATCTTTTTTGTTTTTAAATGTTAATTTATTATTATTATTTGTAAATTTGATACATTTATTGTGATTATATAAAAGTTTATAACCCAACAAAAAAAAAAAGAAAGAAAAGATATATATTATTTTATAGAGCGACGCAGGATAATGCAGAATTTTATTACTTTTCAACCACAATAAAGTACTTGTATTTAATTTAATATGAATGGTAAGAAATCAAAATATTCCTGAAAACTGTATTCACATCATGGCTAATAAAAGAAAATAATTTTTTTAAAAAATTATATCTTTCGAATCGTGTTTTTTTTTTGACCGAGGAATTATTAAATATTATATTTCCTGCATAATCGGCAGCGCCGCTACAATAACACATCCCATGTTAAAACTTATTGAGAATTTATTCCTAGTTTCATGCTCTTTTTAAAATTTTAAAAAAATAATTTACTAAAGGGTTGCAAAAAGACTTTAAAAAAAATCTATTTCTTTCTATAGTTGTATATAGAATAGCATTTAGTGGCGGGCGTACACACAGCTTACACAAAGCCTCCCCCACATAGACCACCAGATTTTTAATCTTTAGCATGGAGATTGCATATATGTGCTTTCGCATACGTTTTTTAAAAATATACCCACCCCTTCATAAAAATAGTCTGTGTGTACACTACTGATGGTATTCCTGAATAAAATGCAAGTTTTGTTTCGTTTTATTTTCTGAGAATTAACATTTTATTGTTGCATTTGTAAACAAAACCCTCTAGTAAAATATCAGGATTAATAAAATAATTTTTAATTTTTCACTTACATCAGACGAAGGAAATTAATTATATGATTTTATATTTCCCTTTTAATTTTATCTTAGAACATTCCAATGTTTATAACCAATGGCGCACACAAAGGGGAAGGGGGTCATGGGTCCGGACGCCCCCCCATAAACCCTTGATTTTTTGGTTGATGATAATTCTATGTATATAGCACGTAAAATTTAATTAAGTATTTGTAATAAACAATTTATTTTATTAATTAATGCTAATTATTGATTCAATAACTAATTGTTTATTGTTTTTGGTCCCAAAATTGACATAATCAAAAGAATATGTTAGACGGCGTTTTGAGGTATGATACTAGAATGTTGGAGGTTTTTGACCCTGGACACCTCCCCCCCCACCTTCAGGAAAAATATTTGTGCATTCTACTGTTTATAACTCATGCCACTGCTATTCAGGAGGTACACTATTTTTTTCTCATGGTATTGCCATTCATAAGATTATATTTCTTTTTTTCTCATCAGTTTCTAATTCCTGTCCATAAACTATATTTGTTACATTGTTTATGATTGGGATGTTATTTTTGAATATTATTCTTGAGCAGTCTTTTCGTATGTTCCTCATGCTTGAATTAGAAAACCGAGAAAATATGATTTAGTTAGTATACATAGTACTATGCATTCTTATTACATTATATGTTTCTGTATAAACTGGAGTAAGTTAAACATTTAATTGGTGCTTATTCTTACTTCTTTAGAGAAAAAAGTCACGCACTGACCACATCATTCCTCCTCATACTCCTCTTCTTTTTTAACCCTACAATCTTTCTCAATTACTGTAGTGGGCCTTTCCCTGTGGTTTATCCGGGCGTGGGTCTCTGACAAATTTCCAGGATTTGTACCCCTCATCAATCAACGGACTTACGGACGGAGTTCGAGCCACTCGAAGATTTCACAAAACTAGGGTTACCGTAATCATGAAATGGCGCCAAAAGAATGAGAGTGTTGTTTTTTTTTGTAAAGTCCAGGTGAATGTATTATGTTTAAGCTTCATCCAAAAAAAGTATTTAAAATAATTCATTCTTTAAAAGTATATTAACATAAAATATGAATGAAAATGTGTGTGTGTGTGTGTGTGTGTGTGTGTCTACGTTTAGTATGACTTAAATAAAGTCGCAAATGAATAATTTTTACAAATGTTCTTAAAATCAAAATTTATAAACTTGCCTTAAAAAATTATTGCGTATTCGAATATTTATACTTCTATATTAAATAGGAGAAAATATTATGCATTGTGAATTATTCTAGTTCTACTAAGAATTGTAATTACTTAGATTAAAGAAATATAAAAATGTAGTGTTTTTGGTTATTTTCAAGAAATTTTAGTATTTAAAATATATAGTGTAAATTTGAAGGTGGATTGACTACGTGTTATTAACTAGGAATTTCCAAACGCATATAAATGAATATATGTATATTTCATGCCAGTTGAATTAGAGAGAATATAGACACAAATTAATTTAAGGATATTACTATAAAAAACTATTTAAATGCAATTTTTTGGCAAACAATGGTGGAAGAATAACAATTCGAAATATTCTCTTGTAACGAAAAATGCTTCTGATGTAACAATATTTTGCCTATATATAGCTAGGACTTCTATACAGTATGATTTTTGAAAAATTCGCATTAATTTCAGAGTTAACGATTAAATGAAGTAATAATGGGTGTTTTTGGTTAAAATTTCTCTACTTTGATGTATTGAAATATTAATAAATCCTCTTTTCTAAATTACATATTTAAGAATATTAGTTCAGGCTCCTAGTAGAAGCGTCTTAGCTATATGCAAAGCAAAATATTATTATAGAAGCATTTTACCTAAAAAAAATAATGTTTTGAAAATATGGCCTTTCTTCATTTTTTGCCAAAAAACTGTACTTAAATAATTTTTTATTGTATTAATATTCTTGAAATAATTTAATATGTATATTGTAATTCCCGTGACACTATATATATTTATATAACTATCACATGCTTTTGTAAAATCAAAGTTCCGAGAGTAGTTATCTTAAACCATTTAGAACTATTGGGTTGTTCGGAAAGTAATTTCGTTTTTTTTTGTGGAAATGAAAGACAGTTTTCGTATAATAAACAAATACTTTATTAAATTATATATTAGCCGTTCTGGTCCAACACCTTTTTCCATCTTTCTGGTAGTAGCATAATTCCACGCTCATGAAATTTTTGGTCTTTGCTGGGAAAAAACTGATCGAGGTGGTTTTTGACCTCCTCATTTGAGGTGAAGGTTTTACGGTCTAAAAAATTTTGGAGTGACCGGAACAAATAATAATCCGATGGTGTCAGGTCTGGAGAATATGGTGGGTGTGGCACTGTATCCCATTCAAGCTGTAAAAGCTTTTGGCGAGTGACCAAACTTGTGTGAGGTCTCGCGTTGTCTTGGTGAAACACTACACCTTTCCTGTTGATTAGTTCTGACCTTTTCTGTTGAAGTGCATTATTCAGTTTGTCCAGCTGATGACAGTAGACATCCGAATTAATCGTTGTGTTATCCGGTAAAAGCTAAAAAAAAAAAGACGATTATTTTAAAATCCCACCAAACAGACAGCATCACCTTTTTTTGGTGAATATCAGCTTTGGAAATGGTTTGAGCCGGTTCATCTTTTTTTGCTCCATGACCTCTTGCGTTTGACGTTGTTGTATACAACCCATTTTTCGTCCCCAGTGATGATGCGCTTCAAAAACGGATTATTTTCGTGACGTTTTAGAAGCGATTCTCTCTGTAAGAACATGGGAAACCCATACATCGAGCTTCGAGGATAATCCCAGGCCTTTCAAGTGGTCATAAACTGTTGAATTTGATAAATTTAACCTCAATCCGATCTCACGTGTTGTTATTCGCCGGTTCGCATCAACTAATGCCTTTATCGCGTCTTTACCAGCTTCAACCGGCCTTCCCGAACGTGGTGCATCTTCGATATCAACCAGTTAGCGAACCAGTTTTGGCACTGGCGTACTGTCAACACACCTTCTCCATTCACATCGGTCAATTTCTTTCTGGCTTGAACAGCATTTTTACCCTTTCTAAAGTAAAACAGTAAGATATGTCGAAAATGCTGCTTATCGCTCTTCATATTTAAAAGGGCACCAACCGAAAACTACTGCGTAGAATTAATTGGAATTTTTCACACACAAGCTTTGCTATATGAGCTCTCAAAGCATATAAAAATTATACGGCTTAAATGTGAAGTTGGGTGCCAAAAAATACAATTAAATTTTCTGTCGGAAAAAAACGAAATTACTTTCCAAAGAACCCAATATATTTTCACTATAGAATTATATTTTCAAAAGAATCTTTTGCTTAATATGTAAATCTCTATTTTTTTCTGTTTAAAATTTAATTTTTTATTATGTTTTTAAAATCATTTTAAAGCATTCAGCTGATTCACAAAATATATTAATAAGTAAGTAACTTCCTATTTGAAACGCTTCAATTTTATTAATAGAAATGGTATTCAGGAACGAGTAAGATTCAAATAAACGTTTGATGTAGGAAATAAATATAACTATATGCAATGACTTGTTGATTTGTATAGATTTTTCTAGATGTTCAAGATAGAATTGGAATAAACTTGTTCACACTAAAACAACCTGATTTTTTTTATCTTATTTGCAGAATAAAAGTAGCAAGTTTTCATTATTATTATTTATTTTATTTTGGTTATGAAAGCTGAGCTATTACCTTTAAAATGCTTTAAAACAAAATTCACTTTTGGAATTTATTCTCTTTCCCATTAATAGAGTCAAATTATATTTAATCACAACATTACAAGAATAGAAGGGAATAGCTTAATAATAAATTCAACATTTGCTACTTTGAAAAGAAAAATTAACCCCAGAGTTAATTCTTTTTTTTTTAAATTGCTAGTCAATTTTTAATTTTTTAAAAAACTTTTTATGTCATTTTAACAAAAGCTATGTATAACTATTTTAATGTGAGTGGTTCATTTATGCTTAAAGAAGGAATACTTAAGATTGTTATAATATACAACATACACATATTACTCATAATCATAATAAAGAACTTTGAAAGAAAACAAAAGTTTAAAATTGCAATTTTATGAAAGCATTTGAGAAATCAGTTATTTCGTTTGAATGATATAAACTATTATCGTACTATATATCTCTTAAAAAAGAAGAATAATGAATATATAATGTGCACATAACTGATTTTTTAAAATCAAAGTACTTAATTAAAGCTTGTTTTAATTGTTCTTTCTAAAGTATCTTATAGTAAAACATTTTCTTTTTAAGTTCAATTTATTGTTATTATCAAACGGCTTATAGTCACAAAATTCTTAAGAAAACTTGCAAATGGTCAGATGAGAATTTGAAACAATTACATCTGTTTGATCCAAAAATGAAACAACGATAGTATAACAGCTAAAGAAGATTTATGTGATATTTATTTTTAAGTCATGTTTTAAATAAAACTGAAGATTAAGAAATATCATTTCCTTTTTTTAAAAAAAAAATGGTTGCTTCTTTCCTATTTATCAACACAGAAATTTCAATTATAATTCTTTCTTGTATTAAAAATATATATTTTTTATTTATCTATTATTATATCTATTATTTGTATAAATATGTTGCTCTTGTTACACGAAATTTATTACCTTATTTTCTTTCTTCTTGATTTATGAACGTTATATAACCAAAAGTACAGTTTTGCTCTTTTGTTCCAAAATTTTACAGCTAGTTAATTTTAAGGTAATTTATATTTTGCTTAATTCATAGTTAATTTACATTTTGACGTCTTTTTTCATTAGTTTCATAATGAAATAAATTCTTTTACATTTAATGTTGAATGAAAGTGACTATTTAATATGATAATTCGCAAAATGAAAATCCAATATAGCGACATACTTACTATTTCGGCTTCTAACGTTAATTTTTATCCTTGTAAATTATTAAAACCTTTGACCTCAGCATTAATTTAAGATGAAGATATTGTAAGTATTGTACGGGCGCTATATTTTTTGAAATTGATACCGATCCATTACATTATAACTCCATATTGATGCAAAGTATTTAATCAACGGTGTACACAGACCTCTCTTATGGGGGGTATATTTTAAAAAATACGTATACCTAAGCTCAAAGGGGTATTCTCCATAGTGAAAATTAAAAATCTGTTAGCCTACGGGGTATTTAAATCCCCAACTCCTTTGTGTACGCCGTTGTCTTTCATTAACAAAAATTAAAACTTTTAAATAACTATATTTTAAAATTAAAAAAATAAAACTTCTACTTTAAAAAAAATTGCTTTTATTACTTTTGATTCACACAATTACACCACCAAATTTTTACAGTATTTTAATTATGAAAAGTTTTGGTAATATAAAAATATAATTCTAATAAAAAACTGCTAAGGATACTTGAATAAAGGATCATATCAATTTCCATTGATCAAATGAACGATTATTTCAAATATATTTCCAAATGATGGAAATTCGCTTTATAACTGAATTGCTAAGAACACAAGAGAAAAAAATTTTAAATAAAGATAAAGCTTAACTCTCTCTCTCTCTCTCTGAAAAAACAACATTCTTAATTTAGAAATCACTTCAATAACTGCATGATCTTTTTTTAAGCATTTCTTTCTCTCTATCGATTGACTTACAGAATCGATTCTACCTCTCCAAATAGATCGCCAAGGAGAGCGATAAAAATTCCGATAGGTGACCATCGATAAGCAGATTGTTGGTCAGCGTCAGTGATGGATGGGGTAAAGTATCCGGTTATTTATGCGTAGATTATCGCAGCCATTCGTACCGCTCTGAACATCTCAAATCTCTTGCAGCTTAGGAAAAAAGCCCTTTTCTCGCGGATACCTAGTCGGTGGTCCTCAGTTCTGTGGTCAGTGTTAATCGAAGGACAAATAAATGTGCAGAGGGTTCGGTGAAAAATAGTTTAACTGCGCGTGCCTTTTTTTTTTTTTTACTTCATCGCGGTCCCTTTTAAATTATTTTTACTACATAGTCTTTGTTAAAGATCGTATTTTGAAGAATAAAACAAAGAGCAGGGAGTTTAATCTGTTGTACATTTCTATTTACGGGACGGTCGTTTGAAAGAATGTTTAAAGAATTTAGAAGGAAAAATGGAACCGCACAAATCTACGAAAAATATTGTTCTATGCAATGTACCAAAAAGAACAGTTTTAGCCATGTAAGAAGTGTTTAAAAAATAGTATTCTTAACTACTACTAACGATAATGCTACCCATCCTGTATAGTGGCTATTGACGCTGATTGCTGTGCTGTAGGGCCTGGGTTCGAATCCCTGAGAATGCTTGGACGTTTTGTAAATGAATAGAGCCTTCGCGGCAGGGGGGCACTCTAAGCATTCGTCGAACCTCAAGTCCTCTCGTGAGGTTGGTGAAAGAGAGATAAAAAGCCCCTGACCAACCCCTAGGGTATTCTCTCTCAAAATTGGGGGTGAACCTAGGCAAATTGTATTGTCACCTACATGGTGTTCAAAGCTGACACCAAACTGCCAATGGCAGGCGTACAACTAGCCCCTTGCCACGTTGAGTTTCATACACCTCGATCTGATGTTACTGTTAATCGGGTGGGATAAGTAACAAAACTAACAATAATATTAATTAAAACATCCCTTTTTTTACATGCTTCTTTAGAATTTATCGCATTTTATTATGAAGAATATCTCCATATATTCTCGTGATACTTAACACATGGGGAGAACCAAGGACCCGCTACATGCCCTTCAATAACCGAGAAATTGACCGTTACGAAACAGACGCTTGATGGTCTAAGCAGGCATCACGTTGGATGGCCGTACACACCTCCATGTCTGAAAAAGGCACTGTGACTGCTGTGAGGCACAGGGATGAGGTCTTGGTGCCCTATGTTTACCTTTTCAAGGGTGCAGTTGGTCCTGATTTTATTTTAATGGATCACGAGGCGAGGCACATTGCTCTCATCTGGTCAACGAATTTCTGACAGAGAGGATATTCACCGAATAGATTGGTCAATCAGATCTCCAGACCTCATAAATATAGAGCATGCCTAGGACGCTCTGAGAGGGAAAATGCTCCCCCCCCCCGCCCTCCAAGATCCTCCAATGCTAGAAAACAGATTGGCTAAACGGATGGTATGAATTGCCACAGGAACTCATAAATTACCTTATTTCTAGGGTAAAATCATTGTGCTAAGTCTGTTTATCTGTAGGAGAGGACCCTACCCCTATTAACCAATTTTTCTGTTATGTTCTGCAACTGCTGTTTCATAGCTTTCGACTTCGACGAGTGTTACGCATGATCAGGAATGTGTATTTTAACTGTTCAGTGGTTATTTTTTTGCATTATATCCGCCCTATATTAGTGGCGCACACAAGGGGGGGGGTCCTAGGGGTCCGGACCCCCCGTAAGCCCTTGATTTTTCTTATTAATTAATACTGATTATTTATTCAATAATTAGTTTTTTACTGTTTTTTGTTCCCCCAAATCGACAAAATCAAAAGAATGTTCAAGGATCAAAAAAATACAAGAATGGTGATCTTTCGACTCTGAACCCCCTTGGAAAATTTTTTTGTGCGCTACTGATATATACATACCAAATTTCATTAAAATTTGTCCTTTAGCTCTAGAGCTAATTGACAAATTCTAAAAATTCTTTTCATTTAATATAAGTAATTCTTTTAATTAATTAAATGTCCAATAGTATTTTGTAAAATTTTATTATTATTGTTTTAAGAAGTTTTTTAATCAATAAAATTTGAAAAATATGTTTTAATAATTTTTTTATGTTACGAAAGGAAAGAAAAGGAGAAATTGAGTAAGGATAATTCATTGAGGAAAAAAAGTAGAAGAGCGGAAATTAAAAAGCGGAAATATGAAAGATAGTAGCACACACACTAGGGGTCCAAACCCCCCAAAGCCCTTGATTTTTTTTCGATTGATTATAATTCTAAGTATATAGTACGTAAAATTTAATTAAATATTTGTTATTAATGATTAATTTTATCAATTAATGCTAATTATTTATTGAATAATTAATTTTTTACTGTTTTTTGTTCCCAAAATCGACTAAGTTAAAAGGAGCATGATACAAGAATAGTAGATTTTCGACACCCCCCCTCCCTTGACAAATTCCTGTGTGCGTTACTGATGAGAGAGGAATGTGCGTGTTGTCTTCGTTCATTAGTAAAAAACTAATACACACCACAAACATGATTTTTAAAAGAACATTTATGCAGAAAAAAGTGGTAATACTAATATTAATTCACGCGATCTCAAAATTTAGAGACTTTCAATAAGTATAAAATTTTTTCATATTTGAAAAGTGATTGACTAGTTTGGAACCGTAATTTTCAAAAAGCGTATGAATGAATAGTTATTTGATATTTAGTCTTCTGATATAATAAAGTAAGAATAAATCCATTTCTAAATTATACGTTTCAAAAATTTTAGTTCAACCCTGGTATAGAAGTCATGGTTATATACAGGTGAAATATTATTATTATGGAAGCATCTTTCATAAAAGAGGAGAATGCTTTTAAATAACTTCATTCTTTCTTCAATTTCTGCCAAAGAAATGCATTTAAATAATTTTTTTACTTGTAATAATATTCTAAAAATAGCTTTATATGTATATTTTAATTTAACTGACATTAAATATCAAAAAAATATCCATTTATGCGCATTTTCATAATCATGGCTTCAAACGTATTGTCGGTCCCCTTATACAAAATTAAAATTTAACATTATGTATTAATGTATAAGAGAAATAAGCTATACTTAAGAAAAAGTTCAAAAATATAAGGAATATATCCAGACATTACTCCTATCTACAGATAAGTAAGTTTAAAATATAAAATTACTATTAAAACATTTTTCAAACCCCAAATGTTTCCTATTTCCTGTTTTCTCTATTTTCCTCTAAACCATACCAGCAACTATCTTCCTTTCCACTTCTGTAAAGTACTTAGATGTAAAGATTCGAAACACAACTGAGCCATAAACACACGGAGAGAAAAAAACATCCAGGAATGCACGAAATGACCAGTTGTCTGGGGCTTCGGGTCAATAACTACACTTCAATAACTCTTCTCCTGACCAATCCTGGCAACTCCGATAAGTCTATCGAAGACAAAACAAGCAGCCAGGCAACTTCTTCCCTAACTCCCCTTTAATTACCTTGACCGGGGGCGACAACTATAAGCAAATGGGTAAATCGCGGAAGAAGCAACAACTGGCAGAGTCATCAGATTCCGACCAAAGGGCGGCATCTGTCTGCTACCCTAAGAAAGAAGGGTGTTCGCAAAAGAGAGCCCTGGCTCCAAAAAAATGGCGAAAAAGTTGCTCTTTTGTGTATACGTGAGAGGTAAGAAAAGGAAGTTCTTATGTAGTTCAACAAGAGAGTCTTGAGCTTCCTTTTGTTAATATCTGAGTAAACTTCTGCGTTAAAAGGATTTCTTTTTTAAAATGAGGAAGAAATGTTTTTCAAATTTTAAAAATATAAGGAATTTTATTATTATTAAGAAATTTATTTGATTATTTTTTTTTCGTTGGTGAAATTTGATTATTACCTTAGAAAAGTCTGGGAGAGAGAAAATATAAAACAAGGAATAAACTGAACAATATTTATAATGGAAAATGTATTTCTTAATAATATTCAAAACTTATATAAGAGTATTTATTTTTCATTCTGTAACTAATCTCCGCCTGCATTGTTGTAAGGATAACCGAATGAAGAAGCATTTCTAAAAATCGACAAGCTTTTCGTTCTGATTACTTTCACCTAATATCACTTTTTGAAATCGTCAATGGAAAGCGAATGTCAGTCGTAATCTAATATAAATTTTACAACTATGATTTAACTAACACCGACCTGTTTATTTGCTATCTTCCGCCACTAAATTCACTTGTAATTTTAAATAGTAAGTCACTGTTCCTTTACAGAAAGATATTCTCCAATCAAATAACGCATAGAAAGAGTTTTCCTGTAAGACTAGTGGAAGAAACCGGAGAGAGAATTCGTCACAATTCTTTTAAAACATAAAAATTAGTTGCATTGAAAAAGTACACAGTTGGCAGTTTTTAATAGCAATGCATTTTGGGACGTAATTGTTTTGATCCCATTCATTTTTAAAAACTGTTAATTAATTCTTTCTTTTTTGACTATTGGATGGTAATTTTAATGAACCAAGGAATCACAACATGGCATCGATGAAGGTGCAGCGTAGAATTTCTCAGACGAGTTCACTAACAATTTAATAATACATAGTGTTTCATTCTCGAAATGTTTAACATTTTTTTTAAAAAAGTATCTATGGCATCCATTACTTTTTATAGGCACAATTATCAAAAATTATGTATCACTGTTCTAGAAATAAAACTATTTGAGAAGAGTAAGTTTCTATTACGATGTGACTTTATTATGTATACAATATTATGACATAACTGCTTTTTTCCAGACTATAAACTTTTCTTAATATAGCTAAGCTTTAAAAAAATTACAAAAAATTATGTTAAATTCACACAATTTTAATGATGTACAAAAGGTGCGAAAATTTCATCTCTTTTAATTTGTGAATGTTTCATACAATTCCTCGACCGCTTTGTGCGAATCCTTAAATCCTTAATCAAGTCCACACTATATTCACGATTACCGATTGCTATTCATACTTAAGATTCAATACAAAAATATTATTTGTTTTTACCGTACTTATATATATGTGTTATCTATTTTTATATATTTATTTAAATTTTTCATTAAAGGAATGAGACATAGTATTTATAAATCTACTCAATCCTCCTTTAATTTTTTTTTACATATAAAAAGTATTGTATTTTTATGATGATTTTATTAATATTTCCCGCGCGTAATGTGGTTAGTAAAAATTCAATACTTCAGTGAATGATAACAGGAAATAGTTATAAGAAAAAAAAACATTTCATTTCGCAATCAATAAAATCTACTAAATTAAATTTTTTTAAAAAAAGGAATTTTGAATGTCTTCTTTATACTTTGAATTTCAAGAACTGCTCTTTCTTAAAACCAGAATGCAATAAATATAATCTTCTCAGTCTCAAAAATGAAGATTTGAATCGATATTTATGAGATATATAAAGAAAGCCGGGTAAAAAAAAATAAAATGTTTCTAACCGGAATATATTTCTTTCTTACATTCACTCAATCTCTTTCAAAATATAAGATTATTTATTCTTTAATAATACACAAGGGCTTTATGGCCCATTGTGATATAACATAATGGTAAAATGTAGGTTGAGTATATAAAGATTGAAGTTTCACACCGCTTGTGACTGTAACCGTTTTTGTAAAATGTGTGTCATATCAGATTCGGAGCTTATCAACGCACGTCGTCACGGAACGACAGTCATTCTAAATGAACATGTTGTAGCTAACTGAACGTATTAGGCAGAGCCAAACGTTCAATCCACTGTAAACCGCGGAATGTGTTCGTGCGCATCATTGAGCACATGCAAAATAGTGAACAGGCTTGGCATATACCAGAAAGGTTGGCACTTTGGAAGCATTATGTTCCTGTTGGCGCTGTTTAAAATCCAGTTAAGATACAAAATACCGGAAAAAATAAATACTGGAAATAATAAATCACTGGGAAAAAGGCATAAACCTGTGTTTCGGTGATGATTTTGCTTACTTTATATAATACTTATTTAAAAAAGTAGATTTCTGAGAGTTATTTCAAAATTTATAAAATCGTTTCCCCCTTTCTTTTTTTTTATTTATATGGTGTTTGCATACACACATATATAGAGAGAGAGGAAGAGTACCCCCTCTCTTAATTAAAAGTACCGTAATTATTATAACGTAAATTTTACCATTGATTCTGTGACCATGGTAGCCTAGTGGCCCTGGTCGTGGATTCGTGTGGCCGGTATGTCATTCATTCAAGCCCTAATGCCTGTGTTGAGAAGCTGTTTCGCGTTGAATCTGTCGAGGCTCTAAGCCCTCCAGTTGGTGGGGTATGGAAGTTCGAAGCAGGGAGTACCAGCTCAGGCATGTGCCACCTGGGCCCAGAGCCTCAGCCACAATGGGGGCCATCTCGTTCTCGCGACTCAGCCTTAATAAGATATTGATTCAATTAATTTCGATGGTGAATATATATTTTTTCCGGTTGTTATTCTTCGAAAAACTGGGAAATTTGGACAATATGTCAACTGGCTAAATCTGATGACCATCGTCCATGCATAGACCAAGGCCTACATCATACATCGTCATTACTCATTAGTCAAAAGGTGGCAGCCGATCGATGCGGTTTGTACGATGTAAGTCATGGACATTTATTTGTTTCGGATTATTATTTGTACGAGTATTTGATAACGTATAGTTTTTACTGTCTGATTTTAAGAGTCATGGGTGGGGCCTATATTTGTGTACGGGCCCAGGGCCTACTTTTGCGTAGAGGCCCAGGGCTTTAAGAGATCTTAAGACGTCCCTGCTCAGGGGTCGTCCTTTTCACTTGGACATGGTTTATGATTATGAGGCCCGTCACTAATAGACCTCGTGTTCTTTTATAGTGCGACGTAAATAAGCCCTCACACATTCCATCGTTGTTGATCACGAAGTTTGCAGTTGTACTATAACTATACTTACTTAAAAAAGATATGGGAATGTCTGTGTCTTAGGAGATTTTGTGTTGCAGGTACAGTTTTAAAGATTTTTCTTTCCCCCTCCCCTTCTAGGGGCTGTCCTTATGATATTGTTATCCTTATGAATATGTGCGCTGTAGTTTCAGAAACATTGTGCCAATGGATCTTAGGAGAATATCAATTTGTCATGAACAACATAAAAAGTATTTTACATGTCAATGACTGTGAATTTTTGGATTTATTGCTACTGATTAATTTTAATTGCAGTCACCGTACAAAGTTATATGCGTATGATGATGTTTTTTGATTACTTGGATTGTCTACAGTTTTAAAAGACATTTACAAACTATCATATATTTATTACGATAATGCTAGTATTATTAACAATGCTTTAATATATGTGTCGTCTTTCTGCATAAAAAGTTGATTTTTTTTATCATGTACTGAAAGCCTGAAAGGTTATGAATCATCTTAGAAATCATCGTAATCATGTTCAGTTAATCTAAGCCCTTCACCAACAGTCTGACAAATAGTTCTAAATGAAAAGTACTGATATTAATTTAGCTAAATTAGGATTCTTGAATATTTGCAATTATTGGAATTGTAAACACTATTTTCACTGTCTACTATAAAGTACTTGTATGATATTGATCTAACTTAACTATAACATTCCATTTACCAACGTAAAACGCTCTTCTTTAACTATTTGCAACTCACAAACGCATTTTTAGCATCCTTCTAATCATAACATTCTTGCCAAAACGTCGCCAAATTATTTTCACAGCAAACCTATCGCTAACAGACTACCGAACAGTAGCTGTTCTCCATGATCAGTAGTCCGCAGAGTCAAAGTAACTCGACTCTTTTTGTTCCACGCCATTTGGGTGAGTCTGCTGTTATGAAGAACCACGTTTTGGAACAGTGGTCACCTCTCCCAGTCACAATGGACGACACGAACTACAAAGTCTCTCTCCTCGCTTCATCTTAATTTAATCTATTGAGAACCTTTCACCTCAGGGTGTTGCGGTTTAGAGCACTTCTGACAAAGAACTGACAGTCTATTAAAGCTCTTGAATACACATAAGTGGAAGGTTGCCATAGCTTTAAAGAGGTGTTTGACTTCCAGTATGTGTTAAATACATAACGTCCATACGTACCGAATCTGGGGAGCAGCTCCTATTGTTAAAAAAATTTATGGAAGGTCCGGTTTTTTAAGAACTTTTTGAAAATTGTTTCTTATATTCCAGGTTATTAATAACTTGAGAATAAGGAATAGTTTTTTACGACAAAAAATATTGTTGTTTTAAGTAGAAGCTGCATTCATCCTTCGGTGGGGCAGGGATAGTTGAGTGGCCAGTCACCGTGTGAGGGGCTGATGCCCGTCAAACCTGTCAAGGTTCAAAGTCCTCAAGCTGGCGTGGTGGAAAAGTTTGAATTTTAGAGTATTAGTTCAGGTGCCGTCTTCTTCATTTGATCGAGATTCACAAATACTGGTCCATCGCCAACGATGTTAATAAGCAATCAAGCCGGCAAGTAACCCTGCTTTAAAATGTGATGAAGATATTGTAACGTCGTCAGAAAGTAGCGTGAAAATAATACATCACAGCAAGGTTGTGGGAGTAAAAAATACTTTTAATTTTTTTCTCCAATAGGATAATCGATTTAAGTTAAATTGTAAAGTTAATAGTTTCCGTGCCTATAGCCGGGATGGTATCCCCGTTTTGAAACCGCTCTCTCCACAGCTTGTCTCGGTCCAGTCTGCAAGGCGTTGTTTCTCATCCGCGTTTTCGACTCTTGGACAGCAACACGGATCAAAAAACTCTGGGATTCTCCTCTCCGCTTCCTCAAACGACCAGGCCTCGTCTTCTCCGAGCTCTTTTCCTCGACCTCTCCTTTCGGGTCACCTCCTCTTTTTTTCTTTTTCGGGTCTCCTTGTCTCCTCGAAAAAGAACCCTTTTAAACACCAGGGGTGTGTTCACAACACGCCTCTCGCTCCTTCTTATTCGCAGGTCACCAAAGTCTCTCTTGACCTCCTCCTTCTTATTATTGGTGCATAACACGCCAAAACACACCCGAGCCGTCTGGCCCAAGGCGCCATAGTTCCTTGTCCACATCTGGACACACTTGTTCAACGCCAAAACACACCCGAGCCGTCTGGCCCAAGGCGCCATAGTTCCTTGTCCACATCTGT
This sequence comes from Trichonephila clavipes, assembly GCA_019973935.1. Lineage (NCBI taxonomy): Eukaryota > Metazoa > Arthropoda > Arachnida > Araneae > Nephilidae > Trichonephila > Trichonephila clavipes. Next base: position 542,194 of record BMAU01004130.1, on the reverse strand, counting down.
ACACACTTGTCCATCACGCCACCTGTTTCTAGTATCCCCTTCACAAAACCCTAGAAAAGATGACATGATTATTTTGAGATAAGCTTCGCCTATTGTCAATGGGGCGCCGGCTCTACTTTACTATTATGGCGACCCGTTAACTCCCTGAGTTCAGACAATAAACAATGGCCCCATGGCCACGTGCACTGGTCACTCCCCAGCTGGTTGATCATAAAAATCCAGGGACAATCGATGGGTGTCGTTCTTGTCCTTGACCAGCTGGTGAAACCATAAAACCTATTGTGAATCGGAAGATGGGAATTCACTCCCATCGAAGATGTCACAATATTATGAATGATATTTCCTTTCCCTCCCTAAATAATTCCTTCGTTTTTCAGTGGCTCAATAGTCAAGGGTAAGTCGTTTCCAGACCAGCCTTCTTACTGCTAGTGTTCTCCAATTCTTAGTTATCAAAACTAGGAGATCTTTTTCTGGGCCATCAATCCATCTAAGATTTGGCCTGCCTTTTCTCCGTATGCCAATTGGTTAGGCATTGATTGAAGACTTTTTTAGTGGTGCGGTCTTCATCCATTCTGATAGCGTGGCCTGCCCATTTAATTCGCTGTAATTTGATGAAATTAATGATGTCAGATTCTTAACATGAGTGAAAGAGCTCGAAATTTGATTTTCGCCACGTTCAATTTTCCTGAATTCCTCCAAAAATAAAATCTTCCTTTCGTAGATGCTTAAGAGCACTCCCTATATAATTGTTCAGGTTTATTTGAAGAGTATAAATTATTCTTTATTCAAATAAGAAAGTTGAGTATTAAAAAAAAAAGTATATTTTGAGAAAAAAAACTTTTTTTTAATACGTAAAATTTAACTTAGCACTTATTCTCTCTTTTCTTAACTATATTTACACACATATTAATTAATGTTTAAAACTTATTTTCCTTCTGATCTTCGAACTGAAGTAAATAGCTTATTCTTATTTATGACACCATTTGATAATGTTATTGTAATGGTTACAAAAAAAAAATTCATTCTGCATGAAATGAGCAATCCTGCATGTAACAAAAAATACAAAATTAAGATGCGTAACATATCTTTCTTTTGTATCACTTTTTATCATATTGTCTTTGTGAAATCATATACTCATACGTGACGAAGCCACAAATACAACCGATCTTTTGGCTTAGTTAAATGATTTCGCTGGAATATAAAACAAATTAAACCTCTGTACGATGTAAGCGGAGTGAGTGAGTGTTTGGGTCTATGGCGCAAGAGCCAAACGTCTCTAAGCTGCGCCAAACATATGTTAAAATATGAAAACAAACGTTAAAATATATAAAAATATTGACAATACAATCATGGTAAAAGTTAAAATATCAAAACATGTATAAAAAAAGTATTCTAAATGTAAAACAAACAATTTTTGGTGAGGAATTACCCCTACCAAGCCAATTAAGATCTTGGAATAACAGATAGGACTAAAACAAAGGTATTCATAAAACAAATATGAAATTGAAATACGTTGATTTAAAATGAAAAATTGGTTCAAAATTTTTCATAAAAATAATAAGGTAAAGAATTACTGTGAAATATATTATTATGTTTTTTTATGTATTTATCCGCGTCATATTCGTCGCGATCGTACTCAATCATGTCCTCGTCTGGGGAGTCCTGTTCAGATGGGATTTCTTGTGGTTTGTGCTGTTTCCTCTTTTTGTCAAATATGGTATTATTCATTTTTTTATTAGCTCTTTTCTCTTTTTTTTAATCGGGTTATTGCTTTTTGTTTAGTTTCCTCTATTGAAGGAGATGCAGAAGAGGGTCTAACAACGGAGTTGGATGGGAAAGTGGATGTATCGGATGTGGAAGGGTCATTGTTGGGTATAGGATTCACTGGTGGAATTGCAGATATGGTAGGAAATAGTTGTGCTTGAGTTGACGAGGTAAGCAGAAGGACTTAATATATTTCTTTTGAACGTACCCTTTGGTCACAACCACTTGCTTTGCGTATAAGGTTGTGAAATAGCCTCTGAAATAAATTTTAACTTGGGTTTTTTCTTTCCTAAATGGAGTGTTAAATTCTAGGTAAAGGATTTTGTATCTATTAAAAATATCCACAGAAGTGGAATCGTTTATCCCCCTTCTTTTGCAATTTGAAGTAAATAAGCTCAATTTCAGAATCTGCCCTTTTAACTTAGTCTTTGCTGATTTATCAAAATTTATTTTCGAACTTATTACCTGTAAGGTACTTAAATATATCTCGTAAGAAGGTAAATTTCTAGGACTTCTTACGAAGTCGTCATATTGTTGCAATTTCTTTCGCTCGCTAAAAATCACATACACAGAGGAAAAATAAATAGAATGCTCTAACTGTTTTAATAATTAAAAATTATTCTTCTGTATTAATGGCTTAAGCATTAATACAGCTTTAATACAGCTTCTGTATTAATGGATTCCTATATAGTTCTTCCTCAATTACTTGTACAGCTTTCATGCAAATATCTTTAATATTATTTCTTATGAATCATTGTACACTTAATATACTATTTCAAAATTATTCATCAATAACCATTTTTTTTCCGTCGGAGCTAATCTTCTACCTTCACATACCCTCAAAGATACTTATACTACTGCTTAAAAACTGTGGATGTAATGGAAAGGTAAGTTATGACTGAAATTCGAGAAGTTAGATATTAATCTAATTTCTCGGACTTAATCTCTGATTTAACATTACATCTAAAGATACAATAGTAATTATTTAACAACAATTAATAATATACAAATCTTATCCCTTGACTTCATGAAGGGATGACTAAATTTTAAAACCTAATTCAGCACATTCGATTTCTAATAAATTTATGCAAGCAATTTCAAGAGACAAAAATGGGCTTTTAGAAAGAAGTAGAAGTGGCAAAACTCAATAAAAGCATTTAGCACAATGCAAAGTTAAAAATAAGATCATAACTCACATAAATGTTTTTAAAAAATATTGTTCATACTCTCATAGTATTGAAAATTTCTCAATATATCATAGTATTACATTTTACACGTAGAGATTTTGTACCGTTCATGTACGTTGAAAATTATTTTTAACTTAGATAGAACATGAAAAAATTTATTGATTATATTGAACATGATTTATTGATAAATGTTAGAATGTAAATTTTTAGGTGCATGGGTTTTTGTGTATTCTATATATTTTCTCTTCAACTCTAATATATATTTATATATTCATCTTTTTTCAATTTCCCCCCCTTTTTTTTTCTTTGAATCATTTATCAATTGTGTATTTTTTTCCTATTTTATGTGTTCTAGTTTTTGAATAGCAGGGGTTTTTTATGTATTGTATTTTTGATATTTATTAACAAATACATAAAATAACAGCGGTTAAAACATTAAACACAGTGTCTTAAAGTGACATATGCGTTATAGTATCTTCTAACTCTATAGGTCTTAGAATTAATGTATCCACCTATGAAAATTTAAGAAATAAATATGTCTCGATAGTTAGTGAATAAAAAATATCAAATATCAGGACTATCTGATCAATTACATTTTTAACGTGAAAAAAAAGGTAGAACTAGTGAACTTGAAAAAAATATTTTGAAAAAGATAACAAAATTATTATTATTACTTTGCCTGTGATGTTAAAAGAAAACGACCGTAAAACGGCCCTAGAGTTCCCTAGAACTTTGACATGGCTTCTCCGAGTGATTACTATTTGCTTGAACAAAGCGCCAAAATTTTAGTAAAATTTTAATTTTTATAAAAGATTGTACTCTTAAAGTCAGTTTGCTCGTAAATATAAATATAAATAAAAATTTTATGGATAAAATAAAACCTTAAATTTTGTAAAAGTCACTAAAATCGTTAAGAAAAAAACTAAAAGATTTTTATCCAAAAAATACAAATATTTCAGTTGTTCTTAGAAAATTCGATACTTTTAACTCAACGTAAAATGTACTGATACCTTTAAATATACTGATAAAATTTTCTGACACCAACGAAAAATTTCGAAAGACGATTAGTAAACATAAATTAATTATTTAAATATGCAGTGGTGTCAAAACAAAGTAGAAATAGCAACTCTTAACTTGAAAATAACAACGATTTTATATCAGTCCCAATAATTTACAAAACATTTTTAAAATTAATTTTCAAACTTTATAAAATAGAAAATGCAACACTTTTCTTGAATTGTTTTTATATAAAGTACTTATAACGTGTGTTGATCTATTTTGAATATTATTTTGAGGTACATTCTTCTAAAGCTAAGATGTGGGGATCTCTGAAAATACCATATAGTTCTGTGTCGACAAAGTAGAAAGACCACTGTCTTAATATAAAAACCTTTCTTAATTCTTACAATTTTAAAATTCCATAGCCTTGTAGTAGGTTCCATGTAATCACTTGCACTTACAACTAAACAAGGACAGCCCCGATCGGGCGATGTTAACCGTTCGTTTTGTGAAGTATCGAACACACATCCTTAAACTGAACAAAACCGAACCTCAATAAAGCAATTTGTCGCACTTCAGATTGCGGAAGGACCGTCCTACTTTTGTTACTAAACCGAATTGTCCTGACGATATTTAAAAAGGGGGGAAAGAGGCAAGAGCGATAACTTTCAAAAATAGGGGGTGTGAAGAGATCGCGCGCTGAAACATTCCGAAATAATCGCTTGTGATTCACGCAAAAACCGCCAGAATGAGCATCGAATCCATTTACCTTCCGACCGCCAGAGAATATAAAGCCCATCTGTGCCGAGTTGTAAAGCGTCAGGCCGCCCCTTCCCTCCCCCTTTTGCACAAACTTCTCCATTCCAAACTCTAAGCCCTGGAAAAGTCAAGCACCTACAACTACTTCTGTACATGCCTACTGTCGTGTTGGACAGTACACCCGTTAACATGGTTATCACCAGGATACAATAAACAGTTTCACTAAGCCATAAAGAAGCATTTGAAAAGGGGAACGAACATAGAACAGGGCAGGACTGCGGTGCGTTGAAGTCATAACTGAGTACGGGGGGTGGTGATGATAAGCCTATAGTTCGTCATATGCTCAGTCACATAGAAGCACAATGTGTTGCCCCCCCCATCGAAGTGAGAATCATGCAAGAGGGGGGATGTATGCTTTTGAAATTCTTGGTTTGAAAAAGGAAGGAGGGGGGAGTGAAATATGCAGCTGCCCGGCTAGTTCTTATGTGAATCGAGTGTATTAGATACGAGGTAGGATGTGAACTATTTAGGGGCAGGGAATTTTGGGGGGAGGGAACACAGTATTTTTAAAACAGTGGATTAAGAAAATTTATTGGCTGATTAATTTTTTGAATAAAGAAATTTCAGGTGATTTCAAGTCTGCATAATTTTTAAATTTTGGGTAGTATTCAATTGCCTTGGGTTAAGTTTTCTTTTTAATTGAGTGTTAAATGTATTTTTACATTATTATGCATTATTATATTCAGTGGTAAATACATTTGTTTCAAAATATATTTATATTTGCTATTTTCGAAAAAAAGAAAAACTTTTTTATTCTACATTATTTTATAATATAATAGGCAGTTAAATAAAAAATAGACGGTTCATCATTAATTAGGGAGGATTTGCCTTCTCTTGTACAGTTATCCACATAATTTTTTAGCTAAGCAATTTTTTGAATAGATATTCTCAAATTTTTAACATATTTTATTAGTTTAATTTTCCAGTTGACTTTTAAATTTCTCAATATTCTTTTCAATGGAATTATAGTGTTTCATAGCAAGCTCTCTGAAAATGCCTTGGGAACAGGAATTTCTTTTAAACTCTAGGCCTTTATGTATTGTTATATTTTATTTTAAATACAAAAAAACTACTCCATTGGATGTGACATATTTTATTCTTATATATTGATTGAGAGATTTTTTTTTACCTTATTTTGGTTTGAGGTCTTTTAATTTTCTTTCCTCGGTTTTTTCCCCTCAATATTGCTGACAAGAAACGTTTACCTGTCTTTCAGAAAACAGTTAAAAATCAAGATCGTAGTCGAAATCACACGAAGTGACAACTTTTTTTAAAAAAAACTGAATATTGGGCATAAAAACTTATAATTAGCATTTTTTTTGTCGGCATTTGAACCTCATTTACTTAGAAAAGAAAATTGTACTATATAAGGATCAGAAAAAGTCAATAATAGTGGTTTACTAGTTTTTTCCAGTAAATGAAGATTAATAAATAAGTTTTGATATTTGTATATTTTGAATGATAAATATTGGGAATATTTAACACTCGATAGAAAATTTGAACAAAAATAAAGTTACTAATTAAAGCATTTAAGAAAGGCACTAATGTAATTAAGCTTTTCCGATGTGTTTCTGTAAATATAATCTTAGAATAGAATACGTGTACATAAATTAACAGGAAAATATTATTAACCTTTTTAATATGTGATTCATAATTGTGGCAGTCTTAAAATCTTTATTTCTTTACTATGATATTGAAAGAAAAATATGCTAGCATCGCATTTTTTACAAGGGAAACAAAATTTACATCTGGCGTTGGAAAATTACTAGTTTTTCATGAATATTCCGTTAGGTAATGGTAAAAACGAAAACCATATTATTATTATTATTAAATGTTAATCCTTTTCCCTTTAAATCAACTTATGTTTCCTCTTACAATACTTAAATCTTTGGTATTATTTACAACTTTAAAAATGTATTATTTTTGATATAGCGTAAATTTTTAAAAATCAATATATGAAGCTCGATTTTAGAAAACATAAGTAAATATACAAACCAAGATGCTATAGCACGGCTTAGTATTTACGTGAGAGGCAATTTTATAAAGCATATAAAAGGAAAAATTAAATAAATAAAAATAAAGAAAAATTACACACTTTGGAACGACACTCCTTAAAGATTTCCGTAGACAAAAAAGTTTTATTTATTGTTTTAAATAAAATGCCAAAATAATTGCATAACTATAATATTTTTTAAAAAAAATTCTTATGGAAAAAATGTCCAAACTTTTCTACACTAAAACAAAAAAAGAAAAGACACATAAAATCTTTTGTATTATAATTAAACAGAATGTAGCCTTTCCAGTCATTTATTGTATAATTTCGCAATACATGTGTTCAAAGCGATCCTGTCTCATTTGTCAAGCACTATCCGAACATGGTACATCACCACAGCAACAAAGCAAATTGCATAAATGCTCCACGACATTTAAGCCCTCTAATAAAACGACAACAATGCCCCCTTCCCTGGTTATCATCCATCACTTCCCCCATATGGCATCGCAAATGATCGGTTACCATGGAAACAGAACGATTAACGAAAACTGGGCAATTTTCAGTTCTGACCAGCTGTTGGTGCAGTGAATATGACAATCGCGGAGAGGAGCAAAATTATGCAGGGGCAAGCCGATTCCGGTTTTACGTTCTGTTGTTTTGCTGTATTATTCCTGGAACGGTGATTAAACCGCGGCACAAAGTTAGACAGGATCTTGAATTTTAAATTATAGACAGTTCGTGGGAGTACTTAGCTGTATGGCTGCCCGAAAACCCTTCTGCTATTTAGACTGCGAAGCTGCAAGGATATATATATATATATGTGTGTGTGTGGCTTCAAAAGAGGATGGAGGGATAGTATAGCGAAAGAGTTCTGTTTTTGGTTAAGGCGTTTGGCAACAGCCGGCGCTGGAATTTCGCGACAGTTCCCTTCGGTAGTGTAGATGGGTTGTTGAGATGCAAATTTCCAAAGTACTTTTCAACAGCTTCGGGGCGGTTATAAACTTGAAGTGGTTTAGAGTCATTTTGAAGACTTCTAGGAAGAAGTTTAAATCTGTTTCTGCTGCGTTTATCTTTTACAGCCTGAGATAAAAATAAATAGCGGAAAATATTCTGTTGCGCGCCCCCTTTAGAGTTGGTGTGAGTTGGTAACAGCTCTTTCGGATTTCGATGTTTTGTTACATGGAGCGTTTGGGGTTTCTAGTTCATATTGAAATTGGATTTTATTTCTTTTAACCTAGTCTTACTTTTTATGCGTTTTACCACGAGTTGATACTATTCAACGTCCCCACCCTCTCGGGTTATTGAAGCTCAAACTTTATTGAAAATGAGAAAAGAAGTCTTAAAGAAAGTTATCAGAATATCTCTAATTTTCTTTGTGATATAAATGCGGTGAAAATTTTTTCGTATGTAGAAAAACAGAGTTCTTAATAAGACTGGACATAAAAAGATTTAACCACTTTAAACCAAATATTGTAGTTCTGCTATATCCAAGCATTGGCTTATGTATATTCAACAAATGATGATACGACCTTAATTCATAGAAGCACAGGGGGTAGCAAGCTTTCGAGAGAAGAGCCAAGTTGTAAGAGAAACAAGATAAGGTATCCTTCTTTCCTCAGTGACTCGACAGCCCAGGGTGGGCTTTGGCCTTCTCAAGAAACCTTTTCTAAGCCAGCCATCTTCCTGCTAGCGTTCTTCAATTTTTAGTTCCCAAAAGTGGGAGATCTTTTTCTAAGCTATCAATCCATTTTTGATTTGGCCTGCCTTTTCTCCGTGAACCAATTGGTTGGGCATTGGAGATTTTTTTAGAGGTGTGGTCTTCGTCCATTCTGACAACGTAGCCTGCCGATTTAATTCATTGTATTTTGATGAAGTTAAAGATGTCAGATTCTTTCTGTGAGTGATAAAGCTCGAAATTCGATCTTGTTCGCTATGTGCCATTTTCCCTAATTCCTCCAAAAATAAATCTTAAAATCTTCCTTTCGTAGATACTTATCATGTTCTCATCTGTTCGAGACATGTACCAAGTTTCACATGTATAAGTTAATACTTATCAATTAAGGTATCAGCGATTATATATAATATGCATACGCGTGCGCAGGAGGGGGAAGGCTTAGGTAACGGCCATGATCAAAACTATCATGATTTCTCTAATTAATATTTTGTACAATAATTATATAATTTTCTACACAAAATAACATTTTCCGTTTCCTTCGAAAACTAAGAACTATAGAAGATATATGTTTTTTATTTCTGTGTCTCTCAGTGCAAGAACAAAAAGTATTGTCAAAATGTCATACCGTTGAAAATTAAACTTTCCAGAGCTTTTGGAAAAAATTCCGAACGAATATCATAAGCGCTTTGTTCTGAATTTTTATGTTTTGCATTAATAATCAAAATTGACGTTAGTTATTTTTTCATATAAAAATAATTTCAGCAATCCTTATGCATGTCATAAGCTATGGAATGTGTTTTTGTATCTTCCATTGGAGATTTAAATGTATCTCTTGTCCATCAATGAGTGCTCAGGTATTCATATATGTAAATTAAACATTGTTGGAAATCACATTGAGGAGTGTCTTACCATGGTGGCTTTTTTACCAGTCAGTCCGACCTTTTCTATATCGGCCGCGGTAGCCGAGTGGTATAGGTATCGGATCGTGGCTTGCCTGGTCACGAGTTCGATCCCAGTACCATTAAAGACCCGCCGTGTAGGGCAGCGATGCACGTTAAATCTGTCGAGAGCTGAAACGTCCTCCCGTTGGTGTGGTGTGGTAGTTAGGAGAGGGGGGTGCCAGCTCAGGTGTCGTCCACGTCACTTGACCATGGTTCAAAATTACGTGGTCCGTCGCCAAAAGCCCTCGTGTAGCTGAACAGTGCGACGTTAATATTAAATCAAATCAAATCAACCGACCTTTTCTACTTCAGAACTAATTCTAGAGAGAATTTTCACTTATTCTAAGAAAACTCTGTAAATGGAAACCAGTTAAATACAGAAGTAACTGTCGTAAACCAGTTAGTTCATACATATTTGAATATATATGCAAATATCGGTGAATTTTTTATTCAGATTATTATAAAAAGCAGTGATTATCAAACTGTGGGTGTGCGTCTCGTTAAGGGGGTGTGATAACTCTAGGTGAGGTTAGTGGGCGCGAGCATATCGAAAAGACGAGAATAAAAGGTATCAAAAATTATTAATTTGCTGAAAGGAAGCAAAACAAAATATATTCAGACATAATAAAAAATAAAATGCATGATCAATGTTTATTACAATCTGTTGCAATTTAAAAATTAGTAATCGGATAGTGATATAATGTTTATCCTATTAATTAAAAGTAATTTGCTTAAAATATCTGTTACTTAAAAGCAACATATACAAAATCTAACACTTATCTTGATCATTTGAAAGGTTCATAATTAATCTCGTATTGTAGCTTTAGCGTTAAAGTACATTGTTAATGTATTCAGTACATTGTCATTCTATGGGGGGGGTCGCGATGGAAATTTGGGTCGCCAATATTAAAAGTTTGAGAAGCACTGGTGTAAAGGGAAAAGAGGAAAGAGAATAATAATTCTTTTAGGAGACATTCGGAGTTTCTCCTCTTAAGTAAAAACAAATTTTATTGCTGAATATGAATTATATAAAATCCGCTGAAAATTAAGCATTTGTAGTGTCCATTATATTTTCAGGTGGAGAAGGTCTACTCAGCCTTTTATCCCTTCAGTGGGTCGATAAATGAGCACCAAGCTTGCTTGGGGACTAAACACTGGGGGTTCCGCTTCAGACTGACCACATGATCTGGACATCTGCTCATGCACCTCAGCGCCCAAAGGTCACGTGTACTGAGATGGGCACAGTAAGCTTTGGTCCCCATGAGCTGTTGCGCCACTGAGTTTAATTTAGTTTAGTGTCCATTTAGTATCATTATAATTGTTTAATTCAATAGAGAGAGAGAGTTTTATTAAAAAATTTAATTTCAGTAGTTGCAACTGAGAGATATATTAAAAATTTAAAGAACCAGAATTTTTTTCTTTTACAAGAAATTTACCTGAAATGGACGTCAAAATTCCTAGATATTCATAAATTCTTCTTTGAATTGAAAAAGCAATAATAGCTTGACATTTAATTAAAAAAAAACATAGTATATAATTTTTCCTGTAAGAGGCAATGGCACACAGTGACAACATTATACTTTAGAGAACTGTAAGTAATTGTTTCGAAATTTTTCTTTTGAATTTTGGTTCTAAATTTGAGATTTGTATTCTTAGTGCGTTACTCAAAGTTCTTTTTTCTCTCATTTATCCTCTAGTTGGAACATCGATTCGAAGTATATGGGGAGGACGGGAGGAGAGGAAGCGTTAACCCTCTCTCAGCCCATAAAGGAGTCAGAATGTGTCCCCCAAGATGGAAGGAGGGGGTCGACAAATCCCTTCTTTTCCGAAATATGGCCTCGGACACCATATCGAAGGCTTAATTCTGGAATTGAATGGCCGGATAAAAGGGTGCTCTGTAAGAACAGTGCTGAACGAAATGAGTGGTCAGTGCCCCTTTTCCACTGGACATAGGGACAATACTTTCTTGTCTTTACAAGATCAATACATTGAACTTCTTTTTTTCTTCTTCTGGAATACATCTTTCCCTTTCAAGTTATTCGAAATAAAAAATAATTCATAGAAACCGTAGAAACCAAATAATTTAAATGTGTTTAATCAGTACATGAGAAAGGTATTTAAAAAAAAAATAACTAAGGAAAGGTCAGTAATATTTGAATCTACTTGGACTAATTCAGATCAGAATTACAAAAACATAATTTTTTTTAAAGTATTAATAAAATAATTTTTTAGCGTAGTTTTAATGTGATTTACTTGTTTCTAATGTCAGTTCGTTGTCCATACATTATATTCTGGGACGGGAATATGCATTATCCGGTAAACTTACCGGAATTTTTGAAATCCGACTTCGGATCCTCGAATAAATTTTGTATTAAAAAAATTTAAATTTATTTTAACAATTATTATTGCAGAATAATAGCAATGCATTATAATATAATAATATTATTGCATTATAATATAATAATAACAATGACGATGTATGCAGTAAATATATAAGAAGAACATAACTTTTTTGAGCTGTTTATTTCGGCGATTATAATGCTAACTAATTCAGTCGGAAAAAATTTGATAGTTTATAACTTTAAATATTTTTACTGACTTAGAATTTGTGATTCATGACTTTCAGTTGCAACTTACGTCTTACTTTTTCATTTTAATAAATCATTTTGTTTTTCTCCAGCTAAGTTTTATTATTGTTTTATCTCCCAATGAGAGCATATGTGAAATAATTCTAAAATCTAAATTTTAAATTTACTGATTAAATAAAAAAAAAGGTATTTTAATTTCTGCTTCATCTCTCTCGTTTATGTAAGCCTTTTTGAGACATCCGTTTTTGATATAATTATTTACGAATTCTACAATTTCGAATTATTTCGAATAAGTATTTTTACGTTGTTTAGAGACATTTAAAATTTACTATAGCCATAGATTTCTTACAGCAATAAAATTTTTAGAAATCCATCCCTCAGGGGTGCTACGGTTAACCCTTTCTCTCCAAAATTAATTTCCTAATTAATTCCTTTTCTAATCAATTTGGTTTTCAGTGATATATCGTGGCCACAGTAGCCTAGTGGTCAGGGTCATGGACTCCTGACTGGCGTATCATGAGCTCGAGTCCTAATGCCACTAAAGACACTCCATGTAGAGGGCTGAGGCACGTAAAACCTGTCGAGGCTCAAAGTCCCCACTTTGGCATGGAGTGGAATTTAGAAGAGGGGGGCCAGCTCAAGTGTTGTTCTAGTCATTTGACCGTGATTCAAAATTTCGAGATCCATCTCCAGTAGCTCCCGTTTTACTTTATACTGTGATGTTAATAGCATCAATTCAATTTTTGTGCTATATCAGTTTCCAAAACTTACATTATAATTCCTATATGTAAATACGTAATTATTGTTGTAAATTTCATTTTATATACTAGACGAATTACTGAATCAGGAAATATTTTATCATAATAATTGAAAACTTCTATCACTCAAGTTGGTCGTCAACATTTTAAAAGAAATACTAATAGTAGAATCTGTATAGAACGAACCTCAATTTGACGAATTTCTGTTTTACGAACTTTTCCTTGGAAGCATTTTTCTATTTTCTTTGTAAAATAACCTCCAAGTAGCGAAGTGCATTTTCTATGTAACGAATTTTTTTCTTTTGTGATTCGATTTTTTTCCCTCTCCACTTTTAAAATATTTTAGGACATTTTTCAGATTAACATATTTACTGTGATCATTGATCTTGAATTGGTATTATCAGGCGCCTAACTCATCTAGAGCAATGAAATATTCATAATTTTTCAAACAAAAAACTCGAATAAAACTAACAGATTTGATCAGTAATTAAATTTAAGGACGCATGTAGTAGTATATGTTTAAAATTGCTGGTTATAAAATAATATACGTTTAAAATTACTTGTAGGCTTAAAATTTAAAAAAAAATGTCGTTAAAAATTAATTAGTTTTAATTTAAAATTATTTTTTTAAAGTCTAAAATACCATGTATTCTTGGGCAATGTCTTTTTTCTTCTTCTTGTTTTCGTTGCAGATTTCCTTTTGATGGGTAAGATGTATCCAATGAATAGATATTAATTTAAAAAAAAAGTGAAAATTAATACTTTCATAGCATTTATATGAATTTAAAATTTGATTTATGGGGATTTTAAAGTATACTAAAAGATGAATCTCTATTTATCCAATTTTCCAATAAACGAACTTTTTTGTGGAGGGGGCTTTCAGCTACTTCATTAAATAAAGTCCGACGATAATTGTTTTTTATATTGATTTAACCTATTCTTCTTGAACGATATACCATATTTATTAGAATCTAAGCTGCGCTCCCCCCAATGTTAATGCTACTGAAAGGTGCTTCTTAGAATCGAGGGTGAAAAAATTCGTTGGATGGGGAGAATTGAGCATGATGCTGACGGTTAATGCAGTTGTTAGGGTCTATTTACGTGTTTAAAATAAATAAATTATTTACTTCTTATTAGTTCTCATCCTAGTTTTTTATTGCATAAAAATCATATATTCATAAACCAGTGGCGCACACAGAAATTTTTTAAGGGGTGGGGTGGGGGTTACAGGGTCAAAAGTCCATTATTCTCGCATCATGCGCCAATACGCCTCCCAACAATAAATATTGAATGAATAATTAGCATTACTTAATAAAATTAATTATTAATAACAAAAATACTTAATTAAATTTTGCGTACTATATACATAGGACTATAATCAATCGGGAAAAAAATCAAGGGCTTTGGGGAGATCCGGACCTCCTCCCCCCCTTGTGTGGGCCATTGCCATAAACCATAAACACATTTTTTCACAAAACCGTGTGGAGAGCTTAGGGTGCGACTTAGAATCGATGGCAGCTTACATTCGAATAAAAATGGTAAATAAACATGTAATAAATGCATATGTTCACTTAAATGTTGTTTTACTGAATTTAATTCTATATAATACAACAAAATTCACTGATCTCTTTCAAGTATTGAAACGCGTTGGAAGTGAGACAATCCACCCTCGTCCCCATTGAACCTTAACTGAGGTGGGACTAAAATAACAGCAACCCGTTTTGAGGGTAGATGCCAATCCCGGCACACCGTCCACTCTCCGGCCGCTTGATAACTCGCTCCTTGCGGCTAACTCCCGTAATGAAGTGGAGGGCCCACTCTTCCCACGTAATCTCGTCCGTAAACGACGGATCAGCGTTACAGCGGCGATTTGCGGGATCTCTCCCGTAGCCTTATTTTGTTCGGATTTGTCCGACCCTTTGCCTCGAGAATGCTATAATGGAAGTGTTCCTCTCACGTTGTACTTATATGGGGATGTTTTTCTTTCTCTTTATATTTTTTCTCTTTGAAAATCCGTTTACTAACTTCGAAACCATTTTCGTGGAATTAGTTGAATGAGTACCAATAAGTTGGTCAGTTTCGGTTCGGAGAGGTTGTAAAATTTACTGCAGTTTGGATTTTAGATACTTAAGTGCAGAATTCGGTTGTTCTTTTTCTTTCTGATTCAGCGAATTTTATTTATCTTTTTCGCATGATGGGGTTTATAGTTGTCACCTTTATTGGTATTACTTACCTGTAAGTTATTCATTTTTTTTTATAAGCAGAAAATGTATCGTTTTTAACAGAAACTCTGTGTGAATCCCATAGTGTAATTTATATTCCAAAAAATTATGCTTTCAATATTAAAGATTTTGCTAGTTTAAATAGAAATTTTAAGAGTAAAAGAATTTCTGGGAAATATATTTATATTATAACATGTATTCAATATTAATCATATATATTTTTAAAAAAATTTATTTTATGACTTTTGTTTTATATTAATGCAAAAATCCTTGCCATTTTTTTAAAAGGGAAATCTCCAAAGCATTTAATACATGTGGGAGTCCGAATAAATCTTCGAATAAAAATCAGACTCTTCAGAAGGTGGGATTTTAGATTGGCGAGGTGGTTGTCTAGGGGTTAAGTATTTAAGGGTGAGTGATGAATTAATTGAATCAAAATCATTTAAACTCAGGTACTTCATTTAAGTAAAAAAGAATTTATTTAAAGTTAAAGGGAAATATTTACAAAAGGGGAATATTTACAAAGAGAAAGACAAGCAGAAATTAGGTTAATTGAAAGTTGAGTTATACCTTTAAAAGACGGGGAAATTAATTACCTTTCTCATGCTTGGACGTTAGGACTGGTATCGCGCAGGGCGCGAAATGCGCTAAAAACGTGACGTGTTGAACCGGCGGTGGTTAGTAGGCCTCTGCCGAAAAATCATTCAAGCCGGAGCTACGAAAGCTCACTAGACGGCGCTGCTTCGGAATGTATTAATAAACAAAATTGACATTAATGGTCCTCTGAAAAGGATATGACTCAACCTTTTAACAAAATGTTTCAAAGGGAAAATCCTACATACATGCTATAAGCAACAACTACAAAATCATTTGTAAATAATATAAATCAATTACAAGAGCCACGAAAAGTTCAGGTATAACTTGTATTTTGCCTCCGATTTGAAACTAAATGAAAATAGAAACAAGAAATTTGAAGTAAATGTGCACTAACAGGTTTTTACTGAAAGAGAACCAGAAATTTGCACAAGTTCAACACAAACATGATTTACAATCTCTTGGCAGAAAAGTCAATTTTTTAAGAAAGCAATACATCACAGTTTTATGCGGAAAAATATCGGGGAAATACCGTATTTATATTCGAATCTATGCCGTCATCGATTCTAATAAGCCGCACCCCGATTTCATGACAAGTTTTTGTGAAAAATGAAAAATCGTGTAAATATCCAATTTTAAGAAATTAAAATAAATTTAAAATGATAGCTTATAAGAAGTGAATTATACGAGTTATTTTTGCAGTGTAAAAAACTTTTAAATACATACATGAACTTGCAACTGCTCTAATTGCTCCATCCAACGAATATATTTTTCATTAGATTCTAAGCCGCGCCTGATTTTCAGTAGGTTTAACATTGAAAAAAAGGTGCGGCTTAGATTCGAGTAAATATGGTATTATAAAAAAATTGATTCTAATCAAAATTGCGGCCGATTGTAACCGCGATGCATTGATGGGGTCCTCTTTCCTTGCTACCAATTAAGTTGTTGGACACCGAAATGGGAAGCGAAGACTAGACAGAGAATAACTCTTTGTTCCACTCTTGTTCACACCTTGGAGGAGGACTTAATGCAGAAAAGTGTCTACCGAGGTAGTTCCAAATATACTTTACCTGTTTCAGGTCTGATGATTGAGACTACATTAAGGATATAATTTCTTGAGGTAGAATTTAGAATGAAGAAATAATTCATTTCCGTCAGTGGAGCACATAGGAATTTTTCAAGGGGCAGGAGGTCTAGAGTCGAAAGTCCACCATTCTCGTATCATGCTTCAATACGCCGCCCAACACATTCCTTTGATTTTGTCGATTTTCGGGAACTAAAAACATTAAAAATTTTTTTTTGAATAAATACCGTAAAATTCGGCGTATATAAATATAACGCGCACCTACACTTTCAAGCTGCATTTTTTAATTTTTAGGTACAAGGTTAGATTTAGGTTAACGCGCATCCCCTTTTTTAATGAGAAATCTGAAGTGTTAGCATACTATGCCCTTATGTTTTGCAGTCATTTATTCGAGGCATTATCCCAGACTTTTGAAAAATATAGTATATTTCTAGAGCACCTATACTTTCAAGCTGCATTTTTAATTTTTAGGTACAAGGTTAGATTTAGGTTAACGCGCATCCCCTTTTTAATGAGAAAACGCGCATCTGAAGTGTTAGCATACTATGCCCTTATGTTTTGCAGTCATTTATTCGAGGCATTATCCCAGACTTTTAAAAATATAGTATATTTATAGAGCACCTATACTTTCAAGCTGCATTTTTTAATTTTTAGGTACAAGGTTAGATTTAGGTTAACGCGCATCCCCTTTTTTAATGAGAAATCTGAAGTGTTAGCATACTATGCCCTTATGTTTTGCAGTCATTTATTCGAGGCATTATCCCAGACTTTTAAAAATATAGTATATTTATAGAGCACCTATACTTTCAAGCTGCATTTTTAATTTTTAGGTACAGGGTTAGATTTAGGTTAACGCGCATCCCCTTTTTTAATGAGAAATCTGAAGTGTTAGCATACTATGCCCTTATGTTTTGCAGTCATTTATTCGAGGCATTATCCAAAAATATAGTATATTTTTAGAGCACCTATACTTTCAAGCTGCATTTTTTAATTTTTAGGTACAAGGTTAGATTTAGGTTAACGCGCATCTCCTTTTTTAATGAGAAATCTGAAGTGTTAGCATACTATGCCCTTATGTTTTGCAGTCATTTATTCGAGGCATTATCCCAGACTTTTGAAAAATATAGTATATTTCTAGAGCACCTATACTTTCAAGCTGCATTTTTTAATTTTTAGGTACAAGGTTAGATTTAGGTTAACGCGCATCCCCTTTTTTAATGAGAAATCTGAAGTGTTAGCATACTATGCCCTTATGTTTTGCAGTCATTTATTTTTTTAGGTACGAGGCATTATCCCAGACTTTTGAAAAATATAGTATATTTCTAAAGCACCTATACTTTCAAGCTGCATTTTTTAATTTTTAGGTACAAGGTTAGATTTAGGTTAACGCGCATCCCCTTTTTTCTGAATGAGCAAATGCCCTTATGTTTTGCAGTCATTTATTCGTTATCCCAGACTTTTTGAAAAATATAGTATATTTCTAGAGCACCTATACTAAGCTGCCCTTAACGCGCATCCCCTTTTAATGAGAAATCTGTTTTGCCCTTATGTTTTGCAGTCATTTATTCGAGGCATTATCCCAGACTTTTGAAAAATATAGTATATTTCTAGAGCTGCAACCCTTTAAGTTCATTAGGTATGTCATTTGTTTTAAATAAATTGTATTTCGATATGTCTTGAAGTAAAAGCTTTTTTCACGCTCACTCTTTTGTTATTTTTAAAGCTATCGTTTTTATACCCGGTGTATAACACGCACTCTTAAATTTCGATCTTATTTTTTGTATTAAAAGTTATCGTTATACGCCAGATTTTACAATGATTATAATCAATTAATAAAATTAATTATTAATAAGAAATAAATTAAATTTTACGTACTATATACATAGGATTATAATCAACAGAAAAAAAAATCAAGAACTTTGAAGGGTTTTGGGGGGAATCCATCCCCCCTCTTTTTGCGCACTTCTGATTTCCGTTCATTCCTATTTATGTATTACATTCCGATTACGTATATGCTCATTACGGTTATGTATTTTATAATATATATTATTTTTGAGAACCATTGACTCTCTTATAAACTGTAGAAAGTCAGAAAAATTGTGACTTACTAAAACTCTTACCATTTAAAAGCTGAAGTCTTATGCTATACTAAAAATCATAGAAATACATATTTCAAAGAATTGTTTTTAAAAAATGTTTAATATTCTATTCAACGCATACGGATATTTATGCACTCTCTCTCACACATGCATAGATAAATATATATGTAACCAGTAGCGCACACAGGAGTTTTTCAAGGGGGTGGGGGGTCGAAAATCCACCGTTCTCGTATCATGCTTCTTTTGAATTTGTCAATTTTCGGGAACAAAAAGTAGTAAAAATTTAATGACTGAATTATGAAAATTAATTATTGAATTGATTTTACGGTAATTAGCATTAATTAATAACATTAATTATTAATAACAAATACTTAATTAAATTTTACGTACTATATGCATAGGATTATAATCAATCGGAAAAAAAATCAAGATCTTTGGTGTGGGACCCTGACCTGAGGACTCCCCCCCTTGTGTGAGGCACTGTATGTAACACTTTCTGAAAATATTGGGAATAAGAGAAAAGCCGAGTCGAAAAACAAATTTATTAACGTAACTGAGTGGAGGAGGGGGGAGTTTTGCGACGACTCTTTGCAATTAGAGAAAAGAGGCATAAGAATCCCCACATTCTCTCACCTAAGGGATTACAATCGGGAAAATAATACGATGTTCTAATTATGGGATAAAATGAAGGAAAATAATAGTTATTTTTCTAGAAATTGCGTAGGTGGTTTTAGAGAAAACTTGGCCCCAACTAGTCGCTGAGTAGTGCATGTGTAATCTATTAAAATATTCCTTATATAGGAATCGCAAATAAATCTGTCAAAACACAGGGTGTAATTTTTCAAACGCGGGAAATTAAATGGTTCTGTGGTTAGAAAAATGGTATTTGAGATAAAAGTTTAGAGAAAAATATATGATTGGAAATTTAAATTGATATATTAAGTGAGATTGTTATACACACGCATGTTACACATATCTCCCTAACTAATCTTTCAAATTCAACATGCAGATTTTCCTTATTTTAACGGATGCTTTAAAAAAAATGAATACTGTTGCTGGGATTTTTTTTCCTTTTCGAATTTCTGCTTTCTTTACAAATATCTTTTTCCCCAAGCATCGCAGTTTTTATTCTTTTCCGTAAATGAAGATTTACTTTACATAAATAAATAATAAATTACATAAAAATTGTTAATCTTTAGAAAAAAAAATATTGAGACAATTTTCCTTACATTAATCCTCATCATTATTATGCGACAAAAGAAGAAGAATTGAAGAAACAAAAGAAAATCTGCAACAGAATTTCTCGATAAAGAAAGAAGAGGGGAGGGGGGGAACCTTACCCACTAAAACTGTTGGCAGTAGTTTGAAAAATTTCTTCTAAATACATTCAAATGCCAGAATACTTTACCTCAACATATTAAGATGTTACCAAAACTGAAAAACCTATCGAACACCTTCAGTTACACTGAAATGTGGTGGGGAAGGGGGGGAGGAGTGGCATGGCCTCCCACCCCAAGGTTCAGTGGTATAATGTGAAGCAGCAGCAGTTGGACCTATTCTTTCTATTTTGTGATAAGATGGGACAGACGATTTTCACTTTCAAATCGGCACTTGACTCCGGGGTATTTAAATACTTGTTAGTGGGGGTTGAACTCCCCCGCACTGCAACTTCAGCTTCGTTCTTTCCCCCCTCCCTCATTCTTTTTCTTTATCTTTTTGTCTCTCTCCTTTTCATCTTGCTGATCTGGATGGTGCTGAGAAGTTGTATTTGTGGCGTACTCCATCTTCGGCCACAGTTTCTGAGCTAGGAGATTTTGAAAAGCAAGATTTTTTTTTCTGAAATTTTTCGTGTGGAAAATGTTTTTACTTGAATAATTGTATTTTAATAATATTTATTTTGTTATATTAATTAACCTCATTATACTGTGAAAGAAAATGCACAATTTCAAAAACTCGTGTTTAAGATATCCTAATGCAAAGTTTATTCAAATAAATGCCGATTTCTTAAAAAATTGTCGGGTTTAAAAACATTTTTTTTAAAAAAAAATAATTGTTTTAACAATGCAGTATGCATAATGATGTTTCTAATTTTAATTTAACAGAAAATAGTTACGATCGCCGTCGTAATTTTACTCTTCATATATTTGAATTAAAATAATAAGTGAAAATATGCACCAGAATAAATAATTGAGAAATTCTATTTATAGATGAAGAAAAATTATTTAGTCATTAATAAGTGATAATGCTTAATTTTTTTTAAAAAAATGACAAAATGCGGTCTTATTTCAAATAACTTAAGTAAGAAAACAAAGAAATAGCTCTGCAATGCTTTGTAAATTTTCAAAAACAAATTAATCTCTATATTTAGTTAAAAGAATAAAACTTTATTTAGAATCACACTTACTTTAAATACACTTACTACTCGATGTTAAAACACCTTTTAAATTTTTTTCGAGGGACATGTTGGAAAGACAAACGAGAAAAGATTTTCCAGAATCTCTATTTATATCCAGAGGGACATCACGTGATACAGGAGGTGGATGAATATAGGTTCAAAAGTCTGAATTTATAAATGATCATCACAAGCATGTGGTAACTGGCAATTTAAATATTGTTAAAGATAATTTCTCTTAGATAAATAATGTCCAAAGGTACTAGTTTTAGATTAATGATCTCTAACAATAACAATGCTATCAAAAATTAAGTTTCGAAAATATTAGTAACTTCACTACAAAATTAGCTATTAAATATAGTCTTCCTATTGTAGCTTTTAATGAATTACTGAGCAATGAATAAGAAAACTATTTTTATTTTCTTTTATCTATTTCATAGTAAATTAATATTTTGAAAAAATTAATTGAAATTATTTGTTAAGAATTTTTAACAGTATTAGCATTTTGTTTACATTATCAGTATTTACAGTATAAAAAATTTAAATTTTTTTTTCCTACAAAATAATGTCAAATATGTTTTGGTCTAATTTTTTTTTAAAATCGCGTTTTAAAAACATTGATACATGTTTTTTTACCTTGAATGCTCTTCAAGACTTATATAATTTTGAAGATACGTAAAACAATTTCGAAATCAGAATGTTTTCATTTTTAAAAAAAGGAATAACACGAATTAATTTAATTAAATTAATAATTCAAAGTAAGGGGAATTTGGGTATTTAGTCGAATTTATCAAGAAGTACTAACTGAAAGACAAAAACTATTTCTTAATAAAGAGACAAATGATTAGTGTACATTACGAACGCATACTAATGTGTGTGTGCTGTGCATTTAGAAGAAAATGCTTTAGTATATGAGCACATGGCAATTTTTAGCCCATTTGTCTAACACACTGCACAGTGCGTTTAGATTAGTGACTTGAATCAAAGACAACAGCCCTCCCCAAATATTAAAAGAAATGTCTCTTAATACTAATTATTTGCCTCATGAATGAAAGTAAAAGAAAATACATACCTGAGTTACTGAGTATTAATAAAAGTTCTGTTTTTTTATATGTGAGGAAGATTATATAAAACACAAAAATTCCTTTTGTGTAATGAAAAAACAATATTTATGACGTTAAAAATTAAAAAATTGAATATTATTTATGTTTTAAGTATAACTCCAGACAATAAAACTGACCTGGAGCTCATAATTCATATGATTAATCGAATTAAATGCTAAATTTTTGCCGTTATTGTATTAAAATTATGAAGTTTAAACACTTAAGGTATCCAACTACCATAAAATCATGATTTTTTTTAAAAAATTGACTAGTTTTTTAAAAATACCAAGTTTTTTATTTTCCATTCACTAGAATAAGAACTTCAAATATTTTAGTAAAGGCAGATGCCATAACTTTACATAAGATGCCAAACTTTAAAATGCGTTTTACTCGAAATGTGTTTTTTTTTCTCGAAAAGCTCAAACGAGAACAGCGATTGCTCAAAAAGTTTTTAACATAATTTGCCGAAATTTTTTGTGTATGTTCAGTATAAGAATTGGTGTTTTAACCTTTAGATTTATCAATCACTGTTTTATTTCGAAATATACAGTTCTTTTTATGTGAATATAACCACTATTTTTTAAGCAATTTCTTATAATAACTTAGATAAAGTGCTCTAGTATTTGTAAAAATTAAAATATCTGTTATGCTAAAGGTCATTTCAAAAAGGAATAGCAAAGTAATACATCAAAATTGAAAAATAGAGTATTTATTCACATTTACTATTTGTACAGAGTGGGCCCCATTTATGTAATTTTTTGTCAATTTTTACCCATTTTTTTCCCTTTTAGTAGCAATAATTTATTTTTCTCTTCCTAATTTTAGCCTTTTTTTCTTAAAATGTACTAAATAAATTTAAAAACCACACAAAAAAATCTCCATATCTCCATTTTTTAATAAAAAAAAAAGTTGCCGCAAGTATATATATATATAGTCGGATACTTTAATAACTTCCTTCAATGAACGAAAATAAATCCAATATATAAGGATTGCTGTATAATTAAAAATAATATTTAGTAACATTTGCAGCTTATTTTTGTAAAGTTAATTCTAGAAATCATATATTTACAAGACATGATGGACAGATTAAATCCTACATAACAAAAAAAAGGCAAAATTCTGAAACCAAAAACTAAGAACAACAAACCAATTTATATATATGTATACAAACCGATTGATCAAAATGGAAAACTATTATGTTATCTAAAGCTGTCACGGACTTTGGGCAATGAAATAAGGTTAAGGTTGCTTCATAAAATTTAAAAACCTTCCCCTTCAGCTAAAAATTTATACATAATAGTGCCAGAAAAAATTGGAGATAATAAACCGAGACTGAAAATCATTTAGGATTAAAATTTGGACGCATAATCAAATATTAATCTATTAAAAGCAATTAAATTAAAAAGAAAGACCATTAAATAGGTGGTACTAGTAGCAAGAAAATACACATATTTAAGAAAAGCAAACAAAAATTCAAAAATATACAAAGATTATACATATATCTATATATACATATATATTATTTACATACATATAAATGCCGGTTTATACATACACATATATATTTAAAATATAAGTAATATTAAAAACCTGCAAACATACATATTAGGCTATTAGTTACAGAAAATACTAGTAGTTTGATCCAAGAAGTATTCTGGCAATGGCTTTCACCACACAGTTTGGCTTTACAGATAGTTCCTAAATCGAACGTAGAACATTCGAAGATGGAAAATGTACTCAACAACAACAGCAGCAAAATGTGTTGAGGATGTGTGTGCGAATGAAAAGTAAGAAAATCCTGTACGTTCGGTGTTTTTATCTTCAACGATATTATATATACAAGTTCGATATCTTGTTCTTCGAATCGAAGCTTCAATGGATTCCAGTTTTTATTTTTCTCTTGTCCCAGGCTTCGTTTTTGAGTGACTTGCCGATACAGAAGCGAAGTTTAAAAGTATGTATTCCGTGAGAAAATATCGTCTGAGCTTTTTCCATTCTATTTGCATAGAAGAAGCTCGCTTTTAAAGCATCAGGGCTGCAACATTTTGTTCGAATCCTCGACATTCGCCCAGTAACCCCTTAAATCGAATACAGGCTACAGTTTCACTTAAAATTTGAAATTTGTTAAAGAATTCGAAAGTCCACCTTTCTCCGAACAAGAATAAAACTTCCAATATTCGATTTATTTGCGCATTTGACAAGGATGTGCTAATAAAACTGAATTTAATGTTTCCAAGTTTCGAATTTGGGGAATTTTGGAAGAAAAATGTTTCCCCCTGCGTAGCGTTAGCCAAGGATAATTTGTTGTTGTCAGATGTGGGGAACCATGTATTCGCAATTACTTGATTCTTGTATTAGTGGTGGCATATATATTGATTCTGACAGCTACCTTCTGTCGTAAAATGTTTCCTATAAATCTTAATCGAAATCTGTTATATTTATTAGAATTGGTACCGAAAGAGATGCGTTTGCAATGAATTCAAAGTGCAATTTTATTGCTTCAGTCACGCTGTTTCGTGTTCAAATTGAAATCAAAATGACACATGGAATTTTTAGAACATCTGTTAAATGGATAGTGATCGGATTGAGAAAATATTTGAATAAATTGGTTTGAAGAATGAAAAAAAAAAGGCATTTAATTTTTAGGAATTTCTAAACTAATTTTAAATGAAGTATAATTAACCATTTTATTCCAAATACTCTTAACTCTTTAGTTATTTCGGCGCAATTTACAATTTTATTGCTATTCCCGCAATAACTGGACACTTAGTTAGAAAAGAGTGAAGAGGAATATATTTTAAACCCTTTCTATGTAATTGTATATATAAACCACCAAAGTTAAAAATTTTAAAAATAGAAGAAACTAACGTGCATTAAATTTGCTAATTAACGGGTAAATATATTGGCTTTCAGATTGAAGAATTGAGAAATTTTTCGAAGAAGCCCAGTAATTAGAATTTTATTAAAATGGAAAAAGTCAAAAATTTTTAATAATAATATATATATATATATATTTTCTAAATACTAAAATCTAAAATAATTTTTTAAAAATATTTGTTAATTTTTAAAATGAAAAGGTCAGCAGATATCTACAAAAATATCCAATACATACCTTAAGGCAGTGTTGCGCAACCCCCGGTCCGTGGACCAGTACCAGTCCGTGGATTAAGTACTACCGGTCCGCACAAGAAACCTTAAATTATTTCACTTTTATTTACTGTGGTACATTTTTCTTAGGTTTGGACTACTTTTTATGAAAATCACTTAATATTCCTTGTTAAATCACTCTATATTCATTTTTTGGTATAGCTATGTTTTATTCAGAAATCACGATTAAATACAATTAAATTAAAATTATTAAATAAAAACAGTCTAAAATATAAACAATCAGCATCCTCCCTCTCAGCGGGCCGCGGTAATATTTACAAACGCTGACCGGTCCGCGGCGATAAAGAGGTTGCGGGCCACTGTATTAGACGATCGATTTTTGCTCGCATTCTAATTGCCTTTTATTTACATGTTGGATAATTGTTACTTTTGGTTTCTTATTAATTTTGTTTCTTTATTTTGTAATTTGTTTTAGTATCTTTTTTTTCATTTTAATTAGTTAATTTGTTTTTTTAATTTTTTGTGATCATCAATGTTTTTCATACTTTATATATATACTAACCGTTACCCACCCGCTTCACTGAGTATTTCACGATGTTGCATAAATGTATACTGTTTACATATATATGAATTAATGATATCTAGCATTACGAATTCGATTGTATTGAAAAATATATTTATAGCTGTAACTCTCGCCTCTTGATATAAAAAGGACATGCATTATAATATCTAATTTTTATTTATATCTAAAATACAAGTAGAAAGATTTTTTTGCGCTCACTTAACCTAATAATCAAGTTGATTTCCACCAAAGCAACTTTCAGTGGATCTCTACTCCGTAAAATAAGCATGCGTGCTAAATTTCAAGACTAAATCTAACAGAGCAAAATCGGAATTTTTATCATCAATACCTCATTGAGAGCATTCTTAACGGATTCCAATTCAATTTTATTATTATAATCTTAGCAGTTCGAAAACGGGAATTTTGTCTATCAATACGCCCCAATAACTCTCCCTGCTTCCCCCTGGAGTTGATTTCCGTAAAATTCATTCTTAGAGGAACTCTTTTCAACTAAAGAAACGTGTTTAACAAATTTCAGGTAAATGGGTTAAATTCAAAAACAGAAATTTTTCTATAACACGCCTTAATCCCTCACAACCCCACTCCTTTGGGGGTCCGTTATCGCAAAACTATTTGGTATAAGAACTCTAGTTCATGAACGGAACATACCTTCTAATTTTCAAGCAGGTGTGTCTATTAGTTGAAAAGCGGAAATATTTATCCATTACACCCCTTAATCCTCCTCAGTGACCCTTGGGGATCAATTTTCCCTAAAACTATTTTGTAGCGGATCTCTACACCATGAAAGGAGAATCCGCTTACCAAATTTTGAGACTGTACGTCTAATAGTTTAAAAATGGAAATATTTATCAATAACGCCCCTTAAGCCCCGCAACGCCACTTAGGAAGCGATTTTCACGAAATCCATCTTATAGCAGATCTCTGCTTAATGAAGGGAATTTGCTTACTCAATTTCAAGATTTTACGTCTGATAGTTTAAAAAAGGAGATAATTACCTATATATAACGCTCCTTAATTCTCCACAACGCCACTTGGGAGTCGATTTTGACAAAACCCATTTTGTAGCAGAACTCTACTCTACGAAAGGAATCCCGCAAATCAAATTTCAAAATTGTACTTCTAATAGTTTAAGAATGGAAATAATTATGCATAACGCCCCTTGGAGGTCGATTTTCATAAAAATCATTAAGTAAGGAATCTCTACTTTATGAAAGAAATCGGTGTACCAAGTTTCAAGACTGTACATCTAATAGTTTAAAAATGGAAATAATTATCAATAACGCCCCTTGGGGTTCGATCTTTGCAAAATCCGTTCTTAGCTGATGTCTACTCCATGAAGGGAACCTTCCTACGAAATTTCAAATCTGTAGGTTTAATAGTTCCGGAGATATCGTGATCAGTCAGTGAGTGAGTGAGTCGCTTTTCTCCTTTATATATATATATATATACGTTATATTTTCATACTTTTTACTCTTAAATGGAGGTTGAAATGAATGTGGTTAACAGAAACTTATATAAGCTGCTCATTTTGTGATCAAGTCTTTACTCACCCCTACTGTTTGATAATTCATTTAAGAATAAGTACAGTTGATCATAACTATTGTCCTCATGAGTATGAAAAATTTTTCTTACAAAATGCTTTTAAAAAGCTACATGATAAGTTGATATGTATGTCTTACTTTTTTTTAAAAAAGTAGAATTCATATTTAGATGAATTAATTTACATTTTATACATAAATTAAGATTATATTTTTAATATTTTATTTTTTAATTTTTTTCATAATTTCACATATTTGTCTTTTCCCGACATTTTTATTTTATTATAACTGTGAGCAGTGGCGCACACAGGAATTTTTCAAGGGGGGGGGATCTGGGGTTGAAAGTTCACCATTCTTGTATCATGCTCCTTTTGATTTTGTCGGTTTTCGGGAACAAAACACTGTAAAAAACTAATTATTGAATAAATAATTAGAATTAATTAATAAAATTAATCATTAATAACAAATATTTAATTAAATTTTACGTACTATATACTTAGAATTATAATCAATCGGAAAAAATCAAGGCCTTGGGGGGTCCGGACCCCAAGACCCCCCTTGTGTGCGCCACTGACTGGGAGGGGTACCCCCCAGTCTGCATTACGGCAGACCAACCCCTATGGTACATATTATGCAACTGTTCATACTCAGTGTTTAAATTGTAAAACTGTAAATTACATATATTATGTAGTTCTATTAAATTGTTTTTGATATGTTCCCGCATAAGAAAAGCATCATTGTCTCCAAAGATTAATAGTTACACAAAAAAATGTCTCAATCTGTATGCATCAAGTTTGTAACCATTTTTGGTGACTTGTCACCCATATTGAATATTTTCTGGTTGCATTTGCGCTTTCCTGATCCATTCATGAAAGAAAATGCATATATATGTGTCACTAATTCCTGCTTGCTTTCACCAATGTGTTGCAAGGTTAATTTTCAATAAAAAAAAGTTTTTATTTGGTTGAGATAAAACTGACTAAAAAAAGTGTGTGTGCTTATGACCACACGATAGAAGTGATAACTTCAAATTTTGTAATGTTATTTCAGGATTATTTCAGGGATTATAGTTATGAATAGAAAACATGGGGATATTAGTATTGTCCTTTAAAATTATTTATTCATATGTCTGTACTCATGAAGAAATATTTTTTGTGCGAAACATACAATCATATTTGGGAATTAATTGTATTCTAAGAAGGAAACAATAGGTTTATGGTAGCTGAAATAGGTTATAAATCCTTTAGATTCAAAATTTTATTTAAATATCTATAAAAAAAACTCCGTTACGCGTTGTTCCGTACTTCCTCGTGCTTCATTTGGATCATATGACGTAATTAAATTCAATTTTGATTTGTCTTTAGAAAAATCTTCTTTAAAATTCCCATTTAAAATCATCGGTAATTTTTCAGAAGACTCGATCAGATTTTGTTAATTTTGGTTGTAATTTAATAATATTCAATTCTATCCATGAATTAATTTAAGCAAAGCGATAGTAAGCCAGGAAGTTGATTGGGAAAAGAGGAATCTAGGTCAAAACCCTTACAAAGGGATTTAATCAGAAGATTTATATCATATAATCTCTAGCTTATAAACTAGCTCTTTTCTCATTGTATGGCAGTTTTATACAAATATAACCGGTGTTGCTGCAAGGAAAGTCTTCTTAATTATATTTTGTTTTCTTGTATTTAAATTATTTAATGTAACTTTTTCTTAATACATGTATACTTAATTTTGTTATTTTAAATTTTAAATTTTTCTTTTTAGATTCAAAATATATTAAAGTAATGTGATTAATAAAACTATTTGTTCATTGCTATTCCGATTCGCTTACAAAAATAGATTTTTATTCTTAAGATCACTGCAATATTGCTAATGATAATTGTACTACACTGCTGGCCACCGTAAATGCAACACCCTGAAGGAAGCATGCAAATAACATGAAATTTACAACATGCATTAGCGGAGGCGAGATATGCACACAAATGATTTAAATTTCAGCACAGACACACATCACGCGTGCCTGTGGCGCCACCTCAAAGTGCTATTTAAAGCTTTGAGATTTCGACGATTTCCTATTCGGCAATTGTGATTTTTTTGTGGTTTTTTCAAAAAACGATCAGTTATGTCTCGTAGAAAACAGCTATCAGCTTTTGATCAAGTATCCGAGTTCGACAGAGGAAGGATAGTGGCCTACCGAGATTGTGGATTATCTTTCAGGTAAATCGGTAGTCGTGTTGGACGAAACCAAACAACTGTACCCCGGAAATGTGACCGTTCGATGCAGGAGGGTACGACGGACTGACGTGGTCGATCACATCCACCTCAGTGTTCCACTTCACGTGAGGACAGGCAAATTGTGCGCATGGTAGTAACGGATCGCTCAGTCACATCATGAACCGTTGCACAGCACATTGAGTCTGTAACGCATCATTCAGTGTCTGCGCGTACCGTTCGACGCCGTTTACAGCAGAGTGGTCTGTCCGCAAGACGTCCATTGCTTGGTCTACCCTTGACGCAGAACCACAAACGTCTCCGCCGCCAATGATGCGATGAAAAAAGGATGTGGGTGGCAGAATGGAATGAAGTTGTCTTTACTGACGAGTCACGCATCTGTCGGTAACACCACGATGGTTGGATTCGAGTCTGGAGACACAGTGGAGAGAGGATGCTGAACAGCTGGGTTATGCACCGCCCCACTAGTCCTGCACCGGGTATTATGGTATGGGGTGGTATTGGATATTACTCTCGCACTCCTCTAGTACGGATTGCCGGTACTTTAAACAGCCAGCACTACATCTCCAAGGTGTTGGAGCCAGTTGTCCTTCATTACCTTCTGAGCTTGGCTACAGTCATATCTCAACAGGATAATATGCGACCACATGTGGCACGTATTGTCCAAAGGCTCTTCGTCAATCACCAGATTGAATTGCTTCCCTGGCCGGCTCGCTCTCTGGGTCTTTCGCCGATAGAAAACATGTGGTCCATGATTGCTCAACGATTGACCCAGATTACACCCCCAGCTGCCACACCAGATCAACTTTGGCAACGTGTGTAAGCTGCTTGGTCTGCTGTACCCCAAGAACACATCCAAAGTCTCTTTGAATCAATGCCGAGGCATGTGGCTGCGGTGATCTCTAACAATGTCGGCTACTCTGGCTACTGATTCTGGCAGGAACCACACTTCACAGAATATAAATTTAATACTTGGTCAACATGTTATCTACAAAATAAATTTTGCTGTGCTATCTCTTGTCTTTCTTGGTGTTGCATTTACGGTGGCCAGCAGTGTATTTTTACTTAGTTCTATAAAAATTTGTCCCTTTTCTACATTTTATGTTTAATTCTAGGGTAGGATTTCTCTCTCTCTCTCTCTCTCAGCCTATTTTTTTAAAATATTACGTGTTTAATTTTCATGCTTTAACTAGGATACGAAAGAATCCCGCATTCATTTTAGAAGAAAGAGGTAGCGGGGGGGAGCCCCACTTAAATCGAAGCTAGGAACTTTACTTTTACGGCGTATTGCTGGGGGGACAAACTACCCTGTTTCAGAGTGGCGGGGGGAAACGTCCCTCCTTTCCTTTTTAGTGGGGGGGGGGTGTCCGACTGAAGGCGGAGAAAGCCAAATAAACGTTACATTCCCGAGCGTGATGTTCAGTCAAGTTCACTCTCGAGCAAATCGCGCCAGTAGAAGTTATCACTTCAAAAAAGGAGTATTTCTCAATGTGTCGATTGATTTACTTACTTAATTTATATGTAAATATTAATCAAAATCATGAATGGAAATAAGGTAGATTTATTTAAAATCTTAAGATATTGTAAGATCGCCAATTTTGGCTTGAAATACTTAAGCCTTTTCTTCTTAATTTGGCTTCTTATTTCACAGTTTGGTTGCTTATTCTTTTGTAACTCATTTACATTTTAGATGCATTTTGAACCATTTATTTTAAAATGATGAATATAATTTTTAATTGCTATTATTATGACCAGGGGCGTACACAGACCTTTATTTAGGGGTGGGGAATTTATTCTAAAAAAACACACACACGTAGACGAAAGCGCCGAGGAGTAATCTCAATGGTAAAAATTAAAAATGTTTTGGTCTATGGAGATTCCCCCCCCCCCTCTTTTGTATGCCACTGATTCTCACCACTAATAAAAAAAAATTGAGTGAAAGAGGAGAAAAAAATTTATACCACAAGCTTTTTTTTTGTGTGTGTGTGAGTGTGCATATTTAATAAATTGCAAAACATTTTTAAAAAAAACTTCTCAAAACTCATTTTCTTCTTACACTGTCATCACCCCAGGGCCGTAGCTACCGCTGTATCAATAATTCGGGGCTCTCAAGTTACAGGAGTCCCAAACTTCTATTATTTTGATATTTTCAATTCAGTTTTATTAATGAGATCATTTTTATTTAGTTTCTAAAAAAGGGCCCCAATTAATTTTTATACAGGGCTCATTCAGGACTAGCTACGCCACAGTACATCATCCTGAACTATTTAAATATATTTTGCTAAATATCACTAGAAAAAATATTCGTTATGTCGTTTCAAAGCATATATATATATATATATATATATATTTTTTGCCATTATTAAAATCTCATTTCTCTTCACCTGACTGAGTGGTAACAATTAATTTATCATATTGCCACACTACTCGACGCTATAAAAAATACTACCAATCTATTCCACTACCCACATTACAACAACAAAAAATAAAAAATTAAAATTAGTTATTCAATAAACTTTATTGGAAAAAAATCGTTCAAAAGCGATCACCCGCGTAAAAAAATGCATCTTAAGCTTCGACCCTCACAAGCCTGTGACTGAATATCATCATTTAGAATAGGACAGAGACACCTATACTTCACAGCCCCTTATTACATAATCAACAGCTGTAGAAGCCCCTCTTTCATGCTGTGACAGGAATAAAAAAAAATTCTTTTCATTCCCCACCCCACGGGCAAAATTACCATACGATAATGATACCTTACCCCCCTTCCAGTTAGAAAAAAAAGAGATGCGTACCCTCAGCATGACATCCGGGAAGTTGTGAGTGTTTGTCCCCCACCCCCACCTTTTCGTCAAGAGGTTAAAAGACATTTGTGTTAAATCGAGACCTTTTTTTATTTTAAATCATTTTTTGGAGACTGGAAGTCGTTTTTAGATTCGTTTTGTGATGTTTCCAGATTGAATCCGGTTTAGGATGAGTGAATTGTTATCGCATTGTCCGGAGATTGCCGTAGAGTAGGGGAGTGAATGTGTCCCAGTACAAAGTGGAATTCTAGTAAGAGTCAGTGTAGGAGAAAGGTCAATTTTTTTTTATTGAGCTTACCTTTGTCTCTCCCTTATGTTTTTATATTGTGACAAGGATAAGAAGTGAAAACGAAAAAGGTTTACGTTAAAACATGTAAAATATACGGAACTATATTCATGAAGCCTTCCATATGATTGGTCTACCGTTTAACATGTCACTTTGTTAACAATATTGTGTATGTTGATCTGTATTGCGAAGCTGTGATGTTGTGGGATGGCTATAATGTAATCAATTAAAATTCTTTCCTTCCTCAATGGCACATCAGCCCAGGTTGGGCCCTGGCCTAGTTAAGAATTCCATTCCAGGCTGTCTTGTTCTTGACCTGACTTTTCCAGTTTCTAACATTAATAGTTTTTAGATTTTTCTCTAGGCATTCGAGAGAGATTCACCTGAGTCTTAATCTTCCTCTTTTTTGAGTACCATATGATCTGGCCACAAAGATCTTTTTTGTGATTCGATTGCCGTCCAATCTTATCAGGTGTCCTTACCATTTTAACCTTTGTATTGCAATGAATATAACAAAATATCTGGATCTTTAAAAATTTTATGAATTTCTAAATTGGTTCTTCTCCAAATGTTATCCTATTTAAGCTTTCAAAAATACTTCTAAGAACCCTTCTTTCAAATATAGCAAGAGTCTTCTTGTGTCTCTCGGTAATTGCCCTCGTTTCTGCAGCATATGTGAGAACGGGCCTTATCAGTGATTTGTAAATGAGTAGTTTCGTTTTTCAGCTGATGCAACTGGAATTAATTCGTAAAATTATTTTTATTTATTTATTACAACTTAATGAATAAAAGATGCCTGTGTGCGTATGTGTACGTGTATGTGTGCGTTTGTATGTGCGTGTGTGTATAGTATATATTGTGTGCGTGTATATATAGTGTGTGCGTGTGTGTATATATATTGTGTGCGTGTGTGTGTGGAATTGTTAAATACACACGGAAAGGTTTTAACCAAAACAAATTAATAAAATACTTAGGTACAGATGTGCAAATGAATTATAAACTATTCTACCGATTAATATTTATTGTTTTCTGAAAAATTCAGTTTAACCGATTATTTTACTATCTAAACAAGATCCATTTCTTAAGTGACCGATTGATAAAGCTGTCTTCACTTAGAGTTAAGGAATAGGACGTGTATTCGGAATATTTCTTCAGATATAAAATAATCGAAACGTTAATATTATATTCTGTCTTCGCTTTCCTATACAGAGCAGCATATTTTATCATACGCCTCATTTTTAATTGAATGGATCCATTTTTTCTGGTATAGAATGTGTTTCACAATTTTTCTCCTATACAATAGTGCTAAATGAGCTGCTCTTTGCATGTTAAAATGAAAATATAATAAGTATTTAATGGAATATTTTGAAATTTTTTAAAAACTTCGTATTTTAAACAGGTGTATGAATTATAATATTGCAAATTTTCATAAAAATTTAGACAATTTTCTCTAAAAATGGGCTAAAATTAGACTCTCGTACATTTTGCAAAGACAGTCAAAGCGCATTTACTATATGATAAAAGAAAGATAACTGTTTAACTTTTCCTGCGGATATATATAAAGGATTATTTTTCACACACACACACACAAATAATAAATTCCTTAAATATATATCCCTGATTCATAACTAAAAAATTTACCTAGTAACTATTGAAATATAAAATACTTTTATATATCTAAGCCAATCAAGTAAGCCTCTAAGCGATTCAACTGCATCAAGAAACTCACAATGAAGTACTTCGTTGCCATCTTTGGTCACTTTTTTTCTCAATACTTCTCAAATTCAACTAAAGCATTAGCAAACCCTTTCGGAATGTATAATGAGAAAACATCAGAACGACAAAATTCTAAGAGGGGTTGAGAAATACTTCTTATATTCCCCTTCACATCTATGAGCATTGATCAAAGCAACCAGGATGCTGCAATTTACAAGAAAAAAGAAAGAACAAGAATATTTCCCGCCGTCTTCACTGATCATTAAAAAGAGAATAGCTAATCAGTGTTGGGAGAACTTCTTTGCGGGAAAGAGATTTGGATCATCTGCATATTTTGTCATCAGCGAATCGGAATTGATTTTTTTTCACCTC
Source organism: Trichonephila clavipes (assembly GCA_019973935.1). Lineage (NCBI taxonomy): Eukaryota > Metazoa > Arthropoda > Arachnida > Araneae > Nephilidae > Trichonephila > Trichonephila clavipes. The sequence goes on along the minus strand of BMAU01004130.1, from coordinate 507,331 downwards.
TTGATGCTTGGGGAAGACATCAGATGTTTCACGCTTCTTCTAATGGTTTCAATTTTTTAAGTCATTGGTTTTTCCTAGAAGTGTTTGATGTCGCCTTATTAAATTTGACTTATCACTCGCGGTGGAACATTCTGGCATTAACATTCCTGCTTAAATTATATGTCCCTAAAACTGTTTTAAAAACCACAGTGATTTGTAGTATTCAATGACATTCTTCCTTCGATGATTTTTTTGGATTTTTAAATCAGCTTTGTTTGCTCGAAGTGAGTGATTTTTTTTTATTGGAGGGGGTTTCCTTACTATGGTCTAGAACAAGGGTGCCCAAAAAGCGGCCCACCAGTACGTAAGTTGTGGCCCGCCGAATCTTTTTAAAAATGTTTAAATATCAGGTTTTTAAAATTTATTTGAGGAGAAATTTATATATATATATTTACAATGCATATTTTCCTGTTACCTATTCTTGTTTTAAAATAAATCCTTTTTGATAATAGAAATGTCCTTTAAATTAAAATAGATTTATATTTTATCAAACAGTTACATTTGATTTTTCTATAATAAATCATTTTTTTAATAAATTCCGAATTGCATTATGTGTGCATATCCTTTACTATGGATGGAACGTGATTCTCTGTGTGTGCGACTTTCATTTCTCCTGCTCCTTTTCTGTTTGGAGTGTCCAAAAAGCAAGAGACAGTCAGAGATATTTTTTAAAGTTTAAAAAAAAATATGCAGGACTGTTAAGATAAAGAGCAATGTATACTTAATCGTTCGCGAATGAAAGCAAAATCAAATTTCAACAATGAGTAATGAAAGATTAATTCAAAAGGAACACCGTAATTTTCAAGAAAATGGCTACACACTGTAATATTTTAAACATTATTTGATTATTGCATTATTTTATTATATAAACATTATTATATTACTTATGTCTGTATACATGAAAAATAATGAAATCTATAATAATAATTCATTCTGTTTTAAATTTTCACTGCAATAAATGTTGTTTTGTTTCCAAATCTGATATAAAGGCACATATTTTTATGTGCAGCCCACGAGATTATAATGTTTTTCCGAAGTGGCCCGCAAGATCATTTGGGTTGGACACCCCTGGTCTAGAATGTTGTTTTATCTTAGTCCAAAAATCGATGATAATATTGATATTTAAATTTGAATTTAACTTTCAGAAATCACTTTGGTCAAACTGCAAAACTTTGAAATATACATCCATGTTCTTCATTTGTTTCTTGTAATAAAGGATCCAATTCTTAACAATGTACCCATTAATTTATAAAAAATGACTCTTTCAATCGTTTAAGTTTGTTTAGTTTAGAAATAAAATGCTATTGGATTTCAATCTAAGATTGTTAAATTAAAATTAAGGAAATGATTCTTCGAAATTTATTAGTAACCTGATAGAAAAAATTTGGTAAAAAATTTTGTAAAAATCATAATTTTTAGAAATTTTAAATTAATTTCAATTTTAAGCAATTATTTATTTTTATAGGTACATTAATTTATTACTTTCATTTAAAAATTGGTTATATGATTATTATTATTACCAGTGGCATACACAGACCTATCTTATTGGGGGAGGGGGCACATTCTAAAAAACACATAGACGAAAGCGCTGAGGGGTAATATCTATGGTTGTTTGATAATTTGTTGATCTATGGGGAAGGGGGTGCCATTGTGTATGCCATTAACTATAACATTTATTTTTAGATACATTATTTTTACTTGGAACTTTTAGATTTGATGATATCAATTGATGACAATATTATTTATTGTCCAAGGACAACTGTTGAAACAAAAGTAAATTTGTGACTCAGCATAATTTTTTTTAAAAAAAACTAAGATAATTATGTGGTTATGCTATAAAAGTTAGCACATTTGCATTTACTACCGAAAGGTTATTCAACAAAGTTTCATCCTAAAAGCTAATATTGTAACCCCTGTCCATCCCCCTCCGCTTAACTTCCACATCACACAATACGTAGACTCTGAGGCTTAATTTAAATTAATCTATAACAACCCTCATCATTCTACATTTTTTTTTAGAGTCTACTGTAGAACTTGAATTCGAACAAGTAGTTTTTGACTTGAGCGTTGCCAGCCAAAAATTCCATCCATGGCCACTCTGTAACTGGGACGGTACACATTAATACGAAAGAGAAAAGCGTATTTTCAGGAATTACGGGATAATTTAAAGTATCCCATTAGTAGGATCGACAATAATAACTCAAATAAATGTTTTTAAGACTTCTTTTTCTCAGCTATTCTGAACTAACCTACTACCTGTTCTTAGGCAAATCGTAGCTAGGAGCCTAACAGAATCAAAATACTATACCTCGTATAAAGATACCAATTTCTTCAAAGGAAAAAAAATTGGAAAGAACTTGAAGAGAACTGTAGACAAATTTGGAAGGATCCCACAGCAAAAATCTTACAATAAGCCAGTGGTATCGCTTGTGACGAATTCACCATCTGTTACTTGAAGATATTCGTATGATGACGCTGATGGACGTATTAGTATTCTGCAGAGAATGCGTATACTGGTCAAGGGAGGTGCAAAACATCGAAAAATTGCTTTCAGGGAACGAACTTAAGTATCACCTGCAGATGGTGCTCTTTAGTGGTAGAAAATAAAATGTCGCCAAACAGCGATGCCATGGTGGAGAGAGAATCGCCAAAACAAATACACGAAAGGTTGTGTCTCTTTTGGCTTCCACAGTTTTATGGGGGATAATTGATGGAAAATTATATTTCTATGAAAAGTTATTTCCCAAAATTTGTCTATTTATCATTCCTTTCAAAATTTACTATTTATTACAGCTATCAAAATAATTAAAATCTTAAATTGAAGATCATTTAAGAGACTGCCTCTAGTTCATGAAATAGCTGGAAAATTTCAGTGCTATCGCTTAACGGAATTTTGTACTTCAAAACAAAAGTAAATGTTCAGTTTCTAACATTAAGTTTCATACTTTTAGAATTGTCACTAATACATTTTTTAAATTTTCACAGCATTCATCTTCAATTAATTATACAGTTTGATTTAGTTACATATTTTTCTTTAAGATATACCCCAGCCAAACAGTGAAATGTTTCGTCTCTTACTGATCTTTAACCCTTCCACAATTGAGGGAAACATTTTGCCCCATTTAAAAATTGGTGATGATCTTGTTAATTGTCCTCCTATCTGCACTTTTCAATTCCTACTATTAGTTCACACACTCTCTCTATATATTTCTTTATATATCTTGTTCAAATTTTCAATCCTTAATAAAATACTTTTTATTCATCCACTTAAGTTCAAATACATTTTTCTAAGCTAATAATGGATGACACTTGTGTTGATAAAGTTGTTTCAAATATTAATTCATTAATAAAATTTAATTTACTAATTATAGTTTAAGAGATATATTCCAGTCGGTATTACTCCGCTAGACGGCAGCACTATTGGATAAAATGGCTTTTATTAAATTTGTGATGAAGATTTAACTTGACCTGAATAAAATCATACGCTAGTTAGACGTCAGCATTCCTTTTACATTATTTCCAACTTTTATTTAAAATGTAGTTACAAATTTAATGTAGTTAAAAAGTTTTAATGTTAATTTAAAAAATGTTGTGCCACTTAATATTGTGATTCTGTCATATGTATATACATATTTATATTAATTGTATTTAATGAGAAGTAACTAAAATAAAATTTTCTTTGTGGACATAAGTAGGAATTGACTTAAAAATTTTTTTTTACATTACTTGTTTATACAGAATGTCGAAATAGAACGTATGCCAAACGCAATTATGTAAATGAGAACGCTTCGAAAAAAATGAACCACCAAATCAGTTGTCTTAAAGATAAAACATTCGCATATTGTATTCTTATTACTTATTTGTTTATTGTGTCGTGTAATAATATATTTCCGTGTTTTATTACGTATGTTATGTTATTCAGTAAGTATAATTTGTTCAAAAATAACGTATATTTGAGCGAATAAAGACATTTGCCCTATAAAACTACACATGGATCTAAAAAAACTACACATTGTTAAAAAAAATTTTACGTCTATATATAAGCAAACTAAAATAAAACATTTGCATACTAATAAAGGGTGTTTTTTAGAGGTATAGAACTTTAAATTGCAATAAAACTACGATGTATTATTTGATTGACATGAATTTTTATTCGAAAGATAATCTTGTGGCATTCCATTTTAAATATGATTTCTGGCATATGACTGCCACGGCTGGCTCGGATGTAGTCCAATCTAGACGTCCAATTTTCGATGAGTTTTCCAACATTTGTGGCCGTATATCGGCATAACACGGCGAATGTTGTCTTCCAAATGGTCAAGCTTTGTGGCTAATCCGCATAGACCAATGACTTTACATAGCCCCACAAAAATAGTCTAGCAGTGTTAAATCACAAGATCTTGGAGGCCAATTCACAGGTCCAAAACGTGATATTAGGCGGTCACCAAACGTGTCTTTCAATACATCGATTGTGACACGAGTTGTGTGACATGTTGCGTCTTGTTGGAAACCACAGCTCCTGGACATCATGATTGTTCAATTCAGGAATGAAAAAGTTAGTAATCATGGCTCTATACCGATCACCATTGACTGTAACGTTGTAGCCTTCATCGGTTTTGAAGAAGGATTCCACCAGCCCATAAAGCGCACCAAACAGTCAGTTTTTCTGGATGTAACGGTGTTTCGACATACACTTGTGGATTAGCTTCACTCAAATGCGACAGTTTTGTTTGTTGATGCCATCAACCAGAAGTGCGCTTCATCGCTAAAAAAATTCGCTTATGAAAATCGACCATTATTTTCGAAATAAAAATGCACAATTTGAAAGCGTTGTTCAGGCGTGAGTCTATTCATGATGAATTGCCAAACCAAACTGAGAATAAATCATTTGACAGCTGTTAAATTGGTCGCCATCTTGGAAAGTAATTTCAACTTAAACTTCTATACCTGAAAAAAACATTCTGTATTTACTCATAGTAACCTTATGGTTCTGTAAGGGTTAATATATCTCGAAAGTGATTTTGTAAAATTCTCCAAATTTCCAACCAAGTAAAATTCTATCAATACAGGTTGCATATTACAGATTCGTAAAAAATGTTTTGCTTTAATTTAAAATAATTTCACTAACATTATTTAAATTATTGAAATATTTATTGTTGAATTTGAAGGGACATTTTAAAGTAAAACAGAGCCACTAACTCAAAAGAGTAGAGGTTCGTAAACGAAATAAAGTTTATGTAAAATATCAGAATATAAAATACAATATGAGTAGGAGGAATAATAAATGATTCACACCTTCAAGAGAATCATTGTAAGCAAAACAGTTCGTTGCCTTTGGCATTCTGCTAAACTTAACCTCCAATAACGATTTATATTTTTTGCCTGCAGATTTTCAATAAATTATAAAATTTATTTTGAAATCACCTACAAAAACCATTAGAAACTTAGGTTAATTAAATTATAAATATTAAAAAACTCTTAATTGAATAGTTTAATAAAAAAATGCATTGCTTTTATCGTAATATTTTTATATCATTTGAATCAAGTAATTGAAAATATTAGTAGGACAGTTTAAAGTAAATTAAAAAAAATTATATGTAATTTGAGAAAGTTCACTGCTACCAGAGAATGTATTGGTTATTTTAAAAACACTCTTCTATACTTTTCAATAACTCTGTTCTATATTTTTAATAAATACATAAAAGAGTACTATATAAAAAAATATATAAACTTACAATATAAATGGAAAAGACTACTGTCCATTCAGCGAGGATGATTTGGCGATTGTTCCAAAATCTTTCGATTTCATTTCTGTCCTCGCGGCAACCCTTTTGTCCACACTCAGAATTATATCCTAAAAAGACGTATTTGGACGTGGACAGCATTTTTCAAGCAGAATATTTTTACATTGGCGAAAGTAACCAGAAACAGCTGAGTCTTAAACGATTTTATTTTCGATATCCTTCCTTCTCAAAGTGAAATATAATGGCCTACGAGCAAAATTGGAAAGAAGTAAATGCGTACCATTTAGTTTTCATCAATTGGAAATTAAAAAAGAAGACTAAATTTGTCCATATTTTAATTAATAGTGTGAAATAATATTCATGGGAAACTAAATATCATAAAACAGTTCAAAATTGTATAATAATTTTTAAAATTATAGTTAAAACCGTTTTAAAGTATTTACATAATTAAATGATCATTTTGACCATATTTTTTTCTCTTTCTCTCTCTAAGACACGCAGAGTTCCCAAACTGAGATTCTTTATGTTCTCTTTAATATATAATTAACCATCATCATGACAAATATTTTTAAAGATGTAAAAATATTCAAAATAAATGTATAGAATACTTTTATGGTTGGGGGGTGTGTGTGTGAATTACTTCGATTATGTAAAATACATGTAAAATGAGAAGTATTCTTCTATTTAATTAATCAAAAATAAGAAGTTATATTTCGACATTACTATTAAAGCTATAATTAAATAAACTTGTAATTAAAATAATATTTTCAAGTTAATTTGTATGAATAAATCCCAAAGAATTTTGATTTATTAAAATTATATTTTCCTCATCATTGAATCTCGTAGCTATTTATTTAATGGCAACAGAGACCAGAATTCACATAGACAAACATTTCAAACAGAATGTCTTTCAATTATTTTATACTAGAAGTTTTATCTTTTCAAAAAAATGAAGAGAGAGCAGATGTGAATAATTTAAGCTGAATATTTTCATATAGAAATTTTTGTCAAATAATTGAGAATCATTTAATTATTATTGTTATTATTATTATTAAATATATTAAGGGGTGTTGGAAAGCTAAAATCTTATTTTTTTGACAATTTGAGATTTTTACATTTTCAATCTGTATAGATTTTAACCTTTCTAAAAACACCTTACTTTAACCTCTAGGGTATTTAGAAGCCCTTAAAACGTATTTTTAAATAATCATTGAATTTGGGCCATGCCCATTTTAATGGCGAAAATTGTAAACAAATTACTTTGTTTTTGCTTAAAAGTGTAACGACTGATATAAACCAAAACATGTGTCTTTTATTTTAAATTGAGCCTTTTATTTTTTTATTTCCTAGTCGATTAGAAGTCTCATTGTATACATTAAAATCAATTTATCTCAAAATGTAAATTTTAATGTGCGATGTACCTTTTCTGAGAAACTACTGTTCACAGGTATGTAAATTTTTTATGAATTATTTATAATGATGTCTAATATATACTAAAATGAGCTTTTTGTAAAAAAAACTCAAAAATTTAATTTTTACAAATTTTTTAAGTAAAAAATGGGTCAAATTTCGCAATGTTTGATAAAATATTTCATAATTTATTAAAAAATTCAAAATTAGCTAAAAGCTCATTTTAATTATGTTTTTACCATTTTTTTTTTTAACCTTTAGTATAATGAGAGAGGTGTACTTTAATAGTATGAAAAACTTCAAGCATGTACATAAAACAGATTTTGAGAAAAAATACGGTACATCGAAAACAGCCAATTTAACATTGTCAGTATAGAGAAAAAAACAGATGAGGTTTCCAACTCCTCTTAATATTAGATCTAGCTAAATGCTTTAAGTTAATTTGAAAACGTTCGATTCCTGCTCAACGTCAGATACTTGTATTTCATCTAATCTTCTATGTCTCATTTTTTTTATCAGTAATCAGCAACATTGCATTTTAATACCTATATTTCAAAGTTATATGCAATAAGACTAATATTAATTTTTTTATAAGTATTTGAGAATATGTTTATACTGAGAAATTTTTTTTATATAAAAAAAGTCTTAATATTGTATTAGTGTCATTCTTGCTCTTTTACTTTAAGGCAGCAAAATGAAGCTTTCTCTCAGTCAGAAGCATCAAGCTTCTTTATGGGAAAAAGGGTCGCAGTAATGGACTCGTGGCAGTCATGGCATGAGTTCAAGCCTAGTGCCGCTGAAGACCCGCGTGTAGGGGAGCGATGCACGTGTAATATGTCGAGAGCTTAAACGTCCTCCCGTTGATGTGGTAGTTAGGAGAGGGGGTACCAGCTCAGGTGTCTTTCTCTGCACTTGACTATGGTTCAAAATTACGAGGTCCGTTGCCAAAAGCCTTCGTGTAGCTTAACAGTGCGATGTTAATATTCACTCACTCAATTTATGAACAAAAAGAGAGAATTTGAACGTGGCAGGATCTTTAGTGTCAGGAGAGGTTTCAGTATCCTTGAAGCTGCCAACGTTCTTGACATTTTTCGTGCAACAGTATTACGAGCCTTAAAATAATAGTAGCTGAGCCAAAAAGTTTCCAGCCGAAAGAAGTGTCAGGCATTTAATGGTATTGATGCTGCAACAGAAGAGCTACAATATAACAAATTGCAGCGCAATGTGCCATTTAAAACCCTCGCATAGCGTTTCTGTATATAGATAGATCTTAAAAGGAATTGGTTTTTATAGCCAAAGACCAACAAAAATTCCTGGAATTTCACAGAAAAACAAAAGAAAACAGGTTTGAGAGGCTACAGAATGCTGAAATTGAACACTTGATTAAAGAAAAAAAGATTATCTAGTTGACTAGTCATGAATTCTTCTCCAAGACATTGATGACGGGATCCATGTGTGCCACAGGAAGGGGAGTAAAATTCTAAAAAAACAAGTAGGTGAAAGCATTGAAGGATAATTATGGTAAAAATTAAAAAGTTGATATATTGGAGGACCTCTCCCTTCCGTACGTCACTGGTGTAAGCAGCAAGAAACCGTGGATTCATCTGTTAAAAAGCTCCGAAACACCATTTTGGAATCTGAGAGAATGAATCGCTGCGCGCCGTTTCGTTTGCATATACAGTCGAACCTGTTTTCGTGCGGTCTTTTTTATGCGATTTTTATGTGCCATATTTTTTTTATGCGATGTATGAATTTCAATGGCTTTGGCACCACTTTAATGTTTTCTATCTATTTACTAGTGGCGTAACGGAGAATGTTCGGACCTCCACCCACCCTGAAAGTCAGGTTTCGCCTTTAATATTTTATAAATTGGGTAAATACGTATTTAGCGTTAGTCAAGCCTTGGGCTCCTAGAGTTCTGCCCCCCCTGTGACAGGGCTCAATAGCTTTGGCTCCACTATAATGTTTTCTATCTATTTACCAGTGGTGTAACGGAGAATGTTAGGACCTCCACCCACCCTGAAAGTCAGGTTTCGCCTTTAATATTTTATAAATTGGGTATATACGTATTTAGCGTTAGTCAGGCCTTGGCCCTAGAGTCCCCCTCCCCGTGATGCGGGGATGTACGTTACGCCACTGAAATGTAGACACTTCAAGACGCTCTGTTCATTTGTTATAAACAGTCTCCCGACAATGCACATTTAGTTGCTTTCTCTCAACGCTCCCGCTCCAGCAGCTCGCGCTTGATTGAAGACGAAACTTTCAATGACAGTGACATTATCAATAATTTGTTAAATTACGACGGACAAGAAGCCAGGTTCTTTGAGAGCGGATAAAAATATGCAGAGATCCAGCTTTCCACTAAATTGGAAAAGCATTTTTTAAAAATATATACCAGTTGAGAAAGGAGTATAAAATTCCAAAAAGGGCTTCAATCATGTATATCTGGTTATCGTGACATTTACAAGCAACTGACCATCCATTCTTCGTCATAAAAACTTATCTCTTACTTTATGTTGCCAAAAAATAAATCAGTTGAAATTGCATCTTCAAGTAACGAAAGCGATTGTGAACTTATTCATTACAGGACTTTGGATTACGATGAATAGCGATGAATTATGCATGTGCATTTTAAAGACTTATCCGAATATACAATGAGAAACTATATGTTTTTAAAATGTTTCCATGTGTAATATTTAATTATTTATTTTGTTGTGAAAGTACTCTTACATAAATTTCGTAAGTAATTGGCATATTTAATAAATGCGACTTTTTTTATGCGGTCCCTATCCACTGCATAAAAAAAGTTTTTTGTAGTATTTCTACGAATTAGCTTGTTATATGTAAGAATTTATGAAATTTTTGAATATTTTTTGTGCGATTTTTTTTATGCGGTCCCTATCTACCGCACAAAAACAAGTTCAACTGTAATAATATTCCTCCTCAACGGTTTCAGAAACTTGTAGAATTCATGTTGATGAGAAAATCTGTTGTCTTCAAAGCCAAAGATAGACCCACAAGATATTAGTGGAGAATAACAGGGTGTTTTCTAAGTTCTTGACCTCTCAGTATATATCTTTGAGATATAGTACGATTATTTGTGTCTTAAAGAAATATTGCTTCGATTCCTATAATGCATGGATTAAGAGCTGTAGTTATGTATAATAATATGCCTGCGAGATTATGATGATGTTGTCTTGTTGAGTAAGTAGTGTTTCAAAAGTTAAATATAAAAAATTATAAAAAAATTTCACTTTTTTTTAAATAATGTTTTTTGATAAAACCTTACAAAATTATTACAACCCTTTCAAAAAAGAAAAGGGAAAAAAAGTTGACTGGTTTTTATGTTATGAAATAAAAAATTTTGTACTTCTAATAGAAAGTATAAAGTTTCTATAAACACTTTAATCCTTTAATTAGTTGCTTTTTTTTTTTGCTAGATAAATTAAGAAACCGAAACGCACAAAAGATATAGGAAAAATAAATTACTAAAGTAACCGTGCTATAACCGTGCAAGGTTAACTATGTACTTTTTATTAATGCAATAGAAACGAGTGCTACAGAATTTATTTAAAAAGATTCAAGTTTTAGAATATTTTAGCCGGTTAATTTTAAACTGCGATGTACTTGTGTATTTAAAATTAGAAATGGGCTCTTATTTATAAAAATTAATATTAGACAAAAATGTGCTTACAAAATATCATCTATTTTTGAATATTTTTTAAGATTTTGGTATAGTTAAAGTTTTATTTTAAAGATTATTCATTGAAATAAATAAAAAAAAGCAGAATAAGTAAAAATAAAACTCAATTTAGAATTTCATGAAGTAAAACATTATTTCCAGTAATAACTTTAATATTCATAGAAATTAATTCATTAGTTTGATCAGTAAAGGATCAAAATTCTTCATTTTTTCATAATGAACTGTCTTGTAAGGAAGCATTGGAGAGCTCATTGCCTAATGACCTAATGGTTAATGGTCAGGAATTTAACAAATAAATAATTTCACAAAATACCTCTAAATAATCTTAAAATTTAAGTAATGCAAGAATTTGTCTCCTTATATTTAATCGATATTACTTAAATTTCTATTAGTAGCCAACATTTTCGAAAGTAACATGCATGATAATGTGCCGAATTAAGCTCATTTTGAGCCCTGGGTGCAGAAGATCTACAGGCCCACTTGGCGGAGTGAAATTTATAACCAGAAAATCTGGTTAAGTCCAGCTTATCTGGGGCCTGGACGCCTGCCCCAAGCACTCAACGGATAAGCCGGCACTGATGATGATATTTATTTTCCAGAGTAATCACGTGCACCATCACAGAGTTTGTATGTATTTCCAGAGTTAAAAATGCATTTGTAATTTCTTGAAACTTTGGTGAAAGTGTCTTTTTGAATAGGGTGCATTAAAATACAAAAACAAACGTATTTGAGACCTCAGCTTAAATTTTCCAATTAATCATTCTGTTTTCATACTCTACAATGACGTAATATTGAGGATATCCAAGGGCTTGAGATAGCCCCCCCACCACCCCCAAAAAAAACGCTTAAAATATTTTATTTTAAAAACAGATTCATGTTAAAAAAACTACTGCCATATATATATAGTATCTTTCTACGTATTGAAATTGTACAGAACCAAGTTTTTCTCTATATAAGCCTTGTAATAAATACGTTCAAAAATTAATTAATTAATGAGATTCAACGTTCACAACAATTTTATTGCACTTCAATTCCAAAATTCATTTATATTTATTAATCTAAGTTTAGTTTTCCTTCAATAGAATATTAGGAGCAGTTAAAATATGTTAATTAATGAAACAAACTGAAAACAGATGTCATATTAATAATTAATTAATTAATCAATGAAGGTTGATAATCACATACAAGTAATTGCGTTTTGTTTACCATATTTTAACGTCATATTAATAGTTATTATTGCAGAATGACTATATTAATTATTGCTGATACTTGTTTTGAGCATTCAAATTGCAATAAAATAGCAATTGTGAATCTTAGACTTTTGTAGTAACTCCGTATTTCAAAGTCGGCATTTCATGAATTCGCAAAGGAAAAAGTGTTCGGAAAAATTCTATAGATTCATGTAGACCTAACCCATTGCAGCGGGACCTCCTCCGACATGGGACCTGTACAAATCCAGAAGCCATTAATCAAGTCGCCTAAAACGCACCGTTCAAACGTGTCACCCCCAAATCCTCACCGCACAGGTCCATCTAAGTCCTAAATCTCACCCCTGCCAGATTCTCCACGTTTCTAATCCAGTGGGTTAGATATGGATTTGTAAGTAACATACAGAGGGGAATGGAGAGATTACGGCTTATCCCATGATCGGGCAGATGGTTAGGGAGCAATGGAGTTATGTAATGTCCATTAGCAGTTCTGTGCAAAGCTGCAGTGCGTTTTTGGTGAGTTACATAAAACTTGGAAACTATACCCATAGATTGCTGAATGTTTTAAATGCAATTTGCTTACGGGTTTCAGTTCTGTGAAGGTTAATATACATATGGATTAAGAGTTTAGACGATTTGGAAAGCAACTTGATTGGGCAATTGGATTAAATTAGACTTTTAAATTAGTTACCCTTGAACTTTCGGAGCGTCAGGCACTTGTGTAAAGTGTAGTTCTAGAAAATAGAAGTGAATGAATTGATAAAAATTCTAAAAGAATTTTTAATATAAGGTAAGAACAAATTCATTTTATTTTGATATAAGTTGTAACGTACATTTCCTAATAGTGACATGAAACAAAACCAAAAGTATCCCAATTGCATTTTTAAAAAAAAACACGTAGAGGTTAGTGCGATGTGATAATCTCTAAGGGGTGAAAATTCGAAATCTGTTGTGCCCCCCCCCCCGGCTTTTGTGTGCGCCACTGTCATGTCATGTATTTAAGTTCTAGTACCACTGAAAACCCTCCTTCCAACAGCGGAAAAAAGATATTGAGTTTCATTTTTTTTTCTTTTTGTACGATTTCATGGTCACTTTTATTACGTTACTGATAAATTTAAGGATGACCTTATAGCTATTATAAACAGAGAATATATATATATAAAAATAATTCTCGATTTTATGTATAAAAGAAATTAATCACTCTTAATTCGAGGGTGAGTTATTGCCTTGGAGATTTTCACGTTATTTAAATTATTTCTAGGAATCAGTGGAAAATTAAAATTTAATAATCCTTTTTTCCTTTCTTGATTTGAATATATGTACTGTAATAATACATGTAACATAACACAGTTATATTCGAATGTACTTTATTCTTTACTTTCCCGTAGTTAAAATTACTGCAAAAAGAAGGAAAAGGCACAATTCTGGTCTAAATCTGAACTGATTTTTTTTTTAGATTTTTAACTTAAAAATAAAACTAAAAATAAAAATTTGTTTGACTTAAAAGATATTTCTGTCTGAAAAACGTCATTTCGTGCATTATAAAACCTGTAAACAGAACCGAAAAACTATGCGTTCTATGATTAGTATTCTTCAAGTATACAACAGTGCCATCTATTTTACGTTTCTGGAAGTAAAAATATTCTTTTTCCCATTCGTACTTTGTTTTTATACATAATTTAATTTAAATGAATATTTTGCTGCTAAAATATATAATATAAATAGAAAAGTGGTAAACCGAAGCATGCATCATATAAAAATTATCACCAGAATCTTAATAATTATAATGGTTATATGAAATTTAAAATAAGAAAGAATCAAATAAAACATTTTATTTTATAATTCCTCTTCACAGGGAAATTACATTTGATGCTGTTTGAATGTTTTTTAGTTTAAATTTAATGATTACAGTTTATGGATAGCTACAATTCCTTATATGATATCTCAGCCAAATAATGATAAAAACTGGCATTAAATAATAATAGCTTTTATTTTTTTCGATGAAAAACATATTCTAAAGACAAACTAAACTAAGGCAAAAAATGATTGCTATTGCATTAAAATAAACAGTAAATAATAAAGTCAGGCTTGAACTATATCATGCTTTTTTATGAATTTGAGAAAAACTGCGACCGTCAGATGTTGCCAGATCCGTTACAGGATATCTTGGATGCCACAAGTTCGCCTCTTAAAATTTATAAAATCAGAAAACGAATAAATAAAAATAGTAGCCACCATAGAGCTATTATTTTTAAAAATCTATAAATTGTACCAGGCCATTTTTAGATACTTGTATAACAAACTCTAAGCCTACTTTAGAACTACGATTGCCGGTTTCAACATTTTTTTCAGGCCAGCACAAATATGTATCTCTCAATTTAAAAAAAAAATTTTCGTGATGCTGTAATAAATTTATTTTATGATGATTGTAAGACTTTGTATGAACATTCAAAAATAGTTAACCATCACGATGTATTGCATATTAGAACTATATAGAGTACATGTAAATTACAGTTTCACAATTTGAGCAATGAGTATGAACAGTTACCCGGCTGGGATTAAGGTAAAACTCATAAAAAAGATCATTTCTTTATTCAATGCATTCGATACATTACAGTGTTGTTGTTATTTCAATCCCCTTGGAGCAGGAAAGCCTACACCAAGTCTATTTGACCTTTCAGCATAATAAAAATGCATTACAGTAATAAAATAAATGTAAAAATAGTAAAAATAAATAGTAAAAATGCATTATAGTAATTTATATGTTATCAGAAATTAAAAATCAAATTAAGAATAATTAAGAATTTAAGCCAGTTGTGAAGCTTTCATTTTTACCATGAGAATTGTTCCTCGTATATTGGTTTTCTTGGCATATGTTTGGGGCAAAAGCTTTTCCAAAGACGGTGGACTTGGTGAAAATTATTTGCATAAGTCACTAGTATAGTTATCTTAGAACGGAAATATAGTCGTAGTAGGTTGCTATATAGATAATCAAAGCAAAATAAAAAATAATAAATTTTATCGCTTGGTTACGAAATGTATTGTTATAAGTTTTATATGAAAATTCACTTTCCAAAACTGTGTGTATTGTATAAATGTGATTCTTAAAAACATGATACATAGATAAAAAGGCACAAAACTTAGTATAGAATTTAAAAAAAAATTTTTTTTTACTTCTTATTTTTTTAATATTGCTCGTATTAGAAACTGAAAAAAAGTAGTAATTTTGCAGAAAGTGGTTTTATATTGTTCCTCTCAGAAACTTAGTTGTCATTATTTTCTTTCCTACAAAGTTACTTTTATGAAATACACTCGTGAACAAAAAAATTAGCGCACTAAGAAATAATTGCGGGATCGCAACGAAACTTGGCATGAAGGTATATGTCGGGGAGGTATGCAAATGATCAGAAATGCAGCGTGAGTGCATATTAAGAATAGCCGGTAGAGGGCGTTTAACGTCGTTCTCCATGGAGTATAAAATAGGTAAAACCAAAGTTTTTTCGAGTGTGCTGAATCGTTTACAAAGAGCTGAGGTAGACATGCCATTACGCCGTTTTCGAAGACAATATGAGCAGCTGTCGCAGTTTGAGAGGGGGAGAATCATCGGCAGGATGGAAGCAGGGTGGTCAGCTAGGCGAGTAGCTCATCAATTAGGCCGCTCTGATTGTGTTTTATGAGGAGGTGTTGGGACCAGTGGATCCGAGAGATGTCATTTACACGAAGACCAGGCTCAGGACGCCCTCGACAGACCAGTCGTCGAGAAGACCGCCACATCGTAAGAAATGCATGCGTACAGCCAACTGCTTCATCGTCCGCCATCCAGGCACAGGTAGGCCCTTCACTAGGGGGCCCTGTGTCTTCTCGAACCATACGAAGATGCCAGGCTGAAGGATATTTGGGATCACGGTACCCATTACGTGTGCTGCCCTTGATGCCCTTATTTGGAGTGGTACTGCGCACGAGGAAACTGGACAGCAGCAGAACAGAACCAGGTTGTATTTAGCGACGAATTCAGATTCAATCTCAGCAGTGATGATATTCGTGTTCATGTGTGGAGACCCCGTGGTGAACGCCTCGATCCTGCCTTTGCTTTACAGCAACACACCACTTCCACAGCTGGTGTGATGATATGGGGTGCCATTGCCTACAATACACGGTCACCCATAGTATTGATCCGTGGCACCATGACAGTCCAGCGGTATGTCCAAGACATCCTGCAACCACATATGTTGTCACTTAAGCAACGGCTGCTAGGAGCCATTTTTCCGCAAGCCAATGCTCGGCTTCACATAGCAAGGGTGTCACAAGACTGTCTCTGCACTGTTACTAACCTTTCTTGGCCTACCCTATCCTCAGATTTGTCTCCAATCGAGCATATCTGGGATCATTTGGGATGGCGAGTTGGGCATCCCACGATTTTGAACGAACTGGAGGCAAGGTTACAGCAAATATGGAACGAAATGTCTCAAGACATTGTACAGAACTTGTATGCCTCAATGCCCGATCGTCTCGCAACGTGCATTCGCGCTAGAGGGGGTTCAACAGGGTATTAAATCCACTGTTCTTTTGCTTTTTTCTCTAAAAGAAATTATCCTTTTTCTTTGATTTTCTAATCATTTACTTAAATCAAAGTAGTCATTAAGCAAGTAAAATTTCATTTCATTTTTACAACTCCTTCTTGGTGCGCTAATTCTTTTGTCCATGAGTGTAATATGTAATGTTCGTGAAAATTTACTTATTTATAATTCCATACATATATAACATGAGACAGTTTTATTTTTAATTGGTAATTTCCGGATATTCTATTCAATTATTAAATAAATAATTATTCATTTTTAATGTGTATTTGTAAAATAAAAAAACATAAAAACAAATTTATAATCTGACAAAATCCACAAAATAAAAAACCTTTGATAACACATAGATATAGAAAGGAATAAAAATAATTACTATAAAATATAAAATAATGATGATTTGCTGCAATATCAAAATAGTTTGGTCACAGATGTCAATTTAAGGAGAAATATTTTGAATGTCTTATGCTAAAAACGGCGTGCTCGGAATTGTCACCAAATTTTGAGTAGTTTGAACGTTTTTTCAATCATTTCGAGGATTTCTCTGATGACATACGAATTAAAATAATACATCAGTCAATAGCTAAATAAATATTAAATTACTGTGATTAAAAATAACTTGAAAAGAAACTTTTTATATCGCAACAAAATATTTTTTAAAACCAATTTCATTACTGTTTAAACCAGACATGAACAATATAGAACCTCCAGACTTGAAATTTAGCAAAAATATTTCTTTTGTTCAAAAGAGATCCACTAAGAACGAGTATTGCGGAAAAAGATTCTTAAGGGATGGGGAAGTTTAAGGGAGTTTTTATTGAAAATTTTAGCTTTTGAACTATTAGATCGACAGAAGCGAAATTTGATGAGCATGTTTCTTTTGTTGAGTAGAGATTCGCTAAGAACGGGTTTTGTGGAAATCTACTCCCAAAGGGGGTTGGCGTAAAATAAGCGGCGTTATATAGAAAAATATTCCCATTTTGGAACTATTAGATATAAACTTGAAATTTGGCTAGCATGTTTCTTTTGTTGAGTAGAGATCTGCTAAGAACGGATTTTATGGAAATCGACTCCTTTGAGAAATTAAGGGGCATCTACAAGAAATACATTTAACGTGAAAGCACCAAAGAGCAAGCGGTTAACACGAAATAATAAACGGTCCCGGCAAATTTCTATGTACACTGGTGTGCAAAAATTAAAGACGAGACGGTTTTTTCAATATAACTTTGTACAAAAGCTTTCCAAATCAATACATTTAATACCGTAAGATCCCAATACGTAAGGACATGTGTAATGTAAGCAACACTTACTAAAAAGAGAAATCAGAGGGATAAAAAGAAGCTTGATTGAAAAAGTAGCATGGAGCGCAATGCGACTAAAGGCCAAAAACATCCCTGTGATGGGTGTCCAGCAAAAAAGAAACATCCGGTCTTTAGTAGGGGATATGATCTTCCCTGACTGCTAGGCAGGTTTCACAGCGTCTGCCCATGCTGAGAATGAGGGTGTCAATGAGTTGTTGAGGCATTGCTGCCCATTCGTCTTGCAGCGCCAATCGAAGCTCCCGAATCGTTACTGGTGGTAAGGTACGAACTGCCAAGCGTCTGCCTAGAAAATCCCATACATGCTCGATGGGATTGAGATCCGGAGATCGTGCCGGCCAATCCATACGTTCAATATCCTCCTCTCTAAGAACTGTTCGGCAGCTACTGTGCGATGACATGGTGCAATGTCGTCCATGAAAAGGAACTGCAGACCCATAGCGCCTCTAAAAGATGCACATATGGAAGAAGAATCTCGTTACAATAACGGGTCCCGTTGACTGAACCTGCGTCGAAGATGTGAAGGTCTGTACGACTACACAAGCATGATGCCTCCCAAACGAGAACACCGTGACCTCCATACCTGTCCCTTTCAATGATGTTCGAGGGATGATTGCGGCTTCCCCGCTCTCTCCAGATGAGTATGCGATGAGAATCGCTACTCAAACTGAATCTGCTCTCATCTGTAAAGAGTACTCGTCCCCATTCATTGTCTCTCAATTCCGGTGTTCCCGTCACCACAGAGAACGCCTTCTCCGATGGGCGAGGCGTTAAAGGTACACACCGTACAGGGTGTCGTGCAAACAGACCACCACCGTGCAGTCTTCTGACCACGGTAAAACGCGATATCGGTCGTCCAGTCGCCTGTGTCGTGTGTCTAGCGATTTCTCCACGCTGTCTGCCGCCTGTTTCTTCTGGCCTGTAAGACAATGTACCGGTCATCTGCGGGTGTGGTTCCTCGTGGACGACCACTACTGAACCCCCCGGATAGCTGTTCCTGTAGTTTGAAATTGTCTCCAAAGTCGTGAGACGATGCTGTGAGAGCAATTCCGAACTCTGCAACCACACTTGTCACACTGCGGCCTTCCTCCAACTTCCCAATGATTCGACCTCGGGTAAAAGCATCCAGATGTCGTCTAACAGATTGATTATTCGCCATTTCTCGCTGAGACAGCAACTCGGTGTGATTTTAACTGCTATACGGCGTGCAATCTCTTTGCCAAAATACTGATCTTACACCAACAACATGCTTTATACTACTCAGACATCCCCATTACGTCTACCTGCATATCTGCGCATGTGCTACCGTACATCACCTTACTTAATCTCCTGATTGGTCTTTCTCTGTCCGCTCTGCCTCTTCGTTCAGCTGATATGCTAATTTTTCGACTTCGTCCTTAATTTTTGCACACCAGTGTATTTTAATGCAATTTTTTTCTCTAACAAAAAACGAAAATAGTTTCACACGAAAAGATTTCCCTTCTGGGTGTGAATAAAATATAAAAACCACCAACCACGCAGATGAGATTTAAGAGGAGAATGAAATGAAAGAGAGACGGTTTCAAATAGCCAGTAACACGAGCAAATTTGGTTTATCTAAGCTTTTTTCGCCCTCCACCCCTACAAATGCCACACAAAAATATCTCATCTACATCAGTTCATTTTGGAATTCGGTGACGAGTACCAGTGCCGATTTAAGCTCATTTTAGGCCTTGGGTGCAGAAGATCTAAAGGCCCCCTTGGCACTGGAGGATCGAAATTTATAACCAGAAAATCTGGTTACGTCCAGCGTATTCTGGGCTCCCGCCCCAAGTGCCCAGCAATGGATAAACCGACACCAACAACGTTAGTAAAAATCAATGTGTTTGGTTCGTGTGTATTTCTTTTAAATCTATTTCAGAAAAAATTTTGTACGAGCACAATGGCAGACCTCAGGGGGAAAGCAAACTGCTGTTTCACTTAAAATGAAGATGGGAGTTTCTTAAGATTGTTGTTCAAAGACAGAAGACGAAAATGGAAATCTATAAATATTTTGGTATTGCTAACTCTACATTATCAACAATAAAAAACAAGTAATGTAAAAAAAAATTAAGTCAATCCCTACTTAGATCAACAAAGAAAATTTTTATTTTAGCATTAAATAGTTACAATTAATATAAATATGTTGATACATATGACAGAATCACAACAATAAGTGTGGTAATTAATTTTTATTAATTATCATTAAAGTATCGTATTGCCATCCAAAACAATCGTGTAGATAAAATTTCAATTCAACTGAATGCTTTAAAACGTGAAAAAAAAAAACCTTTTCAAGTTTTGACACAAGTCGCCAGAAATGATGCCAACGTGGCTGTATTTGTAATTCTCTAAATAATTACTTTTAATCAATTAATTTTTATTAATTATAATTAATTTATTGTATTGTCATCCAAAATAATCATGTATATAAAATTTCAGCTCAATTGAGCGCTTTAAAACGTATTTTATCACTGCTTGAAAATTCCAAGATAAATAATTAAATGTGTAGAAATTGTGAGCTAATAGAGGGTAGGAATTGAAAAAAAGAGAAAATTATGGAAATGTTTGAATGAAGTAAGTTTTAGCCAGAGGGAAAACGGATGAGCACGAGGATTTAGAGACGGCTTTACTTGTTTCATTCAAACAAGAGAGATCTCAGAATGCTTCCATATCAGTACCTTTAATGCTAGAAAAAGCAACGAACTTAGCAATTGATGCAGATTCTGACAATTAAAATGAAATGATTTAAGCAGCTAGCTGCTGTTCCCTTGTCAGCCGAAATGAGGAAAATCATGAAAAATATGCGCAGTTATTTAGATTCCAATGGTGAGATGAATAACAAAATGGATGACATCAAATAATTTATAGACAGTTTAAAGCAAAAATAGACAAGGCAAAGAAGAATATCAGATTATATTTTCCAAAAACTCAATATTTTTCTTTTTTTTTTTTCAAAAAACTTGAAAATTTTGTATTAAATTACCTGAAGTTCTTGTGAATGTTTTTGTTTCATTAAATTTTATCAAGTACATTCATATATACATATCTATGTAAATAAAATGTACTCTAATAAACTTAATTAAGTTCAATATTATTATTTTGCAATATCCTTTAACACGAACAACTATTTCGTGTTAAGCAATTTTCACTATCGATAAAAAAAATTCCGATTTTTGAATTAATAGAATTACAGACTCGAAATTTGCTAAAAACCTTTATTTTGTTGAGTAGAGATGCGCTAAAAACGGGTTTCGTGAAAATTAACTCGGGGAAGGAGTTACTTGAGCTTAAATGATAGTTACATTTTCGTTTTGGAATTTCGAGGGTCCTGCACTTTCCAAATCAAGAGTTGTGGGCTAAAAAATGCTTTCGAATACAATCAAACGCTCATTATACGGACTTATCAATAATTTATAAAACAGTATATAATCATTTAACATGATAAAATACACAGTGAAACGGTGAGGAAAAATGGCTAACATATATTATATATACTAGCTTATAATAGTACAAAAAATTTTTTTAAATTTATTTTTACACTAGCTGGTGTACCCGTTCGAAGAACGGGTAAATTGAAAAATTAAGCAACACAGATTGAAGGTTAAAGAAGTTTTTAATGAGTTAATTTTGCGTGAATTGCAAATTAAACAAAAAAAAGCTTTTTGCATATCTCAGCCGAACATAAAAAAATATATATTTGTTAAATTTTATGTCTGTAGATTTAATAGCTGATAAAAGGGATTTTTATTTAACCGTAACCTCGTAACTCTCTTGTCAGTGGATTTTTGAAAATACCTTCCTAAGCTGATCTCTGGTTAGCAAAAGTAATGACACATTGTTACAAATTTTGTGTAATGAACGCTTAAAATAGTGTAAATTTATACCTAGAAATGTAATACGTTCTGTTGCATTAATTTTATGTTAAAGCCTTGCCGCCATCTCTCCCTTCGAAATATAGTTTTATTACGAAATAAAAAAAATAGGGATTACACTGATCAAAGGAATAAATTAAAAGCGAGCACGCACTGAAGCATGGCGTTGACAAAACAAACAGGAAAAGTTTTGCTTCACACAAAAAAAAAGATATATGCTGTCGCGGGCTTTTTTGCAGATGGCAGATTTTTTTCCCCTATTTTTTTGGCAATTGTCGTTAGATTTTGGAAACTTCACACGATATCTTTATAAATTATAGCCTATGTATTATTGTGACGTATAAGCTATATTATTGTAAATTTTCATTAAAATCCCTGCGGTTGTTTTTCCGTGAACGAATAACAAACATCCATACAAACTTTCACGCTTATAATATTAGTAAGGATTGTCATTTAAAACTAATGATTATTGTGTTTAATTTTAAAAAATCCAATGAGAAATTATTTATTTAATAACAGTAGATAGAAACCAGTATCATATTTAGGCTTGGATTTGTTCAAAGGCATGGAAATATCACACCCCACCTCTAAATACGCAGCTGCGGAAATAGCCCTGTTTTCAAAGTCAAGATATAAAAATCCATCCCACTATCGGGGGTTATAAAAGAGGTCTTCGTAGTTTTCCCGGCCTCTAAATTACACGGACGGTTAGAGGCATTGAATGTGGGACTCGTACAATATTGAAAAATCTGTAAAAGAAAGGGGAATATCCCTCGAAGTTATGCCGTTTTCAGCATTGGTCATGCATGGGAGAATCCAGATGTTAGAAGTGCGATTTCGTTCGGCCATCCAACGCGCCTTGTGGCTTTTACACGCCACATTTGAGCTCGCCAATGGAGCCTTTGTGAAGGTGGGTAGCAAGCACAGTAACTTGATTATCTGCGATTAGCATTTTATATCTGTGTAAAAATGGGAATAATGTGTATCCGCTTTTGTGCGTTGTGAACATTCAGGTAGCTGTCGAGATCGAAGATTATCCGCGGAAGTGAACTTGACATTCGATTGACTATCCGTTTGGAGAAAGTGCCTTTATGCCAAACGATAACACCTGTGCGGTTTTATTTCTTGTTTTTAGAAGCATTAAATACTAAAAACGCAGTCATGGGCCTTAACATTTTTTGAAAATATGTGTGTGGATTTCAATTATTATAAAATATCTAATGTGTGTATATTCTTCGATGCAAAAAAAAAATAAATAAATAAATAATAAGCAATAATAAGTTATATCCTTTCTTTTTTAATTAAATTAGAATTAAACGTTTATATGTAGATAAATCTTACTTGAATTTCAAAATACAATGGACCACAAAAGTGTTCGTACACTTGCAATTTCCTATAAAATTTAATGTGTATTTCAGAATAATAAAAATTAATATATCAAAATTGTAATCTTTTTTTTATATCTGTAACTTGTTCTTAATGGATTAAAATATAATAAATTTTTAAAATATTGTATAACTGTTCTTTTTAAAAATTAACAATACAAAAAACGCTAAGAAATTACGCCACAAAAGTCTTCGTACACTTAATGCGAAATCTCAACATAGCCTTAAATATTGTATTTCATTTGTAATTTAGTAATTAGTAAGATACCTTTTAGCGTCTACAACAAATTTTAAACGTTTTCGTATAGAATTGATCAGTTTTTTTTGTAATTTTTGCATGGATGCTTCTCCATTCTTCTATCTAATTATTGTTTTTACTTCACGTTTTATTTTTATTCGTCATGTTTTCTTTTTTAAAATCGAATGCTCACGAAAAATGTTTACTAAGCTTAAATCAAGTGATTTAGGAGGTGTTTTCAGAATTTGGGGACAATTATAGAAACATCAGTGTACATTGAGAGCATTGCTCTTGGCGTCATTATCTCGTTAAAAAATGAATAACGTCGTCTCCAATATGCAAAGTTTGGGTGGATAATTTAAAATTGTTCTTTAAAATATTTAAGTAGAGCCCATGATTCACAATACCATAAAAGAATACCAAATTACCTAATCCTGAAAAAGCCAATTTACACCCTCATCCAATAACATCTTCAACTCCATACTTCAGCATGGAGGTATAGATGTTCTTGTTTCACATAAATTCTTGGGATTAAGTTCCTTATTTTTTCTTCAACAAACTATTATACGCCCGTCAGAACCAAAAATGTTGAAAATTTTTTGTCATCCGAACCAATTTGCAGTTAGTGTTGAACAGTCCAAAAAAAAAAAAAAAAAAAAAAAAAAAAAAAAAGGACGGCCATATCTTGTTGAATTTTTTAAATAAAAATGTATATGAATATTTAAAATATACAAAGCTACAATTTTTTTTTTTTTTTTTTTTTTTACTATCTTCTTTTTCTTGGCTTTGTTTGCCCTTAAGCGCATCACTGGGTTTCTTTTTTTCAATCCATAATTTTAGTTTATTTATCCAATACAATGGACTAAATTCATGTGACGTCACGATCACATGATTCCCGTGAGCTTTTGTACACGTGCATTCTACGTCATTTGCTTACGACTATTTTGCTCTTAAACTCATATAATTAATTATTCTTTTTTTACTTTAAGAAATGACATACTGTGCAGCATATGGATGCAATAACTGCAAACAGAATGACAATTGCAGAAATAAAACGTTTTTCCAATTTCCTTTAAAAAATCCAAATTTATTAAAAACATGGATAGCAAAGATTAGGCGGGAAGAATTTTCTTTTCGTACCTTCTTCTTCCTCTGTACTACGCTCAAATCATTTCGAAGAGAAATGTTTCGAATACCAAAATTTTACTAATCATAGGCACTTAAAACCTGGATTATTTCCAACCAAGTTTGTATTTACAAAAAGCCCTTCTTCTCGAAGGATTCTGGAAAGATGCAAGCCCTCAATTCTACTGAAATGTAAATAATTCTGAGTAAATTTTTGCTAAGTTTAAGTAAAGTTTTTAAATAAGTTACTTAGAAAACACTTCAATGGTTAAATATCTTAGTAAACTTAAGTTTTACTTATGTTATAAATCTTCAAAATAAAGTAACAAAAGTAATTCTGTATATACTTTATATAAAACTAGCACTAGAGAATATACTTTTAAATGACCATACATATTTTATTAAGACAAGTATGTATACAAAGTTCACAGAAGATTATGCACTGTATTGTGTGTAATTATTTTGCTTTCTCATTAAATAAATTCCTTATGATAATAATCTATTTCTGAATTGATGGAATAAATTAATTTTAGCTCTATTAATGTTTTTTTTTTTTTCATCCCCATCTACAAAGTATTTCATAACAGATGTCACTCAGCATTTACTTATAAAACTATTACTCGAATATAATTTAAAAGTAATCATACATAAAAGTAAATGCATTAAAAGTACTTATATGAAAAATTTGCAAATCATTTTATAAAAGTATAATATTAATGTAAAGTTCTCATAGCTATATAATTATAAAATTGATTTCAAGACCAATTTTTATTAAATAATAATTAAAAACCAACTAGGGTATAGATTTTCAAATCCGTAACAGCTTTTGTGCGCAATAATCTATGAAACACTAATCACTTAAAACGACTAAAAATTTTTAAAAATTGGGCATTTATGAGATTGAAAAAATTAAATTCTTAATTTTTTAAGTAGTGAAATAATAGCTGGTCAAACTGACTTTTTGCTTTCAAAATCAACTTAATATAATTTGATAAAGCATAAAAGAAATTACTAGTACAATTACTATATCCAAAAAAAAAAATTTGAAAAAGGGTACTTTTAAGCTTTAAAAACAAAGTGATTATGCCAATTTAAAAAACAAAAACAACTCAATTACTGGAAAATATTTGTTAGGTCTGGTTGTACATTTTTTCTTGTTTTGAAAATTCTTATTTTTCAATGCTGCGGCTGAAATACATTGAATTACATAGCCTGAAAAGTTTGTGGAATGTAATGCAACAATATTATGTGATTTTTTGTTTTAAATAGTGTTACTCGTATGTACTCGAGTACTTCCTGATGTTAAAAGGAAGCAGAAACGTAATGCTAAGCTACAAAACGTCGTTGGTGAATCCCTAGCTATTTATCTATTCGAGGGGGAATCGAACTCATCTACCACAGGGCTTAGAGCTACAAAATGATTTACCAGAACAGGAAATTATATAAAAAAACAACCAACAAGAAAATACGAAACAAAATTATTATAATCGTTTTTAAAAAAGACACCTCCGCAGAGAGAGAGAGAGAGAGAAGAGTAAAATATTATATCAGTGTGTTACAGATACGAGAAGATTGCGAAATATTGAAGCAGGAAACTTTCATATAACTATGTAGGAAGGATTATTTTTTTTTGCTTCTTGTTTTGGCTTTTTAAAATGTAATAATAAGTGTGGTAAGATTTTTCATGGAATTTAAAATTTATTTTCAAGTAAAAGTTTATAGAAAAATTAAAAAATAAACTTTTTAATAAGTAAAGTTCGCAATATGAAACAAACAACGAAAAAAATTTAGGGGAATTCCCCAGAAATTCGAAATTTGTTTCAACTGAATTGCTGTGACTATAGTTATGTTACAAACTTTTATATTTATCTTAAATTCGGGAAAATTATCGTAAATTCGGCTTGCTTGATGGTCAGGGTCCGATGGCCCATCCCGAGCTTGAGGACCCCGGTGCACGGCACCGCGTATCCTATTGGTAGTTACGTTACTGGTGTTGAATTTTCTGAAACTTAATCCCATGAAACTAGTTGGAACAGTGAAGCATGGAGATAGAGGTGATTGTGTAGGGGTGTAAATCGGCTTTAGGGTTAGGTAATTTGGTGTGTTTTTTATGGAATTGTGAATAATGAGCTCTACTTAAATATTTCAAAGAACAATTTTAAAATATCCGCCCAAAATTTGAATATTGAAAACGACTTAGCTTTTTAACGAGATAATGACGCCAAGCGCGTACTACTCTCAATGTACGCCGCTGATGTCTCTATAATTGTCCCCAAATCTGAAAACACTTCCTAAATAACTTGATTTAAGCCAAGTAGAACATATCTGGAGAGAATCTGATTTTTAAAAAAGAAAACACATGTCATATATAAAAACAAAATGTGAAGTAAAAACAATAATCTCAGAAGAAGGGAGGAATATAGATGCAGAAATTACAAAAAAACTGATTAAATCTACACCAAGGCGTTTCACAATTGCTGTGGACGCTAAAAGATATCCTAAGTTCTACATTAAGAAAGAAATACAATATTTAAAGCTATGTTGAGATTTTTTTTAAGTGTACAAAGACTTTTGTGTCGTAATTTTTTAGTAGTTTTTTGATATTATTAATTTTTTAAAAATAATAGTTATACTATGTTTTAAAATTTTTTGATTATGTTATTATATTAAGAACAAGTTGTGCAGATATAATAAAAAAATTACAATTCAGACATATTAATTTTTATTATCCGCAAATATGCAATTTTATAGTAAATTGCAAGTGCACGAACACTTTTGTGGTCCACTGTATATCAGTAATAAATGCATTAAGATAACTGCACTGAATTTATTAAATTTATCCGTGAAACTAATAAATTCAGTTGTAAGACTTCGAATATCTAGAGTCTCTAATCTGATTTAAAAATCTCAGATTAACTTCTTGTGTATAAAAAAATATTTGTTTGGCTGCGTTCTTAATTTTTTGTTTCAAAGTTATTTTAGAGAATTAATAATTATTTTAATGGCATATTTCTTTGTATTCTTGTTTAATATATTTAGATTCATAAATTTTAACATAATATTTAGATCTGATCTTTCCACACTTGAATAACTATTAACAGATTCGCAAAAAAAAAGAAAAAAAAGATGAGATTTTTTTTATGTTTGTAATATTTTTAACTTTATAAGTTAGTTTGAAATTCTCTTTTCTAGAGACTAGTTGTAGTATACCAAAAAACGAACACTGTGAAGAAATTAGTGAGATTATTACGGTGAAATACTCATTGTAAAGAATATTGAATATGATTTCTGTATGAGATGGATTTCAATAAGGAAACATTTTGGAATTTCTATGGATATTATATACAACAGTGTTTCTCAGACTCCCTATAACGGACGCTAGAAAAGTTAAGGCTTTTTCAACACGAAAAAACTACGCAATATTTTTATCATTACTTCATTCAAAAATATATATTATTTATAATTTTTTTAATATTCATGGTGTGCATTGTATTCATATGTTTATAACAAAAAATATATTTTGGAAAGTGATTAAATATTTATGAATATATTAATATGTTTCTTAAGATCTATTTATAATGCACAAGTTAAATTCAATACTAAACACGATAGTATATTTATTAGTATAAAACTACATTTTCTATTCCTTTTCTATTAAAATATATGTAAATCGTAAGAATTCAAATTCTATCATCTAAGTCAAATTTCTATCATTTTTATTTACTAAAAATTTTCGGTCGAAATTTCAATTACCTTTTGAGAAAAAGTAAACTTGCGTCTATTTCATTTTGAATATTTTTCATTGAAGATTTCAATAAACACACGCAGAGATAGTATTGAATGAATTCCCCATAAGAAAGTAGAAATAAGGGTACTTAAGTATAACTCCACCCAATTTTGTCAAATCAAAAGATGTCGCCAAATACCACGATACGCAGCCAAAATTGGGAACCATTACCACGCATGTTCGAACACAATAACCAGATAGCATTGGCAAATCTTTTGATAGGCGAAATCTCAGTCGACGGTATAATACGCAAGTACTGAGTGAATATTAACGCGCACTGTTCAGCTACACGAAGGGGAAGGGACGGACCTCGTAATTTTGAGCCAAGGTGAAGTGAAGGTACTACACCTGAGCTCACCCCCTCTCCTAACTA
Source organism: Trichonephila clavipes (assembly GCA_019973935.1). Taxonomy (NCBI): domain Eukaryota; kingdom Metazoa; phylum Arthropoda; class Arachnida; order Araneae; family Nephilidae; genus Trichonephila; species Trichonephila clavipes. Next base: position 478,533 of record BMAU01004130.1, on the reverse strand, counting down.
CCACACCACACCAACGGGAGGACGTTTGAGCTTTCGACAGATTTAACGTGCATCGCTGCCCTACACGGCGGGTCTTTAGTGGTACTGGGCTCGAACTCGTGACAAGGCAAGCCACGATCTGATGCCTTGACCATTAGGCTACCGCGGTCACTCCAACTCAAGACATGACAGCCCCGAGTCCATTACCTTGACCACTAGGCTGCTACCGCGGCCGCGTAAATACTGAAATCGGCTAATGGGCTCAATTCATGAAGTTACGTGATAAAAACAAACACGTGTTTTCCATTGAATTCAAAACAAACATTAAAATATTTGTACTTGTGGTTCTATTTGTAAAACTCAAATAAAACTTCAAATTTGGGTAAAAATGTTTAAATGTTAGGAAAAAAAAATTTCTTCAAAATGACTTTAATTTTAAAAAAAATCATATTTTGTGTTTATACTTTTAAATAAAATGCATTTTGTTTACATATGTACTTTTTAAGAGAAAGTTTCTGAAAAGAGCAAAACTTGGCAACACCGGAACGCGTGAACTGATTAGCTGGAAACACGATAGTTTTTATCGTGTGACTATGATGTTGTATGAGTTTTTAAATTGATTGGCTAGAGTCACGTCGCTTTCACTATCATGTGACTATGACGTCACATGAATTGAGACCATTATGAAAGCTAAGATAAAGTTGAAGGATTCATCAAAATAAATGTATTACAGTGTGTGTGCATATGTATCTTTTCAATGTTTCGAACTTTTTGGATGGCAGAAAAACCATTTAGCTAATCCTAGAAATTAAAGAAATATATTTGTTAGGCTTTTAAATTAAAAAAAAAATAACTTCACCGGATTTCCCTCGGAAACGAAATCTTTAATTTGTACTGGATTATGTTCTCTTACTGATTTGTGGTTGAGTTGAAATAATGTTTGTTGGTATATTTAGCGATCCTTCAAAATCCAGTAGCAGAAATTTAGGGTGTTCAACCTCGAATGGAACTATAAAAGATGAGTTTAAAATGAAAAATGACAAACAAAAAGCAATCCAGGCAAAACTAACCGAAAGTTAATCTTGCCTACAATTCGTTTGTATTTTTTCAACAACAGAGAATACAGCGATTTTCAAAAAATTTTTTATTGCTGCAGATTTTTACTCTCAAAGTTTAAAGAAAAGCAACAAGAAAATACAAACGTTTTGCGAAGGTTTGGGGAAGGAAATGTTACCTGTTCATGGATGCTTGCAGTTTGCATTCGGGGGAGAAGGGGGGAGGAGAAAATATAGAGTAATATCTCGAAATTGTCATTTAAAAAGATTATCAAAGAAATTTTGAACCATTTGTTCCAAAACTTTTTGAATGCGAGATATTTGTAGTCCATTTAGAGCAGAAATACTCATCCAACTGTAGAGATTACTCGGATTCTTGCTTCTAAATCTTAGAGGTTTTGGTCGCGCAATCCCCCAAACAGGATAAACATAGAACAAAGATACAAAGAGAAGTACTGTATATTCTCTTAATTCATTAAGAGGCTTAAAGCTATGGTAGAATTTACTTATTTTGTTTCAGATAATGGTATTCCTGATTAAGAGTCTATCGGAAGTAATCAAAGCGTATATTATTCGAGAAGATCAAGGTTTTTGGTAACAGTAAAAAAGTAGCTAGTGGAATTCACTTTATTGTTAATGAAAAGAAATGCACACACAACAGGTACATTTATGATTATTTGAATTTCGACGGCTCCGGTGGCTTACAGATAGTGTGCCCGCTTCCTAAGCTTAAGATTGTAGGTTCGATCCTGGCTGGAGTCCATAGATTTTTTGGATGCGAAAATTGTAGGCACGCATGCCATATGATTATGTGGCAAGTAAAAGATCCATTGAATATCAATTTGGGTAAATGAGTGAATATTAATGTCGCACTGTTTAGTTACACAAGGGCTTTTGGCGACGGACCTCGTAATTTTGAACCATGGTCAAGTGACGAGGACGACACCTGAACTGGCCCCCTCTCCTAATTACCCCACTATACCAACGGGAGAATGTTTGAGCTCTCGACAGATTTAACGTGCATCGCTCCCCTACACGGCGGGTCTTTAGTGGTACAGGACTCGAACTCGGGGCATGCTAGCCGCAATCCAATTCCTTGACCACTAGGTTATCGCGGCCACGAGTATTAATTTGGCTCTGGTACTCTTGGCAAAATTAAATCACGCAACATTTAGCAACCGACGATAGCTTGAATTAAATTAATTCAAGCTACTAAATTTGGTAACGAGAGCCGCCACTAGATGGTGCCACCATTGAAAAAATGGTTGTTACATTTGGGGACTTGCCGTATCTACAAAGGCTGAGTTGCTAAAATGCAGCCCATTAGGGGGAAATTTTTTTTTTTTTGAATTTCTAATTTTTGAAACCATGCTTCAAAATCAGACATTTTTTTTTCTCAATATTTTTCTCTTTTTATGGATATTTTGTACAAAGTATAATAATACAAGGAAGAGAAGGTTTGATGTGTAGGATTATTATTAACAAAAATCTAAGCACTACGATCTGTGAGAGACATCTTATTTCATGTGTGAAAATCGTCCAATAATAATCTTAATTTGTAGCCATCTAAGATAAGGTAGAGAAATTTTAATTGGATGGTAAATGAAGTCAATAAATCAGTTTAAAGATTAATCCTTGACTTTAAATATATTATCAAGTTCTTTCTGTATGGCCGGGAAAGCTGTTTTAATGGAAACATGGTTATGAAATCTTGAAGAATGTAGCTCAGTAATTCTTAGGAGCTGGTAAAAATTAGGAAGCTTTCATTGAAAGCCAAGTTAGTGAAGAATTTTTTGCTATGGCAGAAGCTATTGAAAGTTCATGAAAAGTTCATTGAAAAGTTTCCTTAATTCCAAATACGAAATATTGCTTAGTTATAAATCTAATGAAAATTTCAAACATCTTTCATATAAATTAGCTTAAAATTTTTCGAATTTTATCAGACATTTAACATTAAATATGCAAGCAACATAGAACTCAAATGGTTGAGAGATGATGACGAAATTCAGACTTGTATATCACCACTCTTAAAACTTTTGTTACTTAGTATTTAGGAAATTTAAACACCACAACCGTGCTTAATATGCATAGATCTTCATTTGCCTTAGCAGTCTGATGTAACAGAAAATAATTCACATTTTGCTTTTACAAAGTTTGCATAATTGCAACAAAAATATAAAATGAAATGTTAAAAATTAAGTCAAGTTGATTTATATTGAAATTTAATCAATGAATTAAAATTAAATATAAAACTTAGTTCATCAGCATAACAGTAAGAAATTAGCGGATTAAATTTTTCTAAAAATTATACTGAGAGAATAGCAATATTTTTTTAAAAAATGAAGTAAACTTATTTAATACATTTCATCAGTTTGAAGGTTGAAAATGAAGTAGGAAAACTGTCACGTTTGATATAACTAATTATAAATACTTAAGCCCCCCCATCTGGTATAGTGGTTAATGATGCTGACTGCGGTGCCTTAGGGCCTGGGTTTGAACCCTGGTGAAGGCATGGATGCTTGGAAATGTATAGTGCCTATGTGGTATGGGGGCATTCTAAAGCCATCAAGCCACAAGTTCTCTTGTGAGGTTGGTGGAAGGGGAAGAGAGGTGTGAGTTCCCTGACCAAGCTAAATCATACTGCATGGTGCTCAAAGCTACAGTTAGTGACAGACGTAAAACTAGCCCCTAGCCATGATGAATTTCACGGGCTTCAATCTGACACTGTTGATCATGTGGCATTAGCAGCAACAACATAAACATAAAAAAAAATTCCTAGTGAAGAAATCAATAAGCCTTCCTTTTACAATCAAGCCATAAAAAAATAAGTGTAAATATTATGCAGCTATGCGAGTTTTACTGGAAATGCATAAATAGCATTTTATGTGAAATTGAGTGATCATTAGTATATTTTTAAAAATTTCTTTAAATGCTTAAAAATAGAAAAGAATAAAAAAGAAATGAAGGAAAAGTGAATATTTTAATATGGTTTTTATTTTCTAAATTCCACAAACAATTTGAATTTTCACACTTTCAAAACTACTAATTTAATGTCAGTTTTCGAAACAAAGTACACATTTTATTAACAGAAATTATACAATTTAAAATTTCTGAAATATGTAAGATTACAATTACATTATAAAAAGTACATGAAAAAGTGTAGTAAACATTAACTAACATTTTATGAAGCAATTTTTAAAAAGTTATAAAACCTTTCAAAACCAAACTAAATTAACATTACAATAAAAAGATCAAAAAGACAGTTCTCACAAAAACTAATTTTTAGTACATCATTATATAAGCTAAACAGAGTAGATTTTGAAATAATAATGAAAATACATTGTATGTAAATGCCACACAAAAATACAATTGCTTAAGAAATATGTACTAAATTAAACATTCTTAAAAATTTTGAAAAAGAAATACAGAAGAGTTATACCATATTCAATAGTATTTCAAATTTAAATAGAATAAATCCAGAAGCATCATTAGTAATAAGGGCAACATAACTAAATAAAATATAATTACATACCAAATAAAATCTGTATTCAAATTTTTTTGAGATTAATATAGAAAACAATAAATACAACATTTCTCATGTTTAAATTTCAACATTCAAAGCAAGGATAAGAAAACACATCAAATACATACCCATAAAGAAAACAAAAAGTATGCAAAAATACAAAACAAAACTTCTCAACTGTTTTTGAAATTTGGAAGAAAATTAAAGAATACATTAAATTGTCTTACTTTAAACCGCAAAAAATACTCTAATATGTCACATATTAAAATAATTTTATTGAATGATATTATCATATTATATCATAAAAATTCAAGCATCAATTTCATTTACAAAATAGCAAATTCAAAAATATTTTTCCAAGTTTTGAGAGAGGATATTTTCAAGATTTTTATGTTACACATTTAAAATACGACAACCCAAATGAATGTGTGATATATTATAATGAAAGCTTTCACTTAGCTTCTGTACAAAAAAAAAAAAAAACTGGAAGAGGAAAATGAAGATGAAAAACAGTTTAAAGGCAATAATAAAACCTTTCAAAACAAAGCACATGTAATGTTTAATATAAATATAAATGTTTTTTAAAGAAATCAAATACCCTAGTTTGTGTGAACATTACATAAAAAATATCTATTTTTAATAATATTAAATGTTATATGAGTCAAATATTAACATAAGTGAAAAATAGTTTAAATTAATTTATGTTTTGAAATCTATAGTATAGTAATGTATTTATCAACATCAGTAAATTTGTCTTGCATTTTCTCATATAATAAAATTACTATTAGCATGAGATAATGAAAAAATAATTATTTAAAATACTTGATGAAAAAAGTGGGAACACTTTTTGAAATATCAATCAAAATAGGTTGGATCTATATTAATTACTAATAATATATATGATTGGCAAACAATCCATTTGCATGTATGATTAGTAGTATAAAAAAAGCCAATTCTTTCTTCATGAAGACACTTAAATTTGCTGGATCTAAAAGGCCTCGTATTAACTTGGGAAATTCATAAATATTTCCAAATTACTCCATTTGACAAAAATATGTCATAAGATTCAAAAATTACTTTCTATTTTTATTGTATAGTTAACTATTTCACTACATATATCAATAAAAAAATAGTGATTATTTAAGATTTAATGGTGATAATTTTCCTTTGAAAGGTGCAAAATTAATAAAATATATTGTAATGTACAGGAAAAATTATAAATAATCATTAAAATAACTATTGTAAAAGTCATTAAAATCAAATTCATAATTCAGCATGCAATACTGTTGATTTTATTATTTTTAAGTTTGGGAAATTATAGAGATGCAGTTTAAGTTAAAATGTATGAAATTATGATTTTTGAGATTTGCCGAATTTTTATACAATATTATTTTCCAAGAAATAGAATTATTTCTAATATGAATTATATAGGATACATTTATAAAGAATACGTCATTAATAATATATGACACAATAATTTTTAATTACAAAAAAAATCATGAATATTCATGGATAAGAAAAATACATCAAAAAATATAGTTATTAAAAATTAACATTTGCTCTCTCACTCCAAACAATTTTTGCAGATAATTTTGAAAGTTCATCTCAATATACCTAAACTGTACAAGTTCATAAAACTCATACAACACTTGGTTCAAAAAATAAGAATTTAAAAACAATTTTTAAATTTTCTCAATAGATCTAATATTTTTAAAATATTTATGCTTAAATATAAAAAACAAAAAGTAAAAAGGATGAAGTAATTTGTTTAATTAGAGAAGAACATATATTTCAAAGAAATAAAGTTAAAGTTTCGGCTTATTATACATGGGCATTTCAGTATTTGAGGATGCAACAGCCATAGATGCAATAAGACCAAGTAGGCTATTTGGTTCAATGGCTAAAAAATAAACAATTAAAAAAATTATAATTTTATGCATATAAAATATTACTTCCATCTAAATTAACTCAAAAATTATTCACGTACCAGAAAATCTCTTGATTTATGTTTTTAGTTCATTTTATTTGAAATTAAGGATTAAATATAAATTAAAATGAATAATTCACTCTCCAATATATTTAGATATATTTAAAGTTGGAGTATAAAAAAAACTCACACAACTTGCAATTTAACTTTCATCAACATGTTATTTGTTAATTAATATAATTTATGATTTAAAAAATAAAATTTTCTTAAAAAGGTAATTTTTATTTCAATATAAGATAACATTGAAATTTGAAAATTCATTTTAATGTTTTGCAAGTAATACAAGTAGAATGATAACTGCAAATGCTTTTAAGTGAAATAATAAATGAGTGTTCTACATCATCAATATTTTTTTTATCTTCTAAAAGAGTTCCTGAATTTTTGCTAATAACTTAATGTTCAGTCTTGATTTCTTATTTATGAGCTGATGTTTACCAATTAATGAACATAATGAATCAAAATTATAGGTACTTGAACATAAATTAATGCTGTTGGAATTTATTTGATTATTAATATAATTTATGATTATTAAACAGGATACTGGCAATCTTATCTAATTTTTCACAAGAAATAGAATCAAATAAAAACTATCAAATTTTTCTTCCCACAATAGTTTTTTAAAAAATTTGATCAATAGTGCATTATAATTTAAAAATCATTCAAGACAAATGTAAATGCAAAGGTAAAACATAAAACAATAACATAATGAATGATAACGAGACATATTCATTGAAATAAGCATCTTAGACTTTTTTTATACTATTCTTATCACAGCTACTAATATAAAATTTAAGTAAAAATACAGAGGAAAAAAGCAATCTTATACAAGTATATCTATAATGCAACCATACATGTATGATAATGAAAAGAAATTACCAATCATGCATTTTTATATAATGGAGTTGTTACTAGAAAACTACCTTATTTATAAGATGAATTAACATACAGCTTTACAGAAATAATGTAAGTGGTTTTAAAAATTTTAAACCAGAGTTTTCCTAATGTTCATGATAGAACTTTCTTTTATACCTGGGTTTTTATAATTGTATTTCTTTGTACTTAACTAAACTTTTCTTTTGAATGTTCTAAATGCATTTGCAATTGTAATAAATATGTAATATTCAATAAGTATCAATAAAATTATTATCACTATTTCTATCATGAATCAATTTAAAAGCAATTTGAGCATTCTTTTAAACATAAAAGAACATTACTTTCTGATTATCTGAAGTAAAAGATGTTTTGAAACTGAAATGTTATCCTACTTTTATTCTCACAAAATAATTCAAGTATAACTTATTAAGAATAATGAATGTTACAATTAAGAAAATTTAAGTTAAACTTTATTAATTAAATTTCATTGCAAAATATACAAATAAAAGTTTATCAATCATGATATTTACTTACAAGTATTTGGATCCAACAAAGAAGAAGTATCCAGATCATCAAAATTACAGTTATCCATTGCTTGAGAATTCATCATAAAATTTCCAACATCTCCCTGACCTCGTTCACCAAAACAAAAAGGCATCTGACCAGAGGCTTTGAAAGGTTTTGGCGGTGGGATAGTTTTGGGAGATGAACAGAAATTCAAATTAGAAGCATTAGCTGCAAGAAAAATAGAAATTGGAATATAAAACAGATATTAGAATTTAAAATATATATATATGGATGCTGTAATATTACAAACATTGCTCCCTAAGGACAGCTCTTGTATATAAAATAATTTATATAGAAGTAGGGTTTAACATGTTTTCTGAACAGCCCTTCTGTTAATAATACAGAGTGAAATCCAATTGAAAATAATGGATAACATTTCTCAATCCATTACAAGAAAAAGGTAAAGGAACACAGCTTCACTGAATTTGAGAACAATAAACATGTTATTGCCAGATTCTGGACCTAAATAAAAATTCAAAGCATGGTATTGCCTGTGAATAGTAGCACTTAGCAAAAGTATTAAATTAATAGAACCAAAGTAATTAAATAGTATGTATAAATACTATTATTACTTGAGGGACACTAGGATTATATTTGAGTATAAAGCATTACAATGGTTAAAATGAAACTAAGGGAATAAATAATTTTAAATATAATTTGAGTATTCAGGTATCTCACAAGGAAAATTATAAATTTATAATAATAAACTTTTAATAAAATTAATTGGGTATTTTTGAATTAAACAGCAATTAATAAAATGTTAATAATTTTTTATTTTTTCTGATTTTTTTTGAAACAAGAAATTTGTTACGGAGGATATATAATTAATATTTCTGAATATTGAACAATGTACATTATTTTCCCAATGAAATACTTTTATAATATTAAATTGAAATTTATCGACTTTTTGAAACTGTTCATAATCTGCCATTAGAAATAAAAAATATTAAATTCATCTTTTTTTGTCATAAATATTAGCAATTATAACATTTTTTAATCTTATTTCTGTATCAAGAAAATTTGCTTTATAGTTGATACTATTCGTCTGTATAAAATGAAGATATTGAGGATAAAAATTAGTGTTGGGTTTAAAATTATCTTGCTTGCCAAAAATGACAATATAATCTATATAATGGAAAATGTAATGTTCAGACTTATCTATGAAGCTATTTTCAACCTGATAAGAGAACTAAGGCTATGATTATTAATATTTTTAAATAAATTACTTTTATATAATTTTAAAAGTATTTTTATCATATCATCAATATTAATAGGTTTGAAAAGATCTTCAAAATCTAAACTATAGACTAGAGAAATCTTTTTATCTTTAAATTGTTCAAAATGTTCTTTACTATTTTCAATTATGGCTATGAATTTAAGATTATTTATTGTAATATTTCATGGAGAATTTTATCAACTTTGCTGATGTATAAATAAAACCATTAATAACAGTTCTAAACTTGACTGAGTTTTTATGAAATTTAGGAGAGAAATACATGTGGAAATTTAAAATTATTGTTAATTTGTATTCTTAATTATTTATAAAAAGCCAAAATGCAATTATTTGTTTCTCTATCAGAAATTGATGACCTAATAAAAGTTGTATTATCAAAATATTTGTTGATAATTAAACTATAATAGCATTTAAATATAAAGGCAAAATTTCCAGGCACTTTTTCAACATAAACTAAAGTAAAATTATGTATATATAAACTTGGTGATAGTCAAAATTGTTTTGAATATTGTAAAAATACTCATTTTATGAAAACCATTCAATAGAATGAAAATGTTATGTTCAAAGCTTAACATGATATCTTGTATGCATATAGAAGAGCATTAAAGTCATAAAGTAATACAGTAATAAAAGTATAAGTAAAATAAATGCATTAAATAATGCATAGTTGTAAAATTATCATAATACATATTCTCAGTTTCTTAAAATATATAATTCTTAAAATATATAATTGAGCTAACAGGCTTGGTTGTATATCTTATTTAATTTTAAAAAATTAACAAGAATTTGTGTCTTTTAAACACATTTCATGATCAAGAAGAGAAAAGTCAAAATCACAAATTAAACTTCCATACATTATGAAATGCTTTGAAGCTTGATCTTTCCCTATTTCTAATTTAAAAAATATTCCCTAGGATATAAACATGATATATATTTATTTAACATTATTTCTGTATTTTTATTTGAACAAATCTTAACATTATTATTCACATGCTCTCAAATGTCTCAAGATTTTTTTTTTGTCTCTCCATGTTAAATTTCAGAATAAATAAAACCTAACAGCAATTTTAAACAAATGTACATTTCCTTTCTTTTTATTTTATTTTTTGATTTTGATATCTGTATATTTAATAGATGATTTTACTTTATTGCAAGATGTTTTAAAATTAAAGAATTTCATTTATTCATACATGTATGCAACACATCATCTATATATATAACAAGTATTTTCATATTAAACTCTGTCCAGCAGTCAACCTGCTCATTATCTAACCCTGGATAGACATTAATATTGGAAAAACAGTATTCTTTTACGCTCTTCAGATATTCTAATATTAGTTTAAGATATTTTTAGATTAACATTCTTATCCTTTCTCTCTAATATAACAAATACTGTTTTAATTTAGAATTATCTTTATTTAATGCTTTAAGAGTAAGCATAAAATTTTTTGAATTACTAAATTCTATTAATCAAAAAGAAAACTGAATTTAAATATTCTTCATATTGAAAAAAATTAGTTTTTTTAAATTTTAACATTACTATTATTTATCAAAATCAACTAACAATCAGAATCAAAACACAGCTTGCCTTTTGCTTATTAGCCATGTAATAAATAATAAACATTCATAAAATATTTCAAGGCATAAAAAGATTTTTTTACACAAAAAATATAGGAAAAAATAAGTTCAAAGAAAAATAATTAATTTTACTCTACTTAATAGAAATTTTTGGACTTTTATACCTTTTCCCTCTCCTTTTTTAACAGAGGTATTTTACAGAAATAAGAATCTAACAAATTATATATATATATATATATATATATATATATATAACAAATATAAATTTATTTTATCAATACATTATTAGTGATATTTATACTATTTACTGTATTCTATTTTTAAAAATGTCTCAATAATTATGTCACAAACCTGTTTTTGATAAACTCAAAGAATTATTAGCAGTGAAATTTTTAGGAAGACTGGTAAATGAGTTTGAATTATTCAATGAGTTTGGAGGAGATACAATAGGACCATCAGCATCTGGAAAAACAACAATGAAACAGATTAAATATAATCAGAAGAAAGCACTTAACTTATTTAAACAGATTTCTTATGTAAAATTACTCAGTGCGAAACGTTTTTTTTTAGTCAGAAAAGTTATTACAAAATTTTACCTTTAAAAATATATTATTTTAGACTAAGTAAAAAACTTACACTTACTGAAAATTCATAATATATTTTAATACAATATATTTACATGATGGAAAATTACTATCTAGACTTAAAGAAAAATTACAAACCATACTTTTTACACAAATTAAAATATTCTTATTTGCATTATAGGCAACTAAATAAATTTACAATTAAATAAATTTTCTATTTAATAACATGTTTAAAAACATCATAAGTACTTTTTCCTCAATATTCTCTGTAACTCACTAATAACTGTTGGCAAAGAAGAGCTATTCCATAAGCCTATTTGTAACTTAATTAATATAACAAATTTATAAATTACTATTCAATGTTTAGTTACACATTATTGAAAAAAACATTATTTTTTTATAATTGATGATACTGGTATATGATATATGCATATTTTAAAACTGATTATGAAACATATTCTGCTGAAAAGTTGAATTTAATGAAAATAATCTAATTATTAACAATTATTTTTAAATTCCATATATCATATTCAAGTATTTCATTCCATTTGGACCAATTGCTTTAAAACCTAATTACTTTAAACAAATGAATTACAAAATAAAATTCAATTAAAAAAATTTATATATGTAGAATTTTAAAAAAAGAAGAAAAAATTGTTGAATTATTCAAAGACAGAAAATCTTAAATGTAAACACATATATTTTTATAAGATAAAATTACTTGAGAATGATGTACTTAAAAATAATCTCACATTTAAAAAAAAGGCATTTCATTATAGTTATTTCATAATATACTCCATCTTCTTTAATATCTGATATCTTTAGCACCGATTTATATGCATTTTATAAGTACAACAGATATAATAGAAAATTTGGTCCAATACTGTTACTTAATATTACTTTATTATTTGAATTTCATCATTCTGTTAACTTTAGCTTTAAAACTCCAATTTTAAGGTATAATACATATTTCAAACACCTTTAAAAATCAGAAATTTTATTAAGATGCTAACTAAATATGAAGTACTATTAAATTTAGTTTAAATGGAGTTAAAAAAATTTCCTTCATTTTCTATTGTTTGAATATATTATTGCAATATAGTTCTGGAATGATAGCTCTCAAGTAAACTCTGGGGAAAAAATGTTTAATGAAGGTGCAAGTTTTTAAATGTCTTTTTAATTATATTTATTAAACTACAACTTTATAAATAAATATTTTTCATTAATTGACAATTTTTTTATAAATATTATCTTTACCTGTGATATTAAGCTTCTTTAAAACGTATGATGCTGCATAGTACCTAGCTTCTTCAGGAGATTTGCAAACTCTGTCAGACATAAACTTTTGATTTTGAAGAGGGAATCCAGATATAAGAACCTAAATTTAAATTCCAGTTATTTCTTTTAAACTGCACACTTTTGATTCAAATAACAATATTCTTTAATTAATTTCATAAATATTTCAATAGAAAAAAATGACTCATAAAATACACCATACCAAACATAATGCCACAAAAAATTCAAACTATTTTTTTAATAATTATTCTAAAAAATAAATAAAATAATAATTCATATATATCCTAATACATAGAAAACTATAATTACTAAGAAGGTTTAAAAAAATTTCTCATCAAATTTAGCTCAAAATTATAAAAATCAAGGAGGTAAACATCCATCATTAACTTATTTATATCAATTGAACAATAAAACAAAACTTTGTAGAAAAAATAAATTGGACCTTATTTGCTTAAAACTCTTCTTGACAAATGTTAAAGATAAAACCTGAAAATGAGGAACAATTTTTCCAATTCAAAAAGTATACCCTGTTAATATATTTTGACTTCCCTATCATAAAGAGGAGTATATTTTAAAATATTATGCAGTTCTGATTGTGTTTCTCCTGCATGAAATATGTTCTATGTTTCATTTACCCTACCCAACAATGCTAAATTAACTATAACTTTGGATATTTCATTAACAAATTATGTATTAACTTTAAAAATATATAGATTTAATATACTTAAATTAACAGATATGTATATTTTTACCAACAAGACTGCATTAACATTGAAGTATCTCTATTTGAAAATGAATACTAAATTTGAGTATGTTTTAAAACATTAGGTAAAGACAGCTTTAAAAACAATGATCCAACAGCATAATTTCTAGTAGAAATGTTTTAAATTCATGCAATTAGACATAAAAAAATTCTTGTCATTATCTTACATAATTAATTTGAGGAACATAATATATATTATAACCTACATACAGCACAATTTGATACTAATTATCAAAAATTCTCAATGTCTTTTAAATGAACACATACATACCCAACAAACAAAAAAGAGCTCAGATGGTTCCGATTCTAAACAGGATACATGATATTCAGGTTCACCCCATCCATTTTCAAGACAAATATAATTCAACAGCTATAATAAAGATGTTTCAATAAAACATAAAACACTATAAACATATTTTTAAACTTTATCTGTAATTGTACAGTACAATTGTAAATACAATTTCCATTTATGCTAAAAGCATATGTAATACTTTTCCCCTATTGTTAAAAAAAGGAAATATAAAAATGAAAATGGTATGTAATTTTCATTACTCTTAATTTATTCCTTAAAATACTAAATTTATTTATCATAACACAATGCAAAAATTCATATGTATTAATACAAAAAAAATCCATAGATTTCAAGACACTTTTCGTTTAATAGAAATTCTTAAAATATTAACTACTCATCTAAGTCAATAAGTACAAACATAACAAATAGGCATTGTGTAGATTACTACTTTTTATAAATAAGTATATGTATTATGTTGGAGGAGAAAAAATCCATTACTTTTTCAGTAGATGGCTGTAATGATCAATAGCTCGTTAAGTATTAATCTAACAATATCAGGCTCATTGGAAGAGTGACATTTCACAATAAAAAATTATTATTATTTTTGTTCCATTCAATTTTGAGTTACAAGGTCAAAATGGAAGTCAACAAAGAATCAGTACATTTTAGTTTTTATTTGATAAATGTGATAATGCAACCCAGACAGCTGAAATGGGGGTGTTGAAATAGTGTTTATGGTACTGTAACAGCCAATTATGTAAATTTTGGTTTTGTTGATTCTGTTCAGGTATGCCCGTCATTAAAAATGTCAGTAAAATCATAAAAATGGTTCAAGTAGACTGGCATGTTAATAGTCATAACATCCTCTAGGAGTTAAAGATCGACCATAATACAGTATTTTAAAACATTTTCATACAGCTGGATTCAAAAACAAACTTGATGTTTGGGTGCCAACCCAATTAAGAAAAAACATGGTGGATTGAATTTCCATTTGCGAAGCCTTGGCCAAATTGACCATTTCTTAAGCACATAGTGACTGGGGATGAGTATTTCACATACAACACTGTGCAAAAATGATCATGCTCAAGCACGTTGAAGTAATACGCAATGGCCAAACACTAAATTTATATCTCTACTGTCAACAATTGAAGCTAATGATTGACTAGAAATGACCAGAATTGGCCAACAGGAGAGGTATCCTGTTCCATTAGGACAAAGCCAGGTTACAAACATCTATAGTGAGTGATACCCAGAAACTCCAGGAGCTTGGTTGGGAAGTTTTGATGCATTCACCATATAGCCCCGACCTGGCACAAAGTGATTACCATGTTTTTCTATCATTGCAAAATTTGCTTAGTGATGAGAAATTGGCATCAAAAGAAGATTAATAAAACCGATTAGTAGAGTTTTTCGCTAATAGAAACCAAGACTTCTTTGAAAGAGACATTTTATGAAAAAACCTTTTAAAAGAGCACCAAATTATACAACAGACAAATTATACAGTGTACATTTGACCAAAATTGATAAACTGAAACATGTTAAATAAAGTCTTGAAGTTCACGTGAAAATTATGAATTTCTTTATCCTCAACCTAATACCTAAAATCATGAGAAATTATATTATAATCACATGAAACACTTATATTTTTCTGTCTCCTATTCAAAATTTTAAATAATAATTTTCATTGATGAAAATAAGATGAGAAATGCAGTTAGCAAATTAATCTGTAACAAGTACTATTAACATCAGGTTTTCCTACTACTTACAAATTATTATAATTACCATTATGATTAAAGCAGTAACTTTTCCTCTGGTGGGTCATTACACATTGATGCATACCAGATATCAAATATGCCTTTATTTTAAAAGTTAGTAGTTAAATTTTTGAAAAATTTACCAAAAAAATTATATTTCAAGTTATACATTAAAATGTGTGAGTAAATTTACATTAGTAAAACATATGTACCACAGCATCATTTTGATTTTTTAAATTTTACCAAATTACCATAAAATCTGGCATATAACGTGCACTCTTATTTTTCAAGCTGCATTTTTTATTTTTTGGTATATTTAGCGCATAACATGCACCCTCTTTTTCTACAAAGAAACCTGAAATGTTTATGTGAAATATTCCTCAGTTTTGAAATCATTTATTTGAGATATTACCTCAGGCTTTTAATAAAATAGTATACTTCTAGAACCCCTTTAAGTTCAAAGGATAGTCATTTCCTTTAAATAAATGATATCTTGATATATGAAGAAATTAATTTTGTTTAAGCTCATTTCCTTTATTTTTATAGCTATCATATTTATACCTGGTGTATGTGCATCCGTAAATTTCGATCTTATTTTTGAGTGAAAAGTGCACACTATATGCCGGATTTTATGGTACATAAAACATTAATTACCTTTATTACATTTTATTTTTAATTATCTTTCTGTGCCACATTACTTTCATGTTAACAAACAAATGAATATGAATCAAAAAAATATTTCTGAAGCACAAACCTGGATGGGTCTAGTAATAGTGAAAGTATTTTTTAAGTTTGGGAAAGTAGAAACTGGTAATCTTGATCGTACATTCCCTCTAGGAAACATTGAAAAACTATAAAAAATGAAAAGAAGCACATCTTAAATTTCGGATTTAAAAAAATAAACCACACATGCGATTAAATTACATAAATTTAAAAATATTTCACAAACTTAAAATTTAAAACAAGTTAAATCATTCTTATATCATAAACAAGAAATTAAAATTTAAATACTCTCTATACCAAAATAAATTTAACAAAGCAGAAAAAGTTCAGATACACCAGAGAGTCATGCACATTCATAAATGCATTTTTGTAATCAAGTAACATATAAAACAAATCTAAAATTAATGTAAAAAATATGAAATGAAAAAAGATGATTTTCACATTCCTGAAAAATATGCTGTGAAGTTGCTGCCTTGAAATTTTGCTTTTAAAAATTCATGCATATATCTAGTAGATAAATTTCACAAAAGTTTTTCCTTATTAAACATTGAATAATTTCTAAAATAAAATGTTTTAGAACAAATAGCAAGTGCGTATTATGCAAACAATGCAATGCTTTTTAAAAAAAATATTGTCCTAAGATAATTTCTAAAAATATATTTTTATCAACTCATTTTTTGATATTTATGTATCAACCTCCCATCAGAAATTTATTTTTTAAAAATCAACTGCATGTCAAAGATTAATTGCTACAGATACAAATTAATGACAACCTATTGGAAACTATATGCATAGTTAAACATTTTTTAGTACAAATAAACATGTATTGAGAGAACTAAGGGGGCCAATAGCATGGAGTTAAAAAGTAAACCTAATTTTTTTTTCTTTATATATTTTACCTTTGTTATTTTTTACTGTAAAAAAATAAAAAATAACAATGTGTAAAAAGCATTCATTTAAAATACATTGACACATGTATCACATAAATCTCTGGAAATAACTCTAGAAAATATTTTTAATGTCTAAGTTTAATTGTAATATCAAATGTTAAACTAATTTCTACATAGTCAAAATCAAATAATAAGGATAATTATTATAATTAAATAAAATTAATTAATAAAATAACTCATAATATTTCATTCTTGTACTTTTTACAAAAACATAACTTTATTTTCCATAATGTATTTTAACTGTAACACTTTATTTTCCCATCCTAAACTTTCACAAGTATGCAATATGATATCAAGTAGTGAAATCTATAGATATACACGTGAGAGACTGAAAAAGTTGTATAGTTATAAATAATTATTTTGACAAGATGGATATTCTAAGTACCATACAATGAAAATTTGATATTTTAATGCATGCATTATTTCTTCAATTATTAATAATTTTCCCAACATAATTATTTGTTTTGAAATTACTCTTAAGTAATGTGTCAAGTAAATTACTGCAGCCCTACCCAGCATTTTGTAGAAGGTTAAAATCAAAGTTATTTTCCAAGCCATCATAATTTATATGACGATAAAGATTGCTCAGAGCATCTCGTTTGTCAATGGAAGATCGTTGCTTCTGAGTTTCAGGAGGCTTGGCCCAAGTTACTTCAAGGGTACAACCGTCAACAGTAACACCTGGTACAAACAATATTTAATATATTATGAATACATAAAAATAATAAATACTTATTAAACATTTAATGATGAAAACTTTTAAATGAGAACCAAAAATACAAGTGACATTGAATGCTTAAAAAATGAATAAAATTCAATATAAATATAAACATATAAAATAAACAGTGTTACACATATTGTTTAAGCAAAACAATAAAATAAAAGACATAAAATACAAGCAATCCCTTACATGGACAATCTGAAAAATTTTAATAGGTTTAATAAGTAAATCAGTCAGCATCTATTAAGACTATTGGGAATAAAAAGCTTTAAATAAAAAACAAATATTTTGCATTTTCAATGCAATTTTTCTCAAATAAATATGCATAGTTATACAGTGTATTGGAGAAAAGAAAATGCATAAATAAGTAAATTCTTTGCAAAAACTGTCAAGGTTATTGTATTGCAGTTCAAAGACTTTGGAATAGTTTTACTGATAGCAGCACAATGCAAAGATTTATAATTCGGAAAGGAACACACATATACACACCAGGGGCAGTTAACTTACTGACTGAGCAAGGCCTATATATATATATATATATATATATATATATATATATATATATATATATATATATATATATATATATATGCCCACAGCAGTTAAGGGGTTACTTTTATTTCAGCATATAATATTCTTTGGCCTGTTTGACAATTTTAGCACTGGTGAAGATTATTAAAACATAAAAATGTAACTGTTTGCTCAAATTTGGCAAATTAATGAAAGTTTAGGTTTTTGAAACAGTATACAAATACTTCTTTCTCTTGCTTTAATATTATGAAACACTTTGGATTTAAGTTTTATATATTTCCAAAGACTATTTCTTATATCTCTATCTAAAGAAGCAAGCTCTCGTTTATTAATTAATTCTTGTGAACTTTCATTTATGAGTGTCATGTTATAAATTTTTCATGTTCATTTGAGAGGTTTACCAGGTTTCGTTCATTTGAAAAATCTCAGATTTTAATCTCAGATTTCAGCTCAAACGACACATAGGAAATCAGGGTTGCCAACTTGGTGAGTTATAAATATAGTTAGCAATTGTTGCGATAATACATAAGTACCATAATAAATTTCCATTCTAATAGTTATGAATAAATCAAAACTTTCGCATGTGTAAATATATACACAAAATAATTACATGAGCATCAAACAAGAGAGAGAGATTTATTTGATTCCTTTACCAACAAATTTGAAACATTAAATTATATATTTCTTCAAAGAGATTAAGCAAAAATGAAAGTTGTATGTACCTAGTCAAGCCCATAAGTTCTTATTCAAAAATTTGAAATTTTCTACTGTAATTATATGCCATTGGAGAAAAAAAATTTTTTTTCATGAGAGCATTTGTTAAAAATTTTTTTAAGCAGAATCATTAATCCTTCATGTTTAGTAATAAATTAACAAATTCAAATAAAAAGCTGAAATACGAAGTATAAACTAAATTTGACAATTAGATTGAATCCCAGTTCTGATTTTTTTTTCATGTAGTTTATTTGGTACTTACGTACTATCGCAACAATACCAACACTCAAAATAACTCCCTAAGTGTGAAACACTGATTTTGCATATGTTGAACATGCTGAATTGGCAAACATGTGCTTTATTTTGTGTAATGTTACCAATAGTTGTGATAATATGCAAGTACCATCTATTTCTCTGATAGAAATTTTACAGAATTTTTAAAGTTATTTCCTTAAATTTAACTAATATTAAATTTTGAGGACCCCAGTGCAATTGTACATAAAAACTTAAATTTTTTGTGTTGCCTGTATATTTTATTCTACAGAATTGAATACATGAAATATGAAATCTTATTTGAAGTGCTACACAATGTAAATTGATGTCCACTAACTACAAAAAAGAAAAGAAAATGTTACTTACCATCAAATTTCCCAAGAGCATTTTCTGCATCCTCTCTTTTGTTGTAATGAACAAATGCAAAGTCTCTCATTTTTTTCACCCTTTCAACTCTCAAAGCACCTCCCATTGAAAATAAAAGGAGAAGCTGATCTTCAGTAGTTACAGGTGCTAAATTACGTACATATAGAACTTTAACCTGAAATTATGAAATTAAAATCAGGCTGAGTTATAGTGCTATGATTATGGATCTTTTTAGAATCTTGCTTAATTAATTAGTTGTTTCAAAGGAAGCTAGATCTCAGAAAAAATTGGTATACAAAAAAAATGTATACATAAAGAAATAACTTTTATTTTGAAAATTATTTTCCTTTAGAAATTCCTTGCTATACAAATAGCAATTTTTTTATAACTAAGGTAATCTTAATAATTCTCAAAACATTAAAAAGTTATTCACACCTTCATAGCCAATCAGAGGCCTTTGTGTGAGGGCACAAGATAAAATTAGAAAAGATATATAACTTTTGCTTCATTCCTTACTGAATAAATATATGCATGAATATATGAATACAAATAATCAAATATGAAAATTTAAGAAATCATTCTTCCTTTGGAGTCAAAGAAATAAAAAGGAAGATTAATTTCCTCCTCAAATTATTTCCCTTTAAAAAGGTAAGAAATGCAGCCGGATTTTTAATAAATTATAGTCAAATAAAATAGGTCAAATTTTTTGATTTCAATTCCCATTTTGAAATTAACCATTAAAATCGCTTAGTACTAAGACATACAACAAAAATGTTCACATATTAAAAAAACAAAAATCCATGAAATAAAAATTCAAGTCAAAGAACTTTGATGTATGTTTACAAAAATAATGAAATAAAAGAAAATATACAACTTGAAATGTTCAGAAAACATGAAAATAAATAAAACTTTCATTGAAAAGAGATAGTTAAAAAATCATGCAAAAAACCAGATAGATTAAATGAATTAATAGATCAAGAACATGCAAAGGTGAAAATTTGTCAACAATAAAGGGGGAGAAATATCAACCATTTCAGATTAAAATACGTACCACACCTCTTTGAAGAATATAACGGCCTGATGATCTCAAATACTGCGGGGAAATAAAAATAAGTGAGATTGACACGGAAAATAAAACAGATCAATATTTTAGCATGTTCAAACCCAGATAAGATATAAAACTATTTACTATAATTGTTATTGCAATAAGATCTCTCTATGATTTCATAATTTATATGCTGATTATATAACAAACTTCAAATAACATACAGATCTGCTTTTAAAAAAGACAAGCAGATAATGACTCTCTCATTTGATTCAACTACTAATGATTTCACAAAAATTTATTTCATTGATATCTGAAATGTAAGTTTTGGAACAAAAATAATTGGCTCAAGTGTAGTATAGGAGGGCCAGTTTGGATTTGGCGATTTTTACCTAAATGTCATGGTGAGATAACAAATTCATTCTAAAACAAATAATTCCGAATAAAGTACCTTGGTGACCGCTTTTAGTCATAAAAAAATGACAGCACCAAGTAGCTCCCCTATACTACACTTTGACCAAATAATTATTCATTAAAAAACATTAAATAAGTACCCTTTCAGGAAAGAAGTGAATTGTAACAATATGCAAAAAAACCCCAACATTTATGTATTATTGCAACAATCATTAACTCTACTAACTCACTGTTGGCAACCCGATTTCCTATGTGTCATATACGCTGAATTGGCAACAAGGTTCTTCGTTTCATATGTCGCCAATAGGTTGCAATAATACGTAAGCACCAAAAAAACTGGAAAATTTTTTTTAAAATGATTTTTTAACTATATCATAAAATTTTTATGAGCATTGGTTAGTATAGATCAGGGATGGCGAACCAATGGCATGCAACACAATATTTTGGGCACACCACCGATCAAAACAGTTTGCATTTTAGTTCAAAATAAAAAAAAGTCTACTGTGAATTATTACGATCAAATGCAAGTGATTGGCCACAGTGCGGCGGGAAGCACACTCGTTTGTTATTGTCTTGCCACCTTAGTTACATCGTGTACCACAATTGCTAGTGATGCAAAACTTGTGTTATATTTATAATATTAAGCCATTATTTAGTATGCTAGTTCAGCAAAAGAACAATAAGTGCAAGATAATAAGTGCAGCAAAGAATTTCGAACTTGGTGAACCAAGAAACATGGCAGGATTAGTAAAGGCGACAAAGCGGTGTGTGTTTCATGTTCTGGAACAATTGTGTGTAGAACATAGTCTATGAAACGGATACCAGACACAGTTAACTGTTTGGAGAAGCTGACTCATGCTATTTTAATCATATTTTCATCTACCTATGCCTATGAGTCATTATTTTCAGAGATGAATAACATTCAAGACTCGCTTAAAAACCATTTATCCTCCAAAGATGTTTTTGCTAAAAGAAACATCTTACAATCCTAAAATAAGTTATTTATCATCTAATCTGTAATAACAGAAGTCACACTAATGTTACTTTAATTTGAATTACATGTATAATTAAAATATTTATAGAGCAAAATGTATTTTTTCGTAGTAAATAAATAGTTGATAAATAGTTTTGAGTTGTTAGTATTCAGTTTCATTATTTTCTCAATAGTCACAAGCCAAAATTATTTGACATGTTTATAACTCATTAAACATTTTTTTTTTTTAAAAAAGGGCCCATTTGCCATTCCTGGTCTAGATTATTTACATAAAAAAACACCCCTTTGTCAGGACACCCTTGATGTAAAGGATTTCTCTTGCTACAGATCCACAATGTAAAAATGCAGTAATTACACCCCTCATCATGTTCTGATTGTTACTAGCATTGCTTCTCATACCATTAAAATAATTTGAGATTTTTTCTATCTATTTTATCTGATAATTTATTTTACCCTCCAAAACTTTTTTTTTTCAACTGGCAGAATTTACCACTTTAACATTTCTGTACAACTATGCACACATGTTTGGAAACTATATTGGTTCTATTAAAGATTTTTTTCACCTTTACACACTTTAAAGACCCCATTTCCAAAACAATTCCTACACTGTGCTTTCCTTGTGTTGGATAATTTGAAAAATACAATAGACACCAACAGCCTCCAAGTTGGTTCTGCTGACAATTCCAGCAGAGAGCTCCTTTATAGCTAGGCTAAGATAAAGTCTTTGCTATAAGAAGAACATCTATGTTTCCAGCATAAGTTTTACAGATATACAGCAATACTATATAAAAATATTACAGAAATGCTAAAAAACTAGATTTTGTCTATCAATTTATTTTTACCTTCAAGACCTTTCATTGTTTTCTTAAACTAATGTGGATACTTACCTACATGTATCTGTACATGTCCCCTGCACTCGAATTTTATTGCTTTAGTGACTCCATAGAAGTTTTTCATACCCTTTTAAGTCCCCATCTCTAATATTCACTGTAATATAGTTGAATTGGAGTCTTCAAAAATAAGGTAGGCATCAACAATTTACATATTTCCAGCAGAACCTTTGTAGTTTGAACAGATATGTTCTCAAAATGCTGGAACATTGATTCATAATTACAATATTTAAAATCGTGCAAGTGCCAACTGATATGGCACTTACACAACCATTCAAATATGCTTCTGGGTCGCATAATGCCTTCAACATATTCCACATTTCGTAAAATCACTTGTGTACTTTTAATTTTGTCCAAAGCAAAAATGTTTTCTTGAATGCTCTGTATAGCTAGCAACTTCAACAGTTTCCTTTTGGGTTCTTCTTTTACACGTTTTTCGTCTCTTGACGCTATTTTGGGAATCATGTGTTTTCCCTTGTTTTCGTCTCTGACGCTGTTTTGAAAAACGCGGTTTTTCCTATGGTGCCATATCGCGAAAATTAATCGTCACTAAAAAGACCAAAGGGCTTATCTAAGATTTAAAAAATGACAACAAATATGAGCATTGTTGCCAGAATTTTACTAAAAATTAATAAACTAATTTTTTTTAAAAGAATCTTTGTATCCCATTTTAATCTTACTTTAATTATTTATATTCCTCTAACTAATATATTTTGATATCGATATGCGACAGATTTTTCCACCAATAATTGTAAAATTTCATAAAGTTAAGCTCATTTCAGGACGTGGGCGCTGAAGATCTACAGGCCCACAGGAGGATCGAAATTTATAAGCAGAGAATCTGGTTAAGTCCAGCTTATCCAGGACTCTGGCAACACCTCCTAGGAGATGCTGACTCTGGGCGCTCGTCCCAAACGCCCAATGGATGAACCGGCACTGAGTTAGGGATATAAGATTACAAAATAACATTGACACAAAAACACAATTTCAAAATCCCGTTGAAAACTAGTAGTGTATAGATAGCTAATTAATTTCTATTTTAAAAAATATTCAGAATAAGAAAAACAATATAATCAATCAAAATTGCAAGTACTTCTGGTTTCGATATCCAACTTCCGGTTCTTTTTATGTTGCTCTCATTTGATTCAAATTTGACTCTCGTAAATAATAGGAGTAAAAGAAAATTAAAATATTTTTATATTTTTAGAAGAAGTAGCAATATCAAATATTTATAATTTGGAATAAAAAATAACCCATTTTCACCAAAATTGACGTTTTTGCATTCGTCAGATATTTTAATCGACTGAAATATTTTATAAAAAATTTGAATTGGATAAAAAAAATTTGATTTTATAACTTTAATTACGTGTTAATTTACAAGGAAAAAAGGATTAAAAAAATAAAACAGTTTGACTGTAGAAATTAGTACAAATGTAACAAATAAGGAGGGCTTGCAACAGCTTGGTAATATGCAATTAAATTTAGTTTTTAAAACAAAAATTCTGCGCTTATCTTAAAAACCTTTTCTGTTGTAAGTTGGCAATTATCAGCCTGCACGAGGATTAAAAATAAAATAAAATAAAATTGTATTTGTATGAAATAAAATTGTATTTTTTCCCAGTTTAAAAATTAGTGACAATAAAGAAACGCAATAATACAATAATTAAAATAAACAAATCATGGAATCAGCAATAAATAATGTCCTATCGATTATTTCAAAAGACATTCACGTGTAATAAATATAAATTGGTGAAAATTAAAAAACCGTCATAACCCAATTATTCAGAAACTTAAGTTGCTGAAACGGCTTTCAAAAGTTTAAAACAATTCGAACATTACTATGAAACGAAATGTGGCAAAAAAAAAAAGCATAATATGTATAACGAAAATTTTGAAATTCAACAAATAGTGTATGTAGATGTTTCAAACGATTGTATTTAATTTCAAATCTGATCAGAATTTTACAAGAAATTTAAAAGAAAAAGAGATTAAAACAGCTTTAATGCTGTGCATTTTTTTCAAAGCAAATGATTTTCTTTAACGTAAGTATTATTTAATGGAATAATTAATCACAAGACTTCATTAAACATCCAAAACATATCAAACAATAATAAAACACAAAACCATCACAAAAAATTTAAAAGAAAAAGATGTTAAATACTTTATGATCAGAAGGCAAGAATAAGAATTAAATTTCTTATGAATAATGTCTAATGAAAGAAACGTAAAGAAAAAATAAATAAATAATTTAAATATGTATGATTAATAAACTTTTTCTATCTTTATCCTTTTAATTTATAATTAATTTTTTTTTGTCGATTTCATGAAATTCCATTGAATAATCGAAATTATTTACTGTTTTCAAATCATTCTCATTAAAAAATATGATAACAAATAATTACGTCAGTTCTATCAAACACACTTGAAAAAACATACAAATAAAAAATTAATTATAGATCAAATGTATTACAAATCATAAAAAAAAATATATTAATTTTACAGCAATCATACTCAACATTTAGTTTATGAAAAACTATAAGATTATTTCGCGAATAATCACAAAGCTTATAATAAATTGTATTGTATTTAATTTTACAAATCAAACATATGGTAATTCTTAAAATGTGTCTGTGATAAATAATTGTAGTATTTTTCTTTAAAATATGTATTCACACACAAATTAAAAATCTACCTCTATATCAGATACATTGTTACAGATTCCAGAAATTTATATGATAATAGTACTAGGTAACAATTTTTATATTGTTCCCATTTAACTATAGAGTTTTCAATAATATCAAGTCAACGTTGTTCATGCCATTTATATAACAAATTTTTCCCAATAAAAAGTTCCGAAGCTTTTTTTGCCTGTATATTCCATAATAATGTTGAATTCGTGTTTTTTACAGGGTACAAAGTGCAATATGTAATTGAAAATATTTAAAAACTTACCCTTCTCATTGTTTCGTCTTCTACTTGAGCTTCTGGTTGAGCCCAATCCACAGCGATTTCATGGTCAAATAACTTTACGCTGTTCGCTATAAGTTTACGTCTGGCCATAGCTGCTGCTCGATGACTTTCATATTCCACGAATGCAAAACCTCGATTTTTTGCTTTATCCAAAATACTACTATAAAGAATAACCTTAGAAACACCTTCAGTAAATTTACTGATTTCATTCATAATTTCATCTTTGTTTTTATCTTTGGGAATTCCACCAATAAATAAGCGACAGTTATCAACTGATTTGCAAACTCCAATATGGCGGTTTGGACGAATCTCAAAATCATCCAGTCCTTTAATGGCTTTTGATGCATCCTCATTATTTGTATAAGTTACAAATGCATATCCACGATTCTCTCCATTATAATCCATCATCAAACGGAGCTCATAAATCTTTCCAAATTGTTCACATAATGGAACAAGTTCATACTCATACACATCTCTTGGTAACTTTCCAATAAAAATTTCAGATCCTTTCGGAGGTGGTGGACCTATCCATCCAGGTGGGGGTCCATACTTTCGTTGTCCATTTTGTTGCATGATATTGTAACCAGTTTTTTGCGTCAATGCAAGTAATTTCATATCGCGAAAAATATCAGACATTCTGAACCAAGTGATACTTAAAATATAGTCTTAAAATTAAATTGAAAATTCAGCCTTCAAATAACTTAAATTATCTTTCGAATAAACATTTCTTATTAAGCGCGTTGATATAATCGTTGCCAATAACCAATTAAATTTACTCAACAGCTTCAATATTTTTTTCAAAGATAGGGGAAAATAATTGGTTAATTAAAAACCCGCCTACGTCTGAAAGATCAGCTAATAAATGAGCAGGTAAGACAGAAATCCATTTTTTAAATATTAATCTCGTAATTAAATAGGAACACGAACTATATAAAATATATCAATAAAAAAAACAGTTAAAGCAGTTAGGTCATGATATTTTTATTACAGCATTGAAGAATAAGTCAATACTATGTTTTTTGTCTTCTTCAAGAACAATTCTTAGAAAAATTCTTTGTCTTTAAATGCTCCATAGGAATGCAATTATTGTATGTATAATAAATTCTTATCTATATTATTTATAATTAACAGTTTTGATAACATCAACCAAAATATTTTACACTAAAATTTTTGAAAATACTTTTACTTGTGAGTTTTTTATATAAACTAAACTAAAATAGTTACAGAAATACAAACATTTAACTTTATATATATATAAATCATGCCTTTATTCTATAATTTACGGTTTCTACAACATTTCAGAAAAGTATTCGAACTAAAGCTTTGTAGATATTTCATTAAAAACACGACAAAGAAAAAAAGTATTGCAGTTATATATATATATATGTAGGCATTATATATAAATTCAAAATAATGGTACGAAGAAGAAAAAAACTCTATATCATAATGTTAAAGTTTTTGAATATAAATTTTCCTTTAATTCAGAAATATAAATAGCAAGAGAACGCAATCTTAACTTCTAATGTTCTGGTAGATCTAATTTTTTAAAAACATTAGAATTAGAAAAAAAAAAAATTTCAGTTTTTAGAATTCTTTACATTTTTTTCAATTAATTTTCTTTGCCTGATATTTTTTACATGTAAAAACAATAAATACTGTGGTCAATTCATTAAATAATAAATTCATGTGCAAACCGAATTTCCTCACACTGAAGTATAATGGTTATTAATCATTTTCATTGTTAAGAATTGTTAATTAACTATTATGTATTATAAGCATATATACACAAACACTTCAAAATGAAATACAATCAATGTTTTAGAATACATAATAAACTTTGGATATGCAAAATTTAACTAATCTACTTCTATTATAACTGTTTATATATAATTGCATGAAAGGAAGCATCAAACGGCGGAAAAACAAATAAAATATCTTAAGCAATTTCTATTATATTTTGAAATGAAATTATTTTATATAGTGTATTATATATTAATTATCAAGAGTACTGCGGTACTAAAATTGCGAAAAACTTTTGTTCCTAAAATTTATTACTAAATCTTGGATTATTCCAGATATTTTGCGAAACATTTAGCAAAATTAGAATTAAGTAAACATTTTATTGAAAACAGCTAAATTATGTTTACAACGTCAAGATTTACAAATGATTATTTTTGCAACTTTATGTGATTTACAGGGTCGCTTTTCCACTTACGCACACTAGGCACATGCCTAGATTTGGGGGCGAAAAAAATTGGAGACGAAAAAAAAAAAAAAAAGAAAAATTACATTGAAGGTGTACCAGTGTCTAGATCAGGGATGTCCAACACGCAGTCCGCGGGCCGCATGTGGTCCGCCAGTACATAAATTGCGGCCCACCGACTCTTTTTAAAAAATTTAAATATCAGATTTTCAAAGTTTTTTCATTTTGAAATTTATTTTTGAGGGAAAATTTATATATATATATATATATATATATATATATATATATATATATATATATATATATATATGTGTGTGTGTATGTATGTATATATATACAATGTATTTGCCTGTTACCTGTTCTTGTTTTAAAATAAATCCTTTTTGATAATAGAAATATGTCCTTTAGATTAAAATAGATTTATCTTTTATCAAATAGTTACATTTGATTTTACTACAGTAAATTACTTTTTTAATAAATTTCGAATTGCATTATGCATATCGTTTACAATGGATGGTACATGATTCTCTATGTGTGCAACTTTCGTTTCTCCTCCTCCTTTTTCGTTTAGAGTGCCCAAAAAGCCAGAGGCAGTCAGAGATGTTTTATAAAGTTTTAAAAAAATATTTAGGACGGTTAAGATAAAGGACAATGCATACTTAATCGCTTGCGAATGACAGTGCTACCAAATTTCAACAATGAGTAACGAAAGATTAATTTAATAGGAACACTGTAATTTTCAAGAAAATGGCAACTGTAATATTTTAAACATTATTTGATCATTGCATTATTATATTATGTAAACATTATTATACTATCTATGTCTGTATATATGAAAAATGATGAAAACAGTAATAATAATTCATTCTCTGTATTAAATTTTCACTCCAATAAATGCTTTTTTTTATTTCCAAATCTGATATAAAGGTACATATTTTTATGTGCAGCCCGCGAGATTATAATGTTTTTCCGAAGTGGCCCACAAGGTCATTTGGGTTGGACACCCCTGACCTAGATAGTACAGAGAGAATCACATTTCTGCTTTTAAGAGAATAAAGACTAAAATGAGATTTCCTATGGAAAATGAAAAGTTGGATGTTGCTATGCACTCAAAATGATATTGCCATGGAAATTGAACACAATAATGTTATTAATGATTTTGCAACGATCAAAGCTCAAGAAAACCTTTGTTTTTACCAGTACAATGATAGTGACTCAACGAAGAATAAGGATGTCTAAAAGTAAAAGATAGTAAAGCAATAATAATTAACAGGTTGAAAACAGTTCCTACTATAATGTATACTATATAGGGCCGGGGTAGGCATTAAGTCGATCGCAATCGACCGGTGGACCGCCAAGACATTTTGGGGTGACTGCCTTCACATAAAATCTTAGACGCGCATACTAAAAGAAACACAGTTGGTTACCAAGATAATGAAAACACCCGTGAATAAAACTCCAAACCAAATTTGAGAGACGTTTTCAAGAATTTACTTGACTAGAATCTCACAAAAGTTGCATTCATGGATTTATTCATTTGGCAATGTTGATGTGAAAAAATATAACTAAATATACACTAGTTAGAAAAAGTCTGCGTTCACGTTCTATTGCTTACATGAACAATGAAAAAAAATGTTTAAAAACTGGAATTAAAAAAAAATTTAATTAGATTTTATTTAGCTCATTTTAAGTACTCAGAATAACAAAAGTAAATTTGGTTTGCCTTCATAGATTTTAAAATAAAGAAAGTTTTGTTACGATAATAACAAAAATCAAGTAGAAAAGGTCTGCATTCACTGTTTTAGTAGTAACAATAAAAATTATTTAAAAAGAGAGTAATGAGCTATTTAGTAGCTGGTTGGTTAATTTCATCATTTGTGAACCTCCTGAAGTCGTTTCGGCATTGAACTAACAAATCTTTGGGTTTTTTCAGCACTTATCTTTTCCCATTGGTCCTTAAGAACACTCTTCATTGTATCCTTGCTAGATACATCGTGTTGACAAATCCTGCGTTCCAACAAATCTCATAGGTGTTCTGTAGGATTCAGATCAGATGAATGTGGGGCCATGTGCAGTTGATTTGGAATATCATACAAGAGCCAAAGTTTCACAATCTCAGCGGTGTGCTTAGGATCGTTATCGTGTTGAAAACGAAACGATTATCCTAAGCCGAGTTTGGTGACACTTTCCTTTAAATTGCTTTTAGGACAACAAAATAATCATATTTGTTCAGAATTGATTATATATACTCCAACTTGCCAACATCATTGCTTACCATGCAGCCCCACACCAAGACTCCACCACCGCCATGCTTTACCTTTGGTACTAAATGCTATTTTTGAAGCGATGTGCAAGTTTTTCTCCAGACTAATTTACAACCTTTTATGCCGGAGATACAAAATTTGCCCTCGTCAGAGAGAATATCACAGTCCTCCAAAACTTCAGAGGCTTATGTATATGATATTTTTCAAAAGCTATCCGTTTAAGCCGGTTGTGGTCATTGAAATATAAGGCTTTCTGCGAATCACTCGACTATGGTGTCCGGCCTTTTTCAGGATTTTTCTTGCAGTATCCGCCAAAATATATATATATTTTTGTTAAACTGCTCGTGAATGTCTGTTGTTATTTAAGTTGCAGACAAACACGCGGAATTTCTTTCACCATTGATGTCATACTTCGTTTTTTTCTGATTGTGAGTTTAGATAGACGACTTAAAAGAGGTTTGGATGTGTAAACTCTTGTAGATTTAAACTTATAAATAACATGCTGGATAGATGAATACTGCCGTCCAACGGAACTGGCTATATCCCGACGACTTTTTCCATCTTTTCACATTTTCGCATTGATTTTACGCTCACTGGTATTAATTTCCTTCTTTTTATTTTCCATGTCCTTGAGTTGCTTCGTATCTCACAAAAACGTAACAATTATTGCGTTACAATTTTCTTAAGCTATTTTACTTGAGAACTAAAAGCAAAAACTCTGTTGCCTGTTGATACAAATTCCAAGAACCAAGAATATTCAAATAGTGAGCGCAGACTTTTTCTGCCTACTATTTGTTAATTTTGCTACAAAACTCTCGTTATCCTAAGTAGTTTTAATTCAAAATTAACGAGAATTCTTGTATGCTCAATATTTAAATAGTAGTAAACAAATTCGTGAAATTTTGTTTGAAAAAAAAATTATATTTCTGTTAAATTTTACCTTTGCTATATGATTTCTTATGGGTGAACGCACACTTTTTCTAGCAAGTGTATGTTACAATTTTCTTTATCTCTCGAGGAGAAAACGAAGCTTTTCTCTCTTTCAAAAGGACGTAATTTGTAAAGAATAACTTTTGGAATCTATTGGTCGAAGTATCCCAATTTTAAAAAAGCTGCAATTTGTTTAACATCTTTCTTTCGCTATACCTACCTGTGAGAATCTACATTTTCAACGAAGAATATAATTAAGACAGTCTATTCCCGTCTCACAGACGACCACTTAGAATCCAGTGTAAAATTAGCAGTTAGTAATAATGTACCGAGGTATATTCAA
The DNA here is from genome assembly GCA_019973935.1 of Trichonephila clavipes. NCBI lineage: Eukaryota > Metazoa > Arthropoda > Arachnida > Araneae > Nephilidae > Trichonephila > Trichonephila clavipes. Next base: position 446,717 of record BMAU01004130.1, on the reverse strand, counting down.
GATTGTGTGGGGGGCAAATAATACGAAGACTGAGTCGTCTATATTGAGACTATAGCTATAAAAACTAATTTTAAGGGAAAATTACTTAATTTGTGATGTATTGTAAATTGTTTGAAAATGCATCATTTGATGTTAAATTTATAGGTATAATTATTATGTTTGTATTTTGCGTTTTACTTAAAACGTAGTTTTAAAAGAGTAAGCTTTGTTTTTCTGATGTAGTTATGTAGGTAAGTATACACATTCTGTATTTATCATTGTTGTAATACAAATATTGTGTTGAGTTGGTTTTTTTTTTTTTGCTTATCACAACTACGTTACATGGTGGACTACGACACCTTGAAAAAATTAAAAGTCGACCGTGCCATGTAAAAGTCTGCCCACCTCTGCTATAGGGTAATTGCAAATGAGTTCATTAATTTACTGTGCTAATTTACAAAAGGGAGGTTGGGTGGTCTGTGATGTCATAAGGTAAAAATGAGCAGTAGTGGCCAAACCATGTCACTATCCTTTCCAAACGGTTGTCAGTCCAAGACACGGTAGGTCCATCGGTGGTGGATAATGGTGACTCACCAAAGAGCAAAAACAAAGAAAGGGAAAAAGAGTAAGATAGTAAAGAAAAATCCCTCCCAAACCAAAATTGACAAGGTATGAACTGAAGAAGGGGTTGCTCTGGGGAAAACCCCCATCTGAAATTAAAAGGCGTAATTGAATTCTAGTGGCTAAAATTTTTTAAACCTGAAGAAAATTAGTATCACATATCCTAAAACTACCCTATAACAATTCTTCTTTAAAAAAATTTTAAAAATTCGCAGTTACATTTTAAAGTATTTAATAATTACTCGAATATGAAGATGGCTTTTTAAAAATAGACTTATTATAAAAATCAAACACACACAAATCCTTTTTCCAAATCGCATTGTTTTTGGTATGCGGATGACTCAATGAGGTACAATTCAGTGTCTGACAAAACAGCTAGATAAAACGTACAAATGTGTGTAACAAAATTTTAACGTTGTGTACTTTGACTAAGATATATTGCTATACTTAGAATATAAAATTATGAGCTATTTCGTGGAGAAATCACTCCAGTAGGCAATTTGCGTAGTTTAGAATAATGTCTTTAATTCGTTTTATCATGATATGACGTTTCCTCTCTCCGTCTCCATCTGCGTTTGATCAAGGAGTCGTTATTCTAATTTTCTTTTTCATTTAGTTTACCTTCCTATTTTAAACTTTTTATAAAGTTCAAAATATTTGAATGATTATCTTCAACAGGTATTTTAAAACAATAATTTTACCACCCTTCCATACGTTTTTTCTTTCCTTCTTCTTTTTTTTTTTTGACAGGCCGTTCCTTGTGTTTATATCAATGGCATCTTTAAGACTTCTAGAGGATATGAAACCCTATGCAAGAATAAAACCCACTTACGACCTTTTTACCGAATTTAGTGCTTATATATGTAAAACTCAACAAAAGAGATTCTTAATAAAATGAAGTTTTATTAGAAAATTCTCTCGGTTCCTTCATTTTAAATTCGCAAAATTTAATCGCACTTAATACATTTTAAATTCACAGTCTCTTCATCTTCTTTCTTACTTATCCCTTTGGTCTGATTCAGATCAGATCCATGAGTTTGTTCACCCTTAAAAGATCTAAAACCAAAATAGGCCCCCTAAAGGGGAAAAAAAGGAGCTTCCGTTAGCCTAAATGCCTTTAGAGCCTATGGGCAGATGTCTGACTTTGCTTGTTGGCCTGCAGATTTTAGCTGGACATAATGGAATGGCCTTCACGTCTTGGGTAACCCTACCAGGTGTAAAACTCCCAACGTACCTCACCCATTCCGCCCAGGAACACCCCATCACCACGATGAGGCAAACTACAGGATTTGAGGGGATGGGACATAATAATTACATTTTAATACATCTTAAATTCACAGTTTTGATGCTGTTATCAGTTGACACTGTTCAAAATTCCCAGTTTTTTGAAAAATATGTCCGGGAATAACACACACATTTGACGGTAAATATTCTAATCATAACCTTATTAAAATCTAGTCTAGAACTAAATGAGACACGTTTCCGGGGCCGAGGCCCTGTCCCAGTTGTCGCATGCCTTAAAACTACCCTAACTTTGATCTTGGTTCCATACTTCATGTAAAAATTGAGATGCTATTCAGCTATTATTCCGACAAGACTTCCTATCCAATTTTCTTCAAAGTAATTATTTAAATCCGTCATTTTTTTTTTTAGTGTTCCTGGTAATCAGCACTATGTGTTAAATCTTCAAAGTTTTCATTAACAAATGAATTAGGAATAAATGCAGTTAGTTTTCGTACATTCAATGCAAAAGAATATTCGCATTGCATAACGAATATTTGTTGTTGAGTTCTGAACTGTACCGCGCTGATTTTGTTTTGTGATAAATTGTTCGCCCCGAATCTTCCTAGATTTATTGTTCCTACTTCAATATTTGAGAAATAACTTGAAATAGTTATAAAATAATTAGCTTTTTTATATATAGTAATTTGTGTCATATTAATTTTTTAGAATTGGAAGGCGTGACTTAAGAAAATCTCGACTACCCTAAAACCATGATTTTTTTCAAAATTGGCGAATTTTTTATGACTTTATTTTATAGATTTAATAACAATACCAAGTACTTTTTTATTTTTCCACTCCACTAGAACAAAAATTACAAGCGTTTTAGTAAGCAAATAACTTTACACAAGATTGCGTTTTACTCGAAATGTGTTTTTTTTTCGAAAAACTCAAACGGGGACCGCGATTGCTCAAAAAAGTTTTGAAAATAATTAGCTTTTTTGCTTATAAAATAATTAGATTTATCAATAACTGTTTTATTTCAAAATTTGCATTATTTATGTGAATATAGACAATGTTTTTGTAAAGCAATTTCATAATCACAGATAAAGTGCTCTAGTTTTTGTAAAATTAAAATATCTCGTATCGTGAAGGTCACTTCAAACAGGAATAACAAAGTAACACATCAAAGCACATGAAAATTGAGAATTCGGTCATAAAATCTTTGTACAGAGCGGGCCCTATGTAATTTTTCGTACATTTTTACTAGTTTTTTCCCATTTTAATAATAATAATTTTTTTTTCTTTTACCAATTTTAGGATTTTTCCTTAAAAATATATTAAATAAGTATAAAAATCACAAAAAGATCTCCATATCTCCTTTTTTCAAAAAAAAAGTTGTCGCAAGCAGTCGGATACCTTAATAATACACATAAAGCAAAAAGAAATTATGCCCTTACAATTGAAAAATAACGTTCTAAAAATTTTAACTTTTATTTCATCATCAGTGATGATTATTAAGGGGACATAATATGTTTCGAGTTCTAAAAATTGCATATTTTGACATACTTTTTTGATTTTTCATAAACTAGCAAATATAGTTCATTTCCATATGAATATTCTTATAGTTTGTGCAGTAACGTGCAAAGTTTTATCACAATAATATTTGCTATAAAATTAATGTGTTTTTAATAGCAGAAATTATGAACAAAAAATAAAAATTACAAATTAGCTTACTTTCTGTTTCTCACCAGATAACTTTAAAAGATTTACAATAAAGGTTACATTTTATATCAAATTGAGACTAAAGATTATACACTGCCGGTCACACAAAATGCAACACCCTGAAAGAAGCACGCATACCATGGGAAATTTACATCATGCGTTGGCGGCGATGAAATGTGAAAATCCTTAGCATTATATAGCGCAAATGCACATCACGGGTGATTACAGTGCCACCCGTAAGCGCTATATAAGGGGAGAACAGATTGGCAATTTGAAGTACGGCAATTGTTTCTTCGTGCGTTTTTGTTGCATAAGTTGTTTACCTATGCCTCGTGGAAGACATGGAGAGTCTTTGGAACCAAGTTTCTGAATTCAACCGAGGAAGAATAGTAGCCTATAGGGATGCAGATTATCCTTCAGAGAAATCGTTCAACGTGTTGGTCGAAACCAAGCAATTGTGATGCGGATCTGTCATCGCTGGATGCAAGATGAAACGATGGGGTCGATCGCTCCCACCTCGTTTTACTCCTTCCCGTAATGACAGGCGGATTGTGAGCATGGATCACGCAGCCACATTACGAACCATAGCACAACAGATTCCGTCTGCTAAGCATCGTTCTGTGCCCGCTCGTACCATTCGGCGCCGTTTGCAGTAGAGTGGAATATCCGCAAGGCATCCATTGCTTCATTTACCCTTGACTGAAACCGCAATGGTGCGATGAATGGCGGACAAGGACAACGGTATGGTACGGCATTGTGGTTACTGGCGAATCCCGCTTCTGCCTGCAACATCACGATGATCGGATTCGAGTTTGGTGATACCGCGGTGAGAGGCTGCCTTATTATTGCATTATGCATCTCTCACCATACTGGTCCTGCACCCGGTATCATGGTTTGAGGTGGTATTGGATTTCACTGACGCACCCCTCTAGTACGCATTGCCGGTACAATGAACAGCCAGCGTTACATCTCTGAGATGTTGGAGCCCGTGGTCCTCCATACATTCAGCGTTTGCCATCAGCCATATTCCAACAGGATAATGCGCAACCACATGTGGCACGCAATGTTCAAGAATTATTCTTTACCCATCAGATTGAATTGCTTTCTTGACCTGCTTGTTCTACTGATCTATCGCCAATCGAAAACGTGTGGTCCATGCTTACACAACGACTGGGCCGGGATACTCTACCCGCTGCTACACATCTACTTTGACAATATGTGGAAGCCACGTTGACTGCTGTACCCCAAGAATACATCCAAAGCCTGTTTGGTTCTATGCCGAGGTGCGTGGCAGTAGTTATAGCCAACAATCATCATAGCCATTTGCCATGATCCCCACATCCAAAGAAGCTGTAATTTTAATCGTTAGATCTTTGTACAACATGCCATCTGCCAAATAAATTTCGCTGTGATGTATCTGGTCCTTCTTGGTGTTGCATTATGTGGAGCCAACAGTGTACTAATTATTTTTTATTTTGTACTAAACATTTAATTTTTGATATAAAAAAAAATTTGACAATTTATATACCCACATCATCAAAATAAATTGACAGTTAAACAGTTGAAATACGAATATTTTAAATGTTTTAATTGTTTATTAACGTCGCCCTATGGAACAACAGGAGGGTTATATGTATACAATATTTTTGAAAAGTATAACTTAATTACATCCATGCTGCAATAAATTATAACTAATCTAAAATGCATGAATTTTGTTGAAATTTTGGATTTATACTAATTTATTGTTAACAAATGCATGCTATTGTATTGGAAATAGCTTAAATTACAAAAGATGTAAAAGCTGAAACTTAAGTTCTTTTTGTAGTAAACCATTGCTATAAAGTTATTGAATCTAATGACACTGAAATGTTTAAAATTAAATGCTACATGAATTTCAGCTGAGAATTTGCTCTGCTAAATTTAATTTTATTTAAAAATTTAATCAAATAAAGTAGAGATTTTTCTTTAAGCAGATTAAATTTTTATTATTATTTTAAAAAGATTATCAGTTGTTCGTCTTAAGAAAATCTGTATGGGCCTAAGTTGACGTATATGATGTGTATGTGTGTGACTGAATCTATTTTCAACCCTATATATTCAAAAATATTCATTTACACGGATTCATTTAGCAAATAAGCTAAAGACATACATTTAATAAGTCCTTTTAATGAGTGAAATCTTCATGATCAATCTTAAACTAAACTCAGTGGCGCAACAGCCCATTAAGGCCAAGGTTTATTGTGCCCGTCTCAGTTTTCATGATCTTTGGCGATCTATCTTAATGTCATGCGAAAAAACAGAATACAGTGGGTGATGGGTTAACGAACAGATTGATTAACGAACAAATCGGTTAACAAACATTTTCATGAAATGTTTTTGTGTTCGGATAACGAACACATATTCGGATAATAACGAATACTTTCAAGAAAGATTTTTTGTGTTTGGACAACGAACACATATTCGGAGGTGATCAGGGATACACCCCTGAAATTATGGATGAAATTTTGACAACTGCTAGAGATCTGGAATTGGAAGATGACATAGAATAGTGAAGGAAGATGACATAGAATAGTTCATAATGGGACATGAAGATGAACTGACGACAGAAGAACTCCAAGAAACACAGCGAAATGTGTCTCCTTCTGAACAAGAGGAAGACGAAAGAGAACCAATGCCGACATCTGCCATTAAAGAGCTTTTGAAAAAGTGGGCGGATGTTAGAACAATAGTCTTAGAATGGCACCCAAACCAAGCTGATCTCAGTAGAGTTGGGGATCTTTACAACAACAATGCTATTAATTACTTCCAAAAATCTGAAAAAGAGATAAAAACAATCGACATTGGACATGTTCTTCAACGCCCCATAAGCAAAAAATGAAAAGGACTGACTAATATGCAAGACTATATGTATGTATTATTTTTTAAAAACTTACTAAGAAATTATACATTTTTTAAAATTTAATTTTTAGGGTCTCCAGAACGAATTAATCGATTTCACATAGAAGTCTATGGTGAATCGATGATCAGTTAACGAACAATTCGGATAGCGAACATAGTCTTGGAACGGATTATATTCGTTAACCAATCACCCACTGTATAAAGATGTCAGTATAAATACAAAATATACTACACAAATGTTCAAGAAATATAACTATTTATCAAACTACTGTTAAAGAAATTTTTGATTCAGGTAATACTTTGTTTTTATTATCAATAATATGTATTTCACACACATCAGAAATAGCAAACAAAGACGGAAATCAACACAAAATATCATTTTACATTGGAACTCTTTCTAAAATTTTTATATCATACGTAAAATGACTAAATAAATAAATAAAACTAAAATTCAAGTAATTTTAGTGTAATTTGAAAACAAAAATCACATTTTCCAATTGGCATAGCATGATTTGCATATTTTATAAATTGAATATACCGAGAAAAAAATCAGTTATTCTTTTTTTAATATTGAGAGAACACTATTGTACATTTTATTTTTTTGTATTCAGTTCCTTAGGATATTGATTTCTTTGTTATATTAAGATCCACGAGAAAAATAGAATATTGATATAAAAAGAATTTCGTTGTAATATTATAATGAGTAATGCTCTGACACTCTTTGTGTTCTGATAAAGAATTTCAGCAAAATAATAATAGTAATAATTTAAGAACACGTCTTTATCTTTAAAATTTCATAACTGAACCCTAAAGCGTTTGATTAATAATAAAAAAAGAAACAACTAATGAATTATAAAACTAATTTTTAAAATTCATTCGTACAAGAAAAGAATACGTAAAAAATATTCCATTTTTGGTACTTTTACATAAATTTTATGAATAATTTAACATTTAATATTTAGTTGGATATCCATTCGATTTAAAAACATACTTAAAATATGGCATACATTCAAACAATATTTTATTTGGTGTGGGGGGGAATGTTTGATTTCCCCCCTCCTACCTTGCCCTACATTTCCTTCAGTTAGACTTACTGAAATAGGATGAGAGAGATAGTAGTGGCGAAGTGATCATGTTCATGAACTCATGATTGATACTGTTTTTGTCGAGTTGTGTCAAGTGATATGCAGAAGGGCTGATGCATGCTTAATGTATCCGACTACTTGCGACAACTTTTTTTTAAAATAATGGATATATGGAGATTTTTTTGTGGTTTTTAGATTTATTTAGTACATTTTAAGAAAAAAAAGACTAAAATTAAGAATTTGAAAAATAAATTATTACTGCTAAAATGGGTAAAAATTGACAAAATATTGTATAAACGGGGCCCGCTCTGTGAAAATAGTAAATGAACAAATTTTCAATTTTGATGTAAAGGGTGTTTTTTTAGAGGTATAGAACTTTAAATTGCAATAAAACAACGATGTATTATTCGATTGACATGATTTTTTTTATTCGAAAGATAATCTTGTGGCATTACATTTTAAATATGATTTCTGGCATAGGACTGCCACGGCTGGCTCGGATGTAGTCCAATCTGGACGTCCAATTTTCGATGACTTTTTCCAACATTTGTGGCCGTATATCGGCAATAACACGACGAATGTTGTCTTCAAAATGGTCAAGCGTTTGTGGCTTATCCGCATAGACCAATGACTTTACATAGCCCCACAGAAAATAGTCTAGCGGTGTTAAATCACAAGATCTTGGAGGCCAATTCACAGGTCCAAAACGTGAAATTAGGCGGTCACCAAACGTGTCTTTCAATAAATCGATTGTGGTACGAGCTGTGTGACATGTTGCGCCGTCTTGTTGGAACCACAGCTCCTGGACATCATGATTGTTCAATTCAGGAATGAAAAAGTTAGTAATCATGGCTCTATACCGATCACCATTGACTGTAACGTTGTGGCCTTCATCGTTTTTGAAGAAGGATTCCACCAGCCCATAAAGCGCACCAAACAATCAGTTTTTCTGGATGTAATGGTGTTTCGACATACACTTGTGGATTAGCTTCACTCCAAATGCGGCAGTTTTGTTTGTTGACGTAGCCATTCAACCAGAAGTGCGCTTCATCGCTAAACAAAATTCGCTTATGAAAATCGGGAACAACGGCAATCTCGTTTTGGGCCCATTCGACGAATCTACGCCTTGCTTGATGATCGTTTTGAGGAATTGCCAAACCAAACTGAGAATAAATCACTTGACAGCTGTTAAATCGGTCGCCATCTTGGAAAGTATTGCCAACTTAAACTTCTATACCTGGAAAAAAAACACTCTTTATTACTTTGCTATTCCTTTTTGAAGTGACCTTCAGGATAAGAGATATTTTAATTTTTACAAAAACAAGATCACTTTATCTTAGTTATTACATGAAATTGCTTAAAAAAAACAGTGATTATATTCACATAAAGAGCTGTAAATCTTGTAATAAAACAGTGATTGATAAATCTGAAGGTTAAAACACTTTTACTATTATACAGAACGAACACAAAAAATTTCAGCAAATTATTTTAAAAACTTTTTGAGCAATCGCTGTCCCCGTTTGAGTTTTTCAAAAAAAAAAAAAAAAAAAACTTTTCGAGTAAAACGCATTTTAAAGTTTGACACCTTATGTGAAGTTATGACATCGGCTTTTGTGACGAATCTATACGGCACCTTATCACTAATACTCTTAGGCGTCTTTGGGGATTGTAAATTCGCGTATATTTCCAACCAGCTCTAAAAGAAGAAAATGGGATATGCAAATGAATTAAGGTATTTAAGGAGAGCGTTGTAAGTTAGCAGATAGAAGGTGATTGAGCCAAGAGAAGTAGTGACGAAGTTAAGAAGATTCAAGTGGATTGCGTGATTAGAGTCTTACGATTATTAGTCAGCGAAATACCATTGGAAGGATTGATCTATGGAGAGAACGACATTATAGCCAGGAGATATTTATAACTTAGTTTCTCTTACCACAAGAGTTAATATATAATAAAGTTAGTGAAAAGTTAATGAATGTTAATAATTCGAGTTGCGGTCCTCTTATTCCGGTAAACCCGTTCGATATTGAGCTTAGTAGTTGATTAATATCATATTTTGTGATTTAAAGTAATATTAAAGGTAAATCCCTTCGACGTAGACATATTGTTTAGTATTTGTATTTAGAAGGTTGCTAATTGAATCAATTGAATAAATATAATTTGTTATTCTAAAAATGGCGTCTGGTAATTCTTTGCCTCAATTCAATCTTAGTGTCCAGGGTGGAACCCAGGGGGGTTCTCACACCTTTACTAAAACACCTGTAGTTTTTGTTCCAGTGAATGGAAAATAAAAACCTTGGAATTTTTATGAAGTTGATAAGATGGCCTATAAATAAAATTATAAATTTTCCCCCCATTTTAAAAAAAATCATGATTTTAGGGTAGTCTGATACCTTAAATATGTCGAGTCAAAGTCATCACGTTGGTATGGTGTGGAACAGTGATTCTCAACCTTTTTTGAAGTGATAACTTCTATAGGAGCGTTTTGCTGAAGAGTAAATTTGAATGAACGTCACGTTCGAGGGAATAACGCTTATTCGGTCTTTTTCGTCTTTAGTCGGAAATCGTGTGTGGACAAGGCCGCACACCCCTAAAAAGAAATCAAGTGACCAGAGGGACGTTTTCACCGGGTTTTGAGTAATACTCAGCCTTATATCTTGTATGTTTATATAGTTAGTTTATATTCCTACGTGCATTTATTACTCAGGATATATCAATAGGAATAACCATAAAGAAAGGTACAATATTTATATTACTGTATGAAAATGTCGAAGGGACAAAATATTTGAGACTTCAGGATAGAGGAGGTTTAAAAATGCCCACAAATATTGCTATGAAAATCATTTTAACGCAACGTTTTATTTTTAATTTGTTAATATCGAAAAGATTCGAGTCAAAATATGTTAAAGTTGATTGTCAATTACCTTGCTTCATAAGCATAACAGAAGCATATCTGGAATTACATGAATTGTGGAATGTCTTGCATTCGTTTCATTCATCTTCTGTAAACTGTAACACGCCTGAATTTTCCTATTTTTAAAAAAACATTCATTACATTCTCGCATATATGCTTAAATAATTATTCAAAATAGCGAAGTGAAGAAATTTTAACTGTGAAGTATAATCGAAAAATGTAGAAATTTAAGGCCAATTAAATCAATATGTTCTCTTTATATTTCCCTATTTTATTTATTTAAATATTCAATTTTTGATTCGTATATTATTCTCAATGCGCATGTAATTCCTTATAATTCATTTTTTCATATACAGATAATGGATGTAGCATCAAATACTACAGAATCATTGGGATTAATCAGTCACGTATTGGAGAAATTTGTGCAGCGAAATGTTGAGCAGAAGACTGACTAATAATTCTAATGGTTGCTATTTATATTTCGCCAAATCAAAGTGTAGAGAAAATTATAGAATTAATTCACAAAAATTTAGTTGCCTACACTGAAGCCGTATGGGCTCTTCTGAACAAATTATATATAAATTTAAGTGGGGAGCTTAATGTAGATTTTTCAAAAGACAAATCAAAACCTTTAGTTGATTTTTAAAAAATCACAATTCAATTTAATTATGTCAAATGATACAAATGAAAGCACGACGAAGTATGGAACTACGCTTGACGGAGTTTTTTTTAGATATTTAAATAATTTTGAACTAAAGTATTTATAACCTATTTCAGCTACCATAAATCTATTATTTTCTTCTTAAAATACAATTAATTCACATATATGATTATATATTTGGCAAAAAAAATATTACTTTACGAGTACAGACATATGAATGAATAATTTTATATGACAATTCTAATATCCCCTTGTTTTTTATTCACCGAACTAATCCCTGAAGAAACATTACAAAATTTGAAGCTTTGACTTCTATGGTGTGGTCATAAGCACATACACTTTTTTTTTGTTGCGGTACATATTTAACAGCTACAAAATAGGGCGGCACACTAACAATAAAATATGTTTCAAAGAATTTTACATATTTTCAATACACTATGTAAAATAGTTTACGATAATAATTTTCAATGTTAAATAAAATAATATGTAAGACAAAGACAACAAAATGTTTATTGAGTAATTAGTAACAAATTAATTATAAGAATGCATTTAATGCATGATGATTTTTGATAATTTCGTTTATATTGGGTCATAAAAAAGATAATGCCACTCTCATTTCGTCATTTACATTTTAAAAAAAAAGTCTCGGTCTTTTTTCATTTTTATATTTGTTAATGCTAAAAATTCGAATTCACACAGATAAGATGTAAAAAATTGTAACAATATTCTTAAAGCTTTTTTTTTAGTATTATGAGATAATCGCTCTAATTTTAATCCAAAATGAATTAATTGAACCTTCCGAATGTTTTGAAATTAAATCTCTATTATTACAGAACGAAATTATTTTTTCCTTTTCATTCAAAGTTAATTCATATACAGATGTATCCGCTATTACAAATGGATTACGAATCCAATCAATTTTTTTATATCCATCTATCCACGAAAGGATAAGCCAAATACAAGGTGTGACACACACACACAAAACGAGACTAAATGTGTAACTTGAAAAAAGAATAGAGTTTACAACAACTGTTTTGGTGACGTCAACCCACGCACCTCCTTTATCGATCAAGCCGGTTGGGAGCACTGCGTCATTGAGTGAACATTGCAATCTGCCGGTAAAATGTCGAATCAACATCAAGTTTCTTGTGAAACTTATGAAATCAGCCACGAAAACATTTCAAATATTAACCGAGGCTTATGGAGAAGAAACTTTGTCTTATGCACATGTGTTTAAGAGGCATAAGTGGTTTTCAGGGGAAAGGGATACTGTGGAAGATGACGAACGTGCTGGGTGTCCAAGGTCAGTGATAACAGACTAAAAAATTGTCAGAATTCGTGATATGAGTGAATTCCTACTCACATCAGTGGTCAGACTGTTAATTAAAACTTCTACATTCAAGTACTAAAGAGACTTCGCGAAAAAATTTTAAAAAACACACCAGAATTGGGGAGTGATGGAGGGTTGTTGCACCAAGACAATGCACCCGCTCACACAATCCTGTATGCCAAGCAGTTTCTGACCAGTAAAAACATTACTGTGATGGAGCATCCTCCTTATTCACCTGATTTGGCCCCCATGCGATTTTTTTTATTTCCTACAGTGAAAACTCTCATAAAGGGAACCCCTTTTTCCTCAATGAAGCCGTTTAGGTAAAAACGGAAAATCTCCTGAAGGTTTTCCAAAAACCTCGTACCAGAACTGTTTTCAGCAATGACAGCACCGAATGCAGAAGTTTGTGAATGCTAAAGGGAACTACTTTGAAGGTGACAATGTCGCGGAGAACTGATTCTGTATGAACAATGATTTTTTGAACCAGTCTCGTTTTTTTTGTGCCACACCTCGTAAACCACGAATACTCTTAGTTTGCCAAATGATTCAGTTGCGGATTTTATTTATTTTTTTTGTCAGAGTAAAACTAAATTTTTTTTAAAGAATTGGTGGCACACTAAAGTACCGTGGCACAGTGGTTAAGAATTCCTGGTGTAGAAGTTTGGGGAGTGGGTTATCAGCTCGTCTTCCTTCTCGCTTGACTGTAGTTCAAAAGTATGACGTTCGTCGTCAATAGCCCTGGTGTCGTTTCTAATTATGACGTTAATAAACGACAAATCAATCGAAAGAAATATATATTGGAATTTTCTTATTCTCTTTCCTTAATTTATTTTAAACATTTTTCGTTAGACTCAAATATTTAAGATAAAAAGGATATCTGATAGTTTCTGGCAAAAATATATGAAATCGAATTTAATCAAAAGAAAAAAAAAGGTTCTATTGTATAAAAGTCTTTTAAGATCAGTATTAACTTATGCATGTGAAACTTTGGTTCATGCTTCGAACAGATGAGAACATGATAAGTATCTACGAAAGGAAGATTTTAAGATTTATTTTTGGGGGAATTTATGAAAATGGGGAACGTGGTGAAAAAGATCAAATTTCGAGCTTTATCAATCGTATAAAGAATCTGACATTGTTAACTTCATCAAAATACAACAAATTAAATGGGAAGGTCACGTTGCCAGATTGGAGGAAGACCGCACCACCAAAAAAGTTTTCAATTCTCAACCAAATGGCATATGAAGAAAGGGAAGGCCAAATCTTAAATGGATTGATGACCTAGAAAAAAATCTTCTAGTTTTGAGAACCAAGAATTGGAGAACACAAGCAAGAAGAAGGCTGGCCTGTAAAAGGCTTCTTGAGAAGGCCAAGGCCCACCTTGTCAGGCTGTCGAGACACTGAGGAAGGATAAATATAATCGACTGGACAACAAATATAATCGAATATTTAATATAAAGTATTTGGGATAAAACATTTCTTGATAAATTTAAAGTCATTAGACATTTTAAATTTTTAAGCAGTTAGGTTGAAGCTCTCGCTTTAAAATTTGATGTATGCATATCGTTTCACAGAGTTTTCATTCTGAAAACTGGTGCACTCAGGAAAATGTTTGCTTCAAATATTCTTTCTCTCCTCCCCCCCCCCCTTCCCTCCAAACAGAGAAAAATTCTGATGCAACAATAATATGAAACGTATTTTAGGAGTACAATTCAAAGTATTTTGTTAATGTTTTTAATCAGATTTTGATTTAATTTAGAAATGACGCTTTTTTATGTGCAGATTAAAAATACTAAAAGATTAATTATGCGCAAAAAAAATCACAAATAAAAAAAGAAATTATATCAGAGATTTTAAGAATAACTCAAGTTAGTAAATACGACAGATGTAAAAGAACTGCATATATATATATATATATATATGTGTGTTGGTGTGTATATACTATATATATATATATATGTTGGTGTGTATATACTATATATATATATATATATAAACTAAAACTAAACAGTGGTGCAACAGCCCACGGCGGGTCAAGGCCTACAGTGCCAATACCTATTAGATATACAAGGGCTCGGCACTGATTTGTGACGTCACTACTAGTAGGGAGACATCGTCCAACGCATATGGAACTTTTCTGATGCATTTTTTTGAATACTTTTTGATATTAAACCAAACATACATACAGGAAATTAAAGGAAAACAATAGTAGTAAATTAATCATTAAATTGCGTTTCATGTACATAAAACATAATATAAGAGTAAATATTAGTTTACCTATTTAAATAATAATTGCAAGTATGTGATTATTGATGTATTTACTACGAACGCATGCGATGAACATAAACATATTTAATACATTGTAGCAAATCGTAAGAACCTTTTGAAGTTGTATATTTATTTTTTTACAAAACTATGCTTATTTCTTAGCTTTAAAATTTATTTCCTTAGTTTTATTCCAAATAGTTACAAAAAGGGAAATAAAATAGAAATAGTTTTTTAAAAAAAGCAACAAAAAAAATGACAAACATATTTATAAGCAGTAACTTTATTGGTATCAAATACAATCACAACATTAAGAATTATTAAATAAATTTCAAATCTATTTTTAGACAAATCTGTACTATATATATAATTATAGATATATGCAGGAAAATAAATACATACATAAAAATAGATTAGATAATTTAACTGTTGTCACAGTTACTTTTCTTTCCTTAAATCTTTGGTGCTTTTTCTTCTAAAAGTAGTTATTCTGTGGTGCCCCCTCCATCGGGGGGACACCCTATGGACCTATTAACGCAACCTATGTCTGAGGGAAAGAAGGATGAACCACTAAAAAAAATCTGCCATACTAAAATTAGTTTATTATGATCTTAGTTGATATACAATACAACAACAATACTAGTCTAAGAGGAAATTGATCACATCTGAGTAGACGCTAAACGTATTACTGATAATTAGAGTACTTAACAACTGAATCTATATTTATGTATATTATATTTATTTTCTAAGAGTAACCGCACTATCCTTCTAGTTTAGATTAACTAGCTTACCGCTATTTTCTGAGTAAACAGCTATGGTCCTTAAATCGTCTATTCCACCTTTAATCAGGTAGGCTCTGGCTTCGGCAAAGCTCCGTTGATCACGGACCCACTTTTGACTTATCTACACCGGCACTGTCAGGCCAATGCCCAGAATTAAGAACCCTCATCTAGACTTTAGCTCACTTCACTTAGCTTATTTCTAGCATTACTTGTCCACTTAGCGACCCTCGCGAATGCTAACCTTTCAATACATATGACACCTAATTTGCATACACACGTTCTCTTTTTTGAGTTGGTTGGAAAGAATTGCCATTCTGGCCCCAAAGAATCCCAAGAGGACAATCAGTGCAAATTGCAATAAAGCCCCGTCACAATACATTGTTACAAATGTGAATAAAATATGTTGTAAAACTTTTTTAGTCCCATGCATAGTAATAAACAAAAATTCACACACACACTCTACAATAACAAACAATAAAAAATAAAGTTCCACAAATAACAACATAACAAGTTATCGTAAAATGAGTTGAAAATATTTTTTAAATAAATCATACATATATAAAAGCATAGATATATACCTAAAAAATAGAGAGAGAGAGAAATAATGCATCCACATACATAAAAATGATGTAATTTATTTAGCTAATAAAGTATGTATTTTTCTTTTCTTTGTTTCGACTTTTTTAATATCGTTTTTTCTCTTACAGTAGTTATGCAATAATGCATTTGTAGAGAAGTGTAGATAATATACTTTAAAACTAGCCCAGAAGCATGGTCATTTTGTTACAAAAAGTTCATCATATAAAATAAATTCATTTGAATTTATCAAGCTAAGCGATATTTCTGAGGCAATTTGACGTTGATTATTTTGTTAAAGGAGCATATTTTCATAATCATTAGAAAAAAGTTTCTGAACTATTATATAGTTGTAGAGCACTGCTGTAACAACCATCTGGGGAAGGGCACAATAAACTTCCTTTGTCTAAGTTACGTATTAAATCGTTAGAATTTAGTTCAAAAGTTTCATTAAGAACAAGTGATTTCGAACAAAAGTCGCATTTTAATTTTTCAAGTGTTGCTCTAGCACTAACACCAGCAAAATATGTTAAAACAGGTAGATATGGATAAGCATCACGAAAATATTTTTCAGATAATGTAATGTTAAAATTGTGCGATACTGATGATACTAAAAGATTTTCACTACACGAATCTTCCAAATTAATGTCTTTTAAATTAAGGGAACTTGGTACCCTTTGAGCTACTTTCTTTCTTTATTTATTGAAAAATTACATTTTAACATTTTATATAGTGTTTCTATTCCAGAAAATAATACGAGATGAAGTTTTTCCCATATTATTCAAACAATTTTAAAAATTTAAATTTTTTGAAGAAAATTTGGAAAATTTTAAAGTTCTACTCCTTCTGTAATTACTAACTTTTTAACCTGAAATTTTTTTGTAACATTCTTATGGATATTATAAACAACTTTAGAAATCGATTTTACAATAACTTAATTCGTTTGTGAGAAAAAAAAAAAAATGTTGATATACATGCTAAAAATCAACGAAAAAGCCCATATTTCTTACATTAAATTTTTTTTAAAAAAAGTATTCAGTTTACAACAAGATGGATCCCTAAATTTCGTTACATGCTTTATATGCAACACACGGCAAAAAAAAGGAAGTGATGGGTAAATAGTTGTGGAAGAAGTAGAATTTTGAATACACTAATGTTTCGAAAAACACAAACTGAGAAAAAACACTTTAAAGCTTATAATTCTGAAAAAAAAATATAATAAGCTTAAATAAACTTAAAATACAACTTTAAGATATTAGTCATATATTTCTCTTGAAAATAATTGCATTTTCGTATTTTTTCTCTCTCAACCCATACATTTTTATGAATGATCAACTTTAAAAAGGTACTAATTGCACACACACAAGAAAATTCAAGAAAAATGCTAAAAAAAAATTTTTTTTTTTTCTGTCACGACAGAAAGCTTAGTTTTTTTCTTCACATAATATAGAAGTATTACATCTGTATGAAAAACGTATCAGGAATAAGAACTGAAATTATGAAATTATTAATATAAAATGCCTTAATTCACAAATTTTACATGCACACATTTCACAAAGAAGAACAATTACATTATTGTATTGCCTCGAAAATATTCTGCTTTATATATTACACATTCTTTTTATAGTTATTATTTCTCTTTATAAAATTTATTTTTTTATCATAACGCTTTTTTTTCCTAAAAAGGGGGCGTGGCCGAATTGCCTAGTTTGTTTTCAAAGGAAGTTTTCTTCAACTTCTAACTTTCCGGCTTGCACAAATGATATATCAATCGAAAGATAATAATACAAAGAATAAGATAAAATAATAAAAAAAAAACACGATAGGTTGGTCATTTTGGGGGTACCAAGTCGCCTTAAGCTGGCCAGAAGTCTTTGAAACTAAAGTTAGAGGTAAACAATTTTGCATTCTTAGTTTAGCTCCTACTTTATAAAGCTGTCGAATTGATATTAAATATTGAGAACCTGAAAGTGTCCTATATTTCCCAAAAAGACTTTCTAACGCATTTGTTTGAATTCTTCCGGTAAGAGAATACTGAAATTTTAATTCATTAATGCGATATTATGACATTTCAAGTAAAGCGTATGTGGTGTGAGTAAAAACAATACGTGTTTCTTTAGAAAGGGTGCCAGTAGTACAATCTTTTTCCTTCGCCGAGTCTAACCATGACAAACGTTTATGCAAGAATTCACATGTTTTGTTGTTTGGATAAAGTAAGCGGTTGCTAATAAGGATCAAGAAAATGTTGTCTCTTCAAAGGTGTTTAAACATTAACTATTTCCCACCATGTACAAATTAAAGAAATAAAAATTGATGTTGGTTCATAACTAATTAGTTTATGTTGCTCTCCTAATATATAGTTGAAGCCCTGAATAACAAAGTTATTAAATACCTTAAACACAAGTTTCACATTTGTTTTTCAAGATTTGAAGGACATAAAGCCTTCAAAGTTAAACCATAAGCAAATTTTACTAAATTATTACTTTCTATATCATACAGTCATTCAAGTGTAGAAAAATTTGCTTCTAATAATGGAAACTTATTATGATCTTCAAAATCAGGAAAATAAAAACATTGACCTGCATTTTTTTTTGATTAATTCAATTGTTACGAATGCATTTAAGAATGTGTACTGAATCAATAACAAAAAGTAAAGGATTGGAAGGATGTGGATGTACAATGCTCAATTTGGGAAGAATAGAAAAGTTGGACATTACTTTTCGATGTATAGAATTATTGTCAAAAACTACACCTATAACTTTGAATCCTATACCATCAAGCTCTACAATAGTTTTTTTAGAAACAGGAAACAATTTTTCTCCATTGATTTTCACCAGCATTATATGAACTATTTCTTTAAGGTATCCGACTACGTTCAGAACCGAGATTTTGCAAAAGCGTACAAATGGTTAATATTTATGATATTTAGTGTCAGATGAGAGCAGATTCAGTTTGAGTAGCGATTCTCATCGCATACTCATCTGGAGAGAGCGGGAAGCCGCAATCATCCCTCGAACATCATTGAAAGGGACAGGTTTGGAGGTCGCGGTGTTCTCGTTTGGGGAGGCATCATGCTTGGTAGTCGTACAGACCTTCACATCTTCGACGCAGGTTCAGTCAACGGGACCCGTTATTGTAACGAGATTCTTCTTCCATATGTGCGTCTTTTTAGAGGCGCTATGGGTCTGCAGTTCCTTTTCATGGACGACAATGCACCTTGTCATCGCACAGTAGCTGCCGAACAGCTCTTAGAGAGTGAGGATATTGAACGTATGGATTGGCTGGCACGATCTCTGGATCTCAATCCCTTCGAGCATGTATGGGATTTTCTAGGCAGACGCTTGACAGCTCGTACCTTACCACCAGTAACGATTCGGGAGCTTCGATTGGCGTTGCAAGACGAATGGGCAGCAATGCCTCAACAACTCAATGACACCCTCATTCTCAGCATGGGCAGACGCTGTGAAACGTACCTAGCAGTCAGGAGAGATCATATCCCCTACTAAAGACCGGATGTTTCTTGCTGGACACCCATCACAGGGATGTTTCGGCCTTCAGTCGCATTGCGCTCCATGCTACTTTTTCAATCAAGCTTCTTTTTATCCCTCTGATTTCTCTTTTAGTAAGTGTTGCTTACATTACACATGTCCTTATGTATTGGGGATCTTATGGTATTAAATGTGTTGATTTGGAAAGCTTTTGTACAAAGTTATATTGAAAAAACCGTCTCGTCCTTAGTTTTTGCACGCCAGTGTATAAACAGTAAAAATATCTAAATCTGAAAACATTACATATATCAAAGTTTGATAATTAAATGAGGTTTCTCCCCTTCTGCTTGATAGCAGAAATTACCTTTTATTTCAATATTTAACTTTAGGGAAAAAATATATTCAACAGCTCCTTATAATAATAATAACCTAGAATTTCACCATTTACTCAATATAGCAATTATTTACAGCAAATTATTATATATATTTTAAAATGCACCAATACATATTTATCAATAATGTTATATCAGTTGCTTCTTCCTGAAAGCAGAAATGATTTTTCACTATTTGAATTTCACAGTTATTTCAACAGCAGATTGAAATAATTATAATTAAAAAAATGCATTATAGAAGCAAAATATACAAATACTAATATCTCAAGAAAGATAAATGATCCTATTCCTCAATATTATTGTACAAAAGATTTGTTACATCTACTCACAGATTTAATTTTCCGTTTCCTTGTTCAAGTACAGGTGAAGATTTCAGTTACACATAATCTCGGGAAGAGATTGTTTTTCTTCAAAATAGCAGATATCTTGTAAGCACCACTCGCGCACTTCAAAACGATATATTGAATACTAGCTGATACACCCGTTCTTCGCACGGGTGAACTGAAAAGTTAAACAACACAGAGAGATTGAAGGATAAAGAAGTTTTTAATGAGTTAATTTTAAGTGAATTGCAAATTAAAGAAAAAAAGCTTTTCACACATCTTAGCTGAAGAAAAAAAAAGAAAGAAAAAATACCTTTGTTAAATTTTAAGTCTGTAGATCTAATAGCTGATATAAAAAGGATTTTTTTTTTATATTTATAACTGCCCGTAAAAGTCTTGAGGGTTGATTTTTGAAAATACCTCCCTAATGTGATCTCTGCTCAGCAAAAGTAACACATTGTTAAAAGTTTTCTGACGCTTAAAATATTGTAAATAATTTATAACTGAAAGTGTCATACATTAATATAACTTTCTGTTGAATTTATTTTATATTAAAATTGTAATACTCGCAAGCAACGCCGTTTCCTAAATAACAATGGCGATTCAATGGAAAAAATAGCGAAATGTTGACAATAGAGTCAAGTTGGCAAATGTCTAGCTACTTTCATAGCTCAAACTTTATTAGAGCTTTGTAAGACCCGCCGTGTAGGGGAGCGATGCACGTTAATGCTTTATCTACCACATTATGATTTACTGAAATTTTTTTCATGCAATATTTTTTAGGTCACTACATTGAAAATTAAGGGACATACATAAACAAAATACTCCACTTAGGGGAATTTAATCGGTTAGAGATAATAAATTAATTAAAGATATTCCACTGTAAAATTAATTATATACACCATTCACTTAAAATAAATAGTCAAATCGTTTTCTAAGGTCTCCATAAACATAAGACACTTAAATTTTGACACTAACTATTTTTGGGGGACAAAAATGATAATCTTTGCAATCCGCTGAAAACGCTGGCAGCTGAAAATGTAATATCTGCTACAAAACTATTTGCCTTCCCCGCTAAAATACTCGTCATAGAACCCGTGCCGTCATATATCTTGGAAGAGTGAATTTCAAAGAATATTCCAGCTAAGTATTGGTAGAATATTCCTGCTAAATTGGTGTGGCGTAGTAGTTAGGAGAAGGGGGTGCCAGCTCAGGTGTTGTCCACGTCACTTGACCATGGTTCAAAATTATGTGGTCCGTCGCCAAAAGCCCTCATGTAGCTGAACAGTGCGACGTTAATATTCACTCACTGAAAAAAATACAGTACAGTAGTTATAACTATTTTTATACTTAAAAATGCAATATCTGCCTATTCAATTAAAATTATAGCATTATAATTAATTACTAACCACACAAACAAATTTTGAAAATTTGTCCAAATGATGTAGTGTGAAAGAGAAAGTTTATTCAGACAGACAACAAATGCGTCTTATATGCATATAGATTTGTTTGAATTCTTGTGTATTAATACTTTTGTAAGCTTCATGACATACTTTATGGTGTACCAGTCTTTTAAAGATGACTGAGCCACAGCAACATTTAGCTGGGTATAGCTAGTTATAACATAAAATTAAATCTTAAAAAAGATATCAAAAATAAAAGACGACTCAATATTTTGAATAAATCAGTATAAACATTTTCATACAAACACAATATATATATATTGTGAAATATTTATTTTGCTATTTGCATTTCAGACAGACATCAAACAAAATTTTAAAAATTATCAAAAACAGATAAAAAAAACATATTTAAGAAAAATACCACTGATTAATTTTGCCAAAGACATCGCAATGTGCAAAAAAATATTTGCTGTACATAATAACAAAAAAAAATGTAAGTACTAAAATATAAAAGAAAAGTTATATATTGAATTAATTAAGGATTACTGGAGGGAAAGATAAAACAGGCTAAGATAATACTCATAATATTAATTTCATATTGGTTGGCTACTCAGTTTTGGCATGATTTTGAAATCACGCCAAATTGGTATGTTGCGGCCAGTCTAATGTTATAGTAATGTACAGAATTAAAGGTACTTACGTATTATTGCAACCTATTAGTGACATTATACAAAATGAAGACATGATTGCCAATTCAACGCATACAAAGTTGGGATTGCCAAAGTGGCGAGTTGTCTTGAACGTTGGCGACTGTGCAAAAATACGCAAGTACTAAAAATTATCCAAAGTATATATATCCCGAGCATAAAAATAAATTGAAAAATGAAGTACAATACTAACATTAACTGACATAAAAAAGAACTGAACTAACTTTATCAATGCAAAAGCATAATTTGAAAAATAAGGTATTTACATATAACCCCAACCTTTTGGCGACATTATATGAAACAAAGCACATGACTCACAATTCATCATATATATGACGTGCAAAATCAGGGTTGCCAACTTGGCAAGTTATTTTGAATGTTGGCGATTGTTAGGATAGTACATAGGTGCCAAAAATAATTTATCTTACCACTACCTGCTTCCTCAACATACTCATTTTTGGCATGATTCTGAAATCACGCCAAATTGGTATGTTGCGGCCAGTCTAATATTATAGTAATGTACAGAATTAGAGGTACTTATGTATTATTGCAAACTATTGGTCACATACAAAATGAAGCACATGATTGCTAATTCAACTCACACAAAGTTGGAATTGCCAAAGTGGCGAGTTGTCTTGAACGTTGGCGATTGTGCAATAATACGCAAGTACTACAAAAATTATCCAAAGTATATATATATCCCGAGCATAAAAATAAATTGAAAATGAAGTACAATACTAACATTAACCGACATAAAAAGAACTGAACTAACTTTATCAATGCAAAAGCATAATTTGAAAAATAAGGTACTTTACATATAACCGCAACCTATTGGCGATATATGAAACGAAGCACGACTCAAAATTCAACATATATATATATATGACATGTAAAATCGGGGTTTTAACTTGGCAAGTTATTTTGAATGTTGGCGATTGTCAGGATAGTACATAAGTTCAAAAATAATTTATCTTATGACCACCTGCTTCCTCAACAGGTATTTACGCCATTTGTCTGTTTTGCTCATTCTCTGATGCCTATTCCAGTTTGATATGTAATTACTACCAACACTGCTTTTGCTTTGGCAGTATGATTTTCTGCAGGGCAATTTTATGCACTGAAGCCAATAGTTTACCCTTAAAGGTTAAAATAAAGACACATGAAATTGCAAAGAACCATATTATTGGATCAAGTGTAGTATAGGGGGCTACTTGGCGCAGTCCTTTATTTTGGTTACTAAAAGTGGTCTCCAAGGTACTTTTTTTCGGTATTATTTATTTTAGAATGTATTCGATATCTCACCATGACATTTAGATAAAAATCCGAAGAAAATCGCCAAATCCAAAGTGCCCCCCTATACTACATTTGAACCGAACTGAAATATAACCCTTATCAATGAGAAGTTTTAGTTTGTCAAAATTATAATCTTCGCATTCTAAAGAAATAAATAAATAAGTTGTAATTTGCAAGCAAAATTACACACATAAACATCCCGCGATAATACCTAATAAATGTTAAGCAAAACAACAAAACAAAGTTTTAGTTGTTGAAAGAATAATCCTTAAAAAATTATTTATTCCAAAAATAATCCTAATTAAATATCAAAGAATAGAAAATTGAATAAATATTCCAACCGATAAACAAAGCTACAGTAAAATATGTAATAATCTTGAAAACTGCATGTAAAGTATAAATTGTCCACTTAGTGAGAAACGTGACTACATATGACGTCATAAACACTGGAAAATCACTTAAAAATTAAATTTTAAAAAATTTGGAAGGAATTATGAACGCCAAACCTATTTAAAAACCTTTCTGGTGTAATTTTGTGTACGTGTACCAAGTTTCACGTTATTTGGGTGTCTGGATCTCGAGTTATGAGGGAACAGACAAACAGACAACAAATGCGTCTTATATATATATATAGATATTTAGCAGAAATCTTAAGCACACCACTTTCTTGATCACGATGGTATTTTTAACACATAAATTAACACAATTTCAATTCGGATTATTTCCTCACTTTTCGAGCACTTTCATCTTAGTATCCGGATGATACTAAACCGATTATTTTCCAACTAAAAGACGAGCACTTTCACCTTAGTATCGGGATGATACTAAAACTGACAATTTTCTAAAAGACGAGCACTTTTACGTTAGTATCAGGAGGATACTAAAACCGATGATTTCCAGATACAATCAAGCACTTTAACTTTGATTATCGGGGCGACACACACTAAAATTTCCATACACGTGGTCTTCTCCGACATTTGCTGTCGTAGCAATCGTATTCCAGGTTAACACTATGAAGTTAATGAATTGTGTGGTTAACGCTGAGTCATGTTCATCTGTGTGTTCTCAGCTTACTTCTACAGCTTTATTTTTTCTTACTTTTAAAGTCATCCTAATAGTTCAGAAATCAGCTAGCTTTTTTTGTTGTTGTTGTGAATGTGTTATGCATTTTGTGTATCACACATATATACAAAATAATCAATAAATGGTTAATTATGTTCATATTTACATTGACTACAAGCTCTGTATCATGGTGTTCCGGTCAGGAGGTCAGTATGACGTGAAACTATCAGGGTTTAGTTCCCAATTAGGCTTGGTACTCTTTTATTGACCCACAGAAGGACCAACCCTGAAGCGGTGTTGTGAAAGTGCGATGCGCTACCACTCAGACACCGGGCGTTAGAAATACAGTGGCGTAACTTTCACCCCTGCAACCCCCGCATCGCGGGGGCAGGGCTCTAGGAGGCTCAAAGCCTAACTGCCACTAAGTATCTATCCTTTGTAAAATCCAACTTGGGGGCTCCAAACGTGACTTTGTAGGAGGACCCAAATGTTCTCACGCTACGCCACTGCAGAAATACATTGGCATTCAAAATTAATAAATTTTGTCGATTATCTCTAGAACTACTGGACAGGTTTTAATGAAATTTGGTATGTATATAGGGCTGATATAATGAAAAAAAATAATAACCATTCAACAGTTAAAATACGCAAGGATGATCGTGCGTAGCACTCATCGAAAACGGAAGGTATGAAACAGCATTGCAGAATATAAAAAAAAAAAAAAAAAAAATGGTTAACAGGGAGTAATTCAAAATGGTTAATAATTAACTTAGTTAAATTCTCTTGTAGATATACACAGGCCTAGACACCATGACTTTATTCTGGAAATAAGGGAATTTATGAGTTTCTGGAGCAGTTAATCCCACTCATTCAGCAACTTTGTTTCCAGGCTGTGGATGATTCTTGGAGGGGTGTTACGAGTTGCAATTGCCTTCCCCAGCGCGTCCCAGACAGGCTCTATAAGGATGAGGTCTGGAGATCTGATTGACCAATTCATTCGGTGAATATCCTCACTTTTCAGAAATTCGTTGACTAGATGTGCCTCGTGTTGAAATGCATTAAAATAAAATCAGGACCAACTGCACTCGTAAATAGGTGAATATAGGGCACCAAGATCTCATCCCTATACCTCACAGCAGTTACAGTACCTCTTTCAAAGACATGGAGTTGTATGCGGCTATCCAACATAATGCCTTTGCAGTCCATCAAGTCTTAGCTGTTGTAACGGTCAGACATAGGTAGTGGGTCCCTGGTTCTCTCCATATACTCTCGCCTCATCCTCATCCCTATAGAGCAGTGGTTTTCAAACTTATTTCCACGGAACCCTATGGCTCCCCGATTCATATCCACGGGTTCCATTAGTCAAAATAAATATTCGAAAGGAAAATTATAAATGTGCATGCAAAATAGATTCCCAATCTCAAGGAAGTTCGTATGTGATCGCAATTATCTAAAGCCCTGTTTTCCAAAGTAGGTCCCACCTCCCACCAGGGTAGGTGACTTAAGAATTTCGGCGCCGAACAATCTCTCTCTCTTAAGTAGTTTCCGTCAATTTTTACTTCTTTAGATACGTGAGTTCCAGTACTATTACAAGAGATCAACCTCAACAAAAGCGATAAAAAACTATTTTGCGTTTCACGACTTGTTATCCCAGTTACTAAGTATAATGTAAGGGTAAGTCCTAGAAACCAAGTTAATGTTTTTAATGAGTTAAGTACATTAAAATATTATGTTAAAAATTTTTAATAGAAAATCTAATTCGTTTAATTTTTTTAACATTGAGTAAAGTATTGAAAGTATTCTTTACATAAAATATATTATGTCCTTCTAACGGGGGGGAAGAAGTTCCCCCAAAACAATATAGTTCTAAGGGTTCCGTGAGCTGACAAAATTTGAAGACCACTGCTATAGAGCATACCTGGGACGCTCTAGAGAGAGCACTTAAAACTCGCAGACGCTCGATGTCTTCCACGAGACATAGGTAAACAACTTACGTTGCGAAAAAAACCCGCACGAAACAACTGAGTGCTTCAAATCGCCACTCTGTTCTCCTATATAGAGCTTGCGGGTGGCGCTACGGTCACCCGTGATGTGCGTGTGCACTATAATGGTAATGGTTTACGTATTTCATCGCCACCAACGCATGATGTAAATTTCACATGGTTTGCAAGCTTCCTTCAGGGTATTACTTTTTGTGTGGCCAGCAATGTAGTTAATGTTGTTGTTACTAATGCCACCTGATCGGCAAAGGCCAGATCAAGGTCCACGAAATTGATCATGGCAGACGGCTAAGAGACGCCTGTCGTTAGCCATAGTTTTGAGCACCATACAGTTGACAGAACGATTTAGCTCGGTTTCACCCCGATTTTGAGGGAGAACACCTTGGGGGTGGTCAGGGGCCATCCACCTCTCTTCCTTTTCCACCAACCTCACGAGAGGACTTGCGGCTCAACGGCTATTTAAAATACCCCCATGCCGCGAAGGCACTACACATTTATAAACATCCATATCTTCTCCGGGATTCGAACCCAGACCCAACGGCACAAAAGTCAACGACGATAACCACTACCCTGGATTGGTGACGTAGTTAATGTTTCCTACCAATACAATAGGAAGTAATAGCAATGTATATTTATAAATAAATTGGGTAAAATGGAAAACTATTGTTTCCTAAGTCTATCATCGACTTAGGGCAGAGATGTAGGAATAAGATTATTTAATAGAATTTCAACCTTCATTCAACTGTTAGATTTAGACTTAAAATTTGACAAGCATGTTTATTTTGTTGCGTAGAGATTCACTAAGAATGGGTTTTGGAAAATACATTTTGGAGGAGAGAGTTACAGGAGTGTAAAAGATAATTTTACTTTAAGAATGCATAAGAAGCTTTTAAGAGGCATGCATGCTTTAAGAGGCATAAGAATGTTTTTAATACAATCAATCACTTAATGCTGAGTCTTGGATATCAATAATTGATATATATATATATAAACAGCATATATTCATACAACATCATGAAGTACCCATCGAAGCGGGCAGGTAACGGCTAGTATAATAATAAGGTGACAAAGAGTCCGTGGTAAGCTTGAATAAAACAACATTGACTCAGCTATTGTTTTTAGTGTTTCTGTTAGTCATATCTGTCATTTATAAGCTCAATTAATTAAGGTGGTATTATAATTATATGAATTTTCTGGAACAGCGCAGCATAAGAACCGATTAAGAAGGGCTCATGAAGACGGAAATTCAGCTGAAAAGATCTCTGTGATCGTCTTTTTACTAGAAAAATAAATTTTTTTTTCTAAAATAGTGTAATTTGAACATTATTATTTTTTAAATTTATGATAAACAATTTAGTTTAGGACAATAAAAATTGTTCATGGAATTCCTATCATTATTTCACTGCATATCAATAGAAAGCAAATGCGAAAATTGATAAGAGAATTATTCTTAAATTTGGTGCTGCCATCTAGTGTTATAATTTGTAACAATTCAAATAAATCTATAAATTTAACACAAACACAACAACCGTATTCTGTATTTAAAATTCTTCAAAATTATAGAGCAGAAATTAACTAAGGACTTTTTTAAAAAAAATAATTTTGTATTTTAGGTATTCTATCGTTAAACAAGAAAAAATATACCAATCATGAAACAAAGACTAGGATAAAGGTTATCTCGAAAACAAAAACAAAATTTAATATTTAAAAAAAAGTAAAAGCAACTTTTTTGTGTGAAACAACTATTTGAATTCATATGCAGTGAATTCATAATTAATTCATAAATGTTTATGTACGAATAACTTATCATTAAAAATAAAACTGATTAATAAAATTAATAAAGTTTATTAATTTTTTTTTATGATATGGATGAAAAGGAATTTTTTGCTTACATTATATACATTCAGTGAAGAGACGGCATATAAAAGATAAAGGGAACTGTCATATTTTTCGGTAAAGCAAGCCCATAAACATATGTCTGCATCATACAAAAATCTAATACCTTTTTACTAAACAAATAGTTTTGAATATTCTCATAAGATTGAGCAGAAAAATGTATAAGTAAATATAATTTTTTGTGCAATAAAACACCATTAATTTTACATATCTAGATAATAAAACAAGTAATTTGCGCTGTTTTCACATTAATATTTAATATTAATAATAATAGTAAAAATAATATATATATATATAGTCTAATTTGTAGTATATATAGTTTTTGTATAGTCTAATTTCTAGTCTAGTTTGTAGAGATACAAACAAGGGATAAACATTCACATCACACACACACACATATATATATGTATATATATATATTAATGTTGTTGAAGAATTAAGACAAAATAGTTTTGAAATTTTTAGAAGGGTTTGATTCATTAAGAGAATACATAATTTTACTTTTTTATTAGTAGAACAATTTAACAAGCGAGTAACGTAACATGTAGAAAATATGTCAGTGCAATTGGTTGTTTAGATACGAGATATGTAAGATAAGTAATTTTCAAACACAACGGTTTATAAAAATTAAAAAGGTATATGTATCAATTAATTAAAGTGAGAGATATCTTAATTCAATATTTAACGATTTTGCTTCTTTTTTGTTCATACATTAACTTTGTTTGAAAAATTAAAAACAGTATTATTTTCCCATGATACACACCTCTAAAGAATTATTAAAATTACAATACTTATTATATTTAAAGTTAAAAAATATATCCTGTCAGAAGTGGGATTCGAACCCACGCCCACATTCGTGGACCAGAACACTCAACCCAGTCAAACTGGTAAGGTTTTCCTTGAGTCTGGCGCCTTAGACCGCTCGGCCATCCTGACACACTTCTTCCTTGTGAAATAAAATATATAATGTATTGCTTGATGCAGTGTATAAATGCTAAGTGTAAGGGCATATTTTTTTTTTTGCACATTAGATTTTTTTTTATGCAACAAATATACTCTTGAATTTTTTTTCATGCATATTTTTCTCAAGAGAAAAGGAATTTATTTTGGTTCCATATGCACACCGCAGTTTTTTCGAAAAACCTTGCAGCTGCACTAGAAATCTAACAGTGCGCTTTCATTTTCGACTAACAGTTTTTATTTAAGCGAAATAAATCAATATAACACATACACATTACAATGCCCTCTCCCCATCCCATGAGACGGGAGGGATTTGTAGAAAAATAGTGATCATGTTTCCAAAGGCTTGTATAACACGGTAAAAAAAAAAGGGTAAGAATTGCGATTTTATTTTATCTCTTAGCTCAATAATAAATATAACACTTGGCTGGAAACACTAAACGTGTCATTGTGCTTTTAAAATTTTGGGGAAACCCCATTTTTAGAGGGAATTATCTTTTATTTCTACTTACAGTGAGCCGTATCTGAAAAAAAATATTGTTTTTTTAGTGATTCATTTTAAATTTCAGGGGAAAAAATTTTGGAAAATAAATCTTTTTACAAAATTAATCAGAATTTCATGCAGAAAAAGTAATTGTCTATCATCCTTGATACAGAAAGTCAAGCAATTAAAAAGATTTCATATATATATTTATATATATACTAGCTGTTATACCCGTTCTTGGCACATGTGAATTGAAAAATTAAACAATACAGATTGAAGGAAAAAGAAGTTTTTAATGAGTTAATTTTACGTGAATTGCAAATTAAACAAAAAGAAAAAAACTTTTTGCATATCTCAGCTGAACAAAAAAAAAATACTGTTAGTTAAATTTTAGGTACGTAGATCTATAATAGCTGATATAAAAGGAATTTTTTTTTATCTAAACTTCCCGTAACTCTTGTGGGTCGATTTTTGAAAACACCTTCCTAAGCTGATCTCTGCTCAGCAAAAGTAACACATTGTTAAAAATTTTGTGTAATGAATGCTTAAAATATAAATACCTGGAAGTGTAATACGTTAATATTACTTTTTCTGGTATTTATTTTATGTTAAAATTGTAAGCAGCCTCACACTCCGCCTGTTCAAGCTTTCGCAGTTCCTGGCGTAAATAAAGCAAAATGCAAAGTTTTGCTTCACACATAAAAGATAGATATATGTT
The DNA here is from genome assembly GCA_019973935.1 of Trichonephila clavipes. Lineage (NCBI taxonomy): Eukaryota > Metazoa > Arthropoda > Arachnida > Araneae > Nephilidae > Trichonephila > Trichonephila clavipes. Next base: position 415,934 of record BMAU01004130.1, on the reverse strand, counting down.
GTCGCAGGCTTTATTGCAGATGGACGAATTTTTTCTACTTTCTTAACAAATATTGTTATATTTTGGACACTTCACACAATATCTTTATAGATTATAACCTATGTGTTATTCTGATGTATAAGCAATATTATTGTACAGTTTCATTAAAATCCATTCAGTTGTTTTTGCTTGAAAGAGTAACAAACATTTTTCATGTTTATAATATTAGTAAGGATTGATAAATTTTTATTCTTGAAGGGAAATAAACAAAATCTATTTATTATTCAACAGCCATAAAGCTTGTCATATAGTGTTCTAAGGGCGTGACCATTGAAGAAAGTTACTTTTTAAATATAATTAGTTAATCGCTTTTGACTGTGAATGGATCGTATATCTATCTGTATAATATGAATGACTTATACAACATGGATTCATTTGAACTGGAACGTATCTACTGTGTTATAGGAAGGGTACTGTACAGGAACAATTAGGATTACCCCTCGAAATTATCAATTTTATAAGATATTGAAATAAAATTCCATTTATTGGACATGGGATAAGAATAACTGCAGAATATTTAATTTTAATTAAGGTTATAATAAAAATATGAAATTTTAATTACTGGGGAAAAAATGAAAGAAAATTTCAATTCTCAAGTTGCATTTTTATGAAAATGTTATGTTTGCTCCACTCTTGTGTTACAACACATAAGTTTATATTAAAAATAAAAATTTCATTAAAATATAATCCCCAGTCAACTGTTCATAGAAAATCACAATCTCAAATATTTATTTTGATATTTCATTTGTATACATTTTAGAATATGAAATAGGTTTAATACCAATTGATTATATAATGTAGATACATTAATTTGGAGAGAGGTGGACCTTATTTTGAATGTAAACACTCATAGATATTTCTGTATGGAAAATATCTTACATGTATCTCTCGAAAATATTTACATCTTTTGGTTTTAAACAATGGACTGACTGCATTATAAAATGAATGCTATAATTCTCAGTTTTAATTTTATTATAGGTGAAAGTTATTTTTAGCTACAACTACAATTAGTATAACAGCTATTATTTTGTGCATGGATTTATGAATTAAGAATAATAAACTGTTCTCACATAACATCTAAGCAAATGAATAAACCCATTTATAAAAAAAATATTTAATCAAAAACGTATATTTATGTACTGTAATGCATGTTTTTATCTAAGTATTTTTTTGTGCCTAGAAAAAACAGAAGGATGAGAGTTCAACACAGTATACATATTGTGCTTAAAGAATTAGAGCTCTATGCATTTATTCAATTAAATACTAAAATGATAATCAGTATCTGCTGCAGAAAACCAAAGAGATTTATTACTATGTGTAGCTAATTAACAAAAATTTATTCATTCACGAGATACTTTGCTTCAGCCAAATATATATACAAAGCAAAATTTTATTGGTGAATTCTATATATTTTACATAATTTAATATAAAGTCGGACCCCGATTTAACGAATTCATCAGGACTGAACATTTTGTTCGTTAAATTAGGATCCAAACCCAGCACAAATTTTTCACAGTTACTTTTTGGAAACTCAAAAAAGCACCAACGCAAAAAATATCCATTGTTAGAAATTACATACTTCTTATTAAACAGCTAAAAATACCATTAGTGAATTATTACTCACCAGTTAATTGGAAATTTTAAAATTCTGACTAATAGATGTTTAACAATCCTTTTGATTTCTGATTCGAAAGAGTTCTTTTTCGACTTTTTTGTAGAGAAGAAAATGCAGCATCATTTACATTCAGCCTCATAAAGTATATTTTCACAGTTTCCAATCAATGTAAAGCATTAGAAAACGTAACAGTTTTAATAGGAGTTTCATTATCAATTTCTGCATCAGAATCCCTATTCATTGGCTCCAATAAATCAACAATCTTCTCAACTTCAGTTGCAGACGGGCAGTTCGTTATCACATGTAACATAATCATTAAAAGTAACCTGCTTTGTGGAGTAGGAAAGAATTTTCTTGTCATATTCAAAACTCACTCGATAGGTTACACTCATGACTCATCTGCAGTTGCAAAGTCTAATAATGGTCTTCACATTTTACTGTCAAAATGTTCTGCTTACAAGAAAAACCTTTCCGTGTCAGATAAAAAGGATGTGTCATTAGAAAAAGAAATCCAGTTTGTTCTAACACAAAGTAATTTTACAAAATTTTTGACTGTTGAAATAATTCGTTAATACGGGGTTTATTATTCATTGAATGAATTTTTTCCCCTTCATTTCAATCGGGAAGAGAAATTCGTTAAAACGGGGTCTGACTGCAATTTAAAAAAAAATCTCACTTTAATGTCTAAGTTTTTTCATTTGATTTGTTGAAATGAAACATACATATCTTATTTATATACCACAGAACTTTTTTAGTTTCTACTATAATTGAAAATTGAATTTTTTAAAAAATCATTTTTCTTTTGACATTTAATCAAAATTTAAGGGAATAGGAATATCAAATTTATAAAAAGAAATTCTATTTCTCATACTTCAAAATGACATTTACTTATCATATACCTTTAAAATCTCAAGAAACAAAGTGACATTACTAAATAACTGCACTACTACACTTCCAACATGCAGTTTGAAGAGAAAAAATAAAATTAAATATAATATGCTATAAGAAGTAATTTAGATCAATTGAAAACTAAAAGCAAATGAAGAAAAATGTAGCTGTAGAAATATATATATATATATATATAGAAATGAAATAAAGCATCTATAATTTTTACAGGAATGAAAGTGTTCCAATTATTTAAATTATATCTAAAGTAAAAATAGCGAGATGTTTCAAAAAAGTTGTTGTTTACAGCTTTTATTAAACATCACTTATAACTCACAGAAAGAAGCAAAAATGTTTCTTACGCCAATGTAACTGTACAGTTATGAAATAAATTTATGATTGACAAATTATTTAAAAACTTACTGAAAATACAAGCACATAAAATTTTCTGAATAAACTTGATTTCAAATTAATGAAAAATAAAGAGAAATTATATATATGAATGGTAAATATGAAGATATTAAATATGGAAGAAAGATAAATACAAAGCAGTTCTTGTGTAAGTGCTTGTTTAATGCTACAGGTATTAAACTAATTTTTCAAAGCATTTCTCACTTTAGAACACCAACAATCTTTAACTTAAAAAGTTTGGTCAATAGAGCAAAAAACTTTATAATGTTTCTTCCAATAACTTTTCTAACATTTTAAGACCATTTACAGCATTAAAATAATTCATTTAGTAGAAACTTGCAACATAACTGGAAAATGTATTTATACTAATAAATAAATATTATATTTTTTATCAAATTTAAGATTGACAGAGTTATTTGCCCTGTTTTAGAATTCCAAATATAAATACTTAAGTTATATTCATACACATAAAAAACAATAATTACCATATTAATCATAAATAAAAAATTTGTTTTAAAATATATTTTACAGAAGGAAAGGAAAAAAAAAGCATTTTTATTTGCTTTTTAAATTTCTTTATATTTGCGAGTCCTTTTTGAACGTGTAAGTTGATAAAACAACAAGAAAAACTAAATCAGGTCAGACAATTTACTATTTATTTAACAATAAGTGGTCATATCAATTAACATTTACATTTTTTTGGTATAATATTTAAGAAATTAAAAATACACTATGCAAAAGCTGTCATGTACCATGCATGTTTCAAATATTTTGCTCACACAATTGGTGTTTGACAGTAATAATCCCAGTTTGTGTTAATCACAACTGGGAAAAATGGAGTATGCTTATACATATATTTTATAACTATTCATAAAAATTATTTTACAGCAACTAAATAGAAAAAAGGAGACACATTCAACGACACGCTGCCATGAGAAGTTTTCTTCAAATTGACAATAGCAGATTAATGAAGCAATACTGACTTTAAATGTATATTTAACACTATAAATGTTTCTGTATATTGTTCTAAGCACATAATAAAAGTTGTACCTTTAGTATGGAACAACAGAACACATTTGGACTAGACTTGATGAGCAATATCAACAAGATGAATCAACAAATAAAATAAAAATGACATTTTAACAAAATATAATTTAAGTTCCAAATCTTTTATAATATACATGAATAAATAAAACAAACACCCAAACTTGCCATTTAATAAGTCTCAGAAAGATTACTGATAAATGAAAAACAAACTATTCTGAGTAAATAAAAAAATTTCCTATCAACATAGTTAAAATCTTTGTTCCATAATATAAATAAATACATCCATAATGTATTTTTCAAATTTTAAATGGAAAATAATTATTTTTCAACAAAAAGTGTAACTATTATTTTACATTCATAAATGGAGACCACAAATATTTTAATGAATTAAGAGCAATATATATTTCTCAATTTTATAAAATATATATTTGTGTGATCTATGCTTTGTTGAACAGTATGATATATTATTTTTCCAATTAACTTTACAACATATATTGTTTTCATAAGCAATTTATAATACATGTTATAATGCAGAATAGGTCTCACAAATAATGATTATTGTATTATTCCATTTAATAAAATTTTTTTTGTCTGAATTTCATGAATATGATTGAATAATCATGTAAAATGGAACTTATTCTGGAATCGCATAACATGTGAAATTTACAGCTGCCACAAAACTTTTTTTAAACATGGGAAGGTTCTCAATGAGCTATTCATAAATGCGTCAAAGTTTTTAGCATTTTACAAGGCAAACTAATTTTGCTTGCTCATATTAATGGACGGTGCAGAAATAAAATGCTTAAAAAATAATATTAGGAATCCATTTATAAAAAAATAGGCATTATACAGGTTAGAAAAGTTTGATCTTGCGTGAAAAATTATTTTAACCATATTATCAAAGAAAAGAATAAAAGTTTTACTTTTTAAATCTTAAAAATTGTTTTTTTTGTGTATATAATTTAAAATAATACTTGATAATTTGCTATTGCACATAGGAATGCATAAACTATGAATTGTTATAAGAAGGACATATGAATTCGTTTCTTTTTTCATATTTAACAAGGGGATAAAACAACTGCACATGTAACAAACTTTACTTCGCTTAGCACAATTTAACTCTGAATATTTACAAGCCACATTTTTGGTAAGACTACTCTAAATAAGTATTATATATTAATTTCCATGTTAATGAAAAATCAACCTAAAGTTAAAATTTTAGAATACTATCAAATAACAAGGCTAAATTGAATCAACAGCATATATTCTTTATACGTAAATTTGATGTTATGTGACCTCTCCTTAATAATAAAGCATATCCAACAGGCATAACTTAATACTTTTTATACTTAAAACACATACGACACTCAGAGTACTAATTATGTTATACAATTTCTAAATTCATACAAAGTTTTACTTACCAATGTTTGCACAATCAAGAGTTTAAAATTAGAAAACAGAAATAAAGTTAATTAGTAATCGGGTTACATACATAACACATTAACAAAATTATATTGATGTTTATTCGTAAGGTAAAGTTTAAAATGTGACCAACAATTCATTTTTTTCTTCTCTTCAACGGATGTTTTCCAGTATTTTTTTACCATGAGCTCAAAAACAGTTAAGCCAATCAGCACAAAATGCTGGTCATTAACTTATTAGTTATATTTATAAAAAGTATTTAACAAACAAGCACATATTTTTGCATTACTGAAACAACAGGATAGCATGTTAATTTTAATATGCTATTCAAAGTAAAACAAAACACTCATGATTCAATTCAGCCTTGCTTAAGCTAAAACACTTTCTTCTACACATTAAGTAATAAACAATGGTAAATATCATTACTTTTAATTAAAAACACTGATGAGCAATATTATGAGCAGGAATAACAATGCCTAGCTTCTGAATAAAAATAAAACAATGAACACAAGACTTTTACAATAATTATCCTGCTCAACAATTTTTATCCATTGGCATAAAAGTTTTACATTTAACAAATAATATAAGGAAATAATTATATTTACATCATACATTATTTTATGAATCATTAAGACAAAATGGCAGGATTCAATATATGCAGACATTTATTGGGATGAGATCAAATGGATGAGCACTGATTATATCATTTTAAAACGCTCCCTAAGTCACTAAACTTTACAAAACAAATGCAAAATTTACACCTTTCAGAATTTACAAGAACAACTGGTGTAACCACAAACTTTAAAGAAAAATTTAAATTATAGCATATTTCTCAGAACAGTTAAGTACTTTTGACAATTTTTTCCTTTTTCATGTTCGTATTATTGTAAATATGTTTCTTCCATTCGAATATAGAATACAATTTTCTATAGTATGATAACAGTATTTCATCTACAGTTTGCATAACAGTAAAAATCTACAAAAAGACATTTCAAGTAAATTGATGCTAATTTACATTAAGCAATATAAACTTAAGTGCATTTACACTTATATATCGATCATATCCAAGCTAATAAACTGCAAAGGTGTTATCTAATTTATTAATTTGCACCCTGTTTGGTTCAAAAGTATAAGAAAAAATAAATTAAAGTATAGAGTAACTAATTAGACATAGAAAGGGGGGGATTTTAAAAATTAAGTTTTTAATATAGCAAACAAATTTTAAATGGGAAAAATGTTACTTTCAAAAGACAAAATAACCGTTAAATGTTTAATGTTAATGTTATTGGATTACAAAGAAAAAAAATCTCCATTAACAATTATTTTTAGTCTTCAGAAAAAAACAAAATTTGTATATTTCTCTCTCTTTATCTGAATATATCAAACAATCTTTCAGAAAAAAAAAAGTTTTCATTTTTTAAAGAACATTTCTTTTGGCACTAACACTATTCATAGTTAAAAAGTTGAACAACAATTGTAAACTTGAATTTAAAACACTTGAAAAGTTGATGTACATATTCATTCTCCACAAGAACTTAACAAAAAGCTCATATAAAACTGGTTTTTCTCTATAATATTTAAGCAAATAATATAATTACACATTCATTTCATGGTTACACCATTTCTATTTTACAAGAGCAGCAATTCTACAGATATAAAGTTGCATGTGATGGAAAAATCAAGGTTTAAACAACAATAGCAACTATCCAAAGGCTCTAGTCATCTGCATCTGTGAATTATCATTTTGTGACATCCCTACAAATGAAAGAAAAAACAAACAATACTTAACAATTAAACACAAAAAATATTCTTGAAAAAAAAATCTTCAATATTACACAAGAAATCAGAATTAAATTTTAACAGTGAATATTTCACACAAAAGTGCCAATTAAAAAAAAAAGATATTTAAGCAATTCAGATTAAAAATTTTATATTTTAGCCTTAACTATTTTATGAAAAACTTTTGTAATAAAATCCAATAGCTGATATAAATAGTAATAAATTGTACAGTAAAATAAATTTTCATCTTTTAGCGATTTCTAATATACCTGTGGTATTTTAAATAATACAACATTAAAAAAATCATTTTGCCTTGAAAATAGCAAATCAACATCAGACCCAGGAGATAAAAAAAACCTACCAATTTCTGATAGCTTAAAAAAATTGCTTCTTTCACACTATGCAAGATCACTTGGAAAAATAGAGTATCAGTTAAATAAAATTTTACAAACATATATGTTTCACATGAAACAAAATTTTCAATAATTTTATAATTTAGATACTCAATTTATACTAATAGAAGCATCCAATTTAGTACTTAATATAAATTCAATTTTAATAAATGTTAACAAATACTTAAAAAATAAAATACACAAAATTCTTTAAGAAAAATGTTATTAGTTTTACACATTTTTAATTTGGGGGAGGATACTTTTACTCAGCTTATATTTCTTTAATGTCAAACTTAAAATTTTTTTTTTAAAAATAATTATTAGCATAAAAATTATGCCTTACAATTTTTTTTTGTATTTAATTTTTAGCACTTGATGTTCAAGAGAATTTACGACAGATTAAAAATTATCGAGAGAGAGAGAGAGAAATAATGGCTATTCATTTAATTATGACAGTGGTACGAATGCAATTGAAGAAATTTACTAGAAACATGTATGCTGAATATAGTATGAATAGTAAATTTTTTTCATATAATCATAACATTAATATTCTTCAAAAGCCATTTAATTATGTAAGTGAATAAATTTGTAGTAAAAACACTATTCATAATTAATATCAAAACTTCTCAAACAGATAAGAATGAAACACAAATTATTAAATTAATTTTTTGAATATTAGTCACCAAATACTAGGGTATGATATATATTGCTTTAAAAAGTCTTTGTTAAGTACAAATATATGCTATTCAGCAAATTAAAATGGGGGTCAGGGTGAGGAAAAGGGAGTCTTTTCCTTTATGAACTTGAAATTTAATCTTTTTATGCATGAATTTTTTCCAACAATAAAATTAGTACACATAGTTGGAATGAACAAACAAACACACACCCACACATGAGGGTGAGCCAAAATATTTCAACTTATTCATTTGAATATCTTCTCATATGAAGAGAAAACATTTTATAAAGTAGCAAAATTTTTTTAAAAAAATATGTTTTTTCAATAAATTAAGAGCATAAATAAAACGAAAATAATTTAGCCTGCATAGCAAAACTATTTATCATCCAGCATTTAAGTAATTTCTTTTTACTCATTTCACAAATTGAATACTAACTTAAGTAAAGAAACATATATATATATATATAACTTTAAAAAATTTATATTACACTAATAATTGAATTATTATACCAAATATTAACCAAAGTTTAAAAATTTATAGCAATGATCCACTAAGTATCTCTAATTCACAAGCAAACTGACAGAAAAAAAACATTATTCACCTGCTTTTAAAGTGGATTGTACAAATACTGGTGTGGTTATATCATCGACATGGCCATTTTCAGTATCAGCTAAAATAAATAATTTATGATTAAAAAGTTGCAAGTTCAACTGCAAATTAAATGAATTATGAAAATTATACGACACTTTTACAGATCACCTTACATGTATAATATCATTGAAAAACTAGCATTTTAAAAACATTCATTGTTTTGATTTTTATACATAATTTTTTTTATTATAAAATAAGAGTAATAAATTGAACTAATTCAAACTCAAATCAGCATTGTTTGTAAAATAATCAACTTAAATACATGAACTTTTACACTCTAAAACTGTAGCTAAGAAATATTTAGCCCCCATCTGGTATAGAGGCTTGCAATGCTGTAGGGCCTGGATTCGAATCCTGGAGAAGGCATGGATGTTTGTAAATGTATAGTGCCTTTGCGGCATGGGGGTACTCTAAACAGCCGTAGAGCCACAAGTCCTCTCATGAGGTTGGTGGGAGGTCCCTAACCACTTCCAGGGTGTTCTCCTCAAAACTGGGGTGGAACCGAGCAAAATCGTACTGTCACCCGCATGGTGCTCAAAGCCAAGGTTAATGACAGGTGTAAAAATCTAGCCCTTCGTCGCAATGAATTTCATGGACCTTGATCTGATGTTACTGTCGATCAGGTGGTATGTTACAACAAGAAATATTTGAACACGTTCCTCACAGTTTGAAACTAACAAAACATTTAATCTGAAATGCTTTTAAAAGTTTCACAATAAATTTATATTTATGTATATCTGGATGTTTTTATTAACTCACTTGAATTTCTATTAAAAATGGAATAATTTTCCTTACATTGTAGAGTTTCTCAACTCCTCGTACTCCTAAGCTTTAAGTTGCGATCTGCGCGTGCGTGAGACCTCCAGCAATTGCAAGTAGTGCTTACTGCGCATACGTTAGCTTTTCAACTATAGTGACCCCATGCATTATTTTCTGACTTTATACTTCCTTGGCAGCACACGCATCCCTCCGAGAGCAGTTACCAAATCACGTAAAATAAAGCAAGTAATTTAAATCTGAAAACATCGCCTTGTATATTAATCATACTGTTTCCCACAACATAATTAATCTTATATAATTAAAAGTTAGAAATATATTTCTACATATGAATGAGTTAAAATAAAACTAATTTCATAAGTTGAAACTTTATAAATTATCTCTTATTTATTTAAGAATACAGTTTTGTGTTTTTTTAATTGAATAGAATAATTATCCCCAATTATAAAATTAGTATCCAGTGTTTAATTTGAAGCAACTATTTGAATGAAATTTTAAATGTGTACCTTCTGCATTGTGACATGTTGGAATGCAAAGAGAAAGGTTCTTTAGCTCCAGCTCCATATTCTGTAAAGTAACAACCAATATATTAAATACAGTAATAATTAAAAGTACTAAAACTATAAACAGTTAAAAAATAGATTTGTATTCATACCTGAACTTTTATGTCACGAGAACCATACATTTCTTCAAAAGCTTGATGCAACATGCTTTCCACAAGTTCAGATGAATTCTTATTAGTTAAAATATATGTGGGAGGAATTTGATCAAACTAAGAGATCAAAAACAATTTTGGATTATTTTCAAAAAGTAAAGATACATAACGAAAATACTTTAGATAAATTTATTTATAAGAAAACAAAAAAGGATAAATAATGAAATTACCTTTTTCAAGAGGGCAGCAAGTAGCACCAAAACATCATGAGTTTCTTCTAATGATTGTAGAGCATTATTATTATTAAGTTTTTGAATGCCACCATGAAAGATTTCTTTGTTGATTAATTGTTGAATGGCATCTGAAATCTTAAACACAAAGAAGCGAGTAATGTTATATGTTTCCACAGAAAAAAACCATTTCTAAATCCAATAAAATAGTCACTAAATGTAAATTTGGATAAATAAAATAGAAGCATGATTTGTAATATAAATAATATATATATATAATTATAGTAAAAATTAATATTCTGAAGTAAAAAACTTTTTTTTGCAGTAAAATTATTTTTTATTCAATTTTATCTCATCATTAATTTAAAATACACCAGAATGATTAGTTAATGAATAGCATAACACACATTTATTTAGAAAAAAACCTTTTGGTCCTTTTTTTCGTTCAATCAATACACAAAAAATATATATAATTGATTATTTGCTTAAACATTAACAAAAAATTTAATTTAAGTAATAGTTGCTATTAAAAAGGAACAAAGTACTATAACTTTCAATTAAAATTTACAGTTGTCATAAAGGGCTATTATTACATATAATTCAGTAAAATATTATATATTCACAACATTTAGAGTTACATATTTAATACCAAATTCAAAAACAAAATATAATATTTTTATTGTGACATAGAAGTGATGAAAGATTTATACTTAATCTAAGTGCAATTATAACGAGTTTTGTTTCAAGTGAAAATAAAGTTTTTAATTATTCACCCCTTAGTGGCATAATATATCTTTGAATATTCAAATTCAAATCAAACATAATTAGTTTTACAGTTGTGAATGACATATATATTTCATTATTATCACACAATTGATAGTTTAAATTAGACGCATGCTTTATTTCAATAATCTTGCTTTAATTATTCTATGATACCTACTATGAGCAAAATTTGTCTCAATAAAGTTTGAATTTAAAAGGTAAATAACAACTGCCTTTCATAAGAAATTTCAGAATATGTTTTTTGAATAACAGGCATGTCCTCTTTTTTCTTTAAGAAACATTTGATTAATGTTAATCAAATCTTATGTATTAATGGAATGGACAATTACAAACAATGATACTATATTAAAAAATTTTGTATTCTTTTCTTATCTTTTTTCTTTTTTTCCCTAAAAATTTGTGAGGAATTTCTTTACAAATGTAAAGGAGGATGGGGAAGACAAAGGAAGAGGAACTGGAAACAGGAATTTTTCTGGTAAAATAAATTATGATGCAACAATTCATTGACTCAGATTTAAATAAATAATATGTAAAAATAAGATTTCAAAAATAGTTTTAAGCAATTTAACCCTTTATCTACCAATGGTACTTATAAGTAACACTCACTTTAAAATTACATAGAATAACCATTTTTACAAAATGCTCTGACGATACTTAGCAGGAATATTCTTTTAAATTTACTCTTCCAAGATATATGGCAGCAGGGGTTCTATGATGAGTATTTTGGCAGGGAAGGCAAATAGTTTTATAGCAGAAATTGTGTTTTCAGCAGATTGTGAAGATTGTCATTTTTGTTTCGAAAAAATAGTTAATGTCAAAAGGTAAGTGTATGTTAATGAAACCCTTAGAAAACGATTTGACTATTTATTTTAAGTGAACAGCGTATGTAATTAATTTTACAGTTGAATATCTTTAATTAATTAAAGAGCTCTAACGGATTAAATTTCCCAAAGTTGAGTATTTTATTTATGTACACCCCTTAATTTTAAATGCATTGATTAAAAAAAATATATTCCATGAAAAAACTGCAGCAAATCATAAAGAGTTAATTTACATTAAATACCACATGATGCTAACATTTTCATGCTTTTTTTTGTTTTGTTATTGAAATTTTTTGTAATGCAGCCATTCTATAGATGACGATATATTCTTAATATTCAAAACTTATTTTGAGTTGCACTCTTTGTATGCACAATTTAAAATAAGACAGATAGAACTCTCAATACTTTAATGAAATATTAAACACATACACATTGTATCTTCAGTTTTTTTAAAAATCTATTTCTTTTCTTTTAGGATTAATTTATATATCCATCTCTTTTCATACTCTACAAGAATTCTATATTACTGAGTTTTAAGTACATATACACATTAAGTACATATATGCATGGTAAGAACATTTTAAAGGATAATAAAATGTGATGTGCAAAAAAAAAAAAAATCAAAATAATTTAATTTCACAATAATTATTATTTTACTTACACAATAGGAGAAAAAATAATTACAGAATTGTATTTAACATTTATAATACCAACTATTACTGTTTCTCTCTTTTTTTTAATGTTCTTAAAAATTTATCAAAATTCTTTCGTTTGTTATGAAATACTGTGCAAAAAATACTTACAGATTTATTGACCAAATCTCCCATTTCTCCTGTTCCAGGCATTTGAAATGAATGAAGTCTATCAGGATCTAATTGATCTAATCGAAGTGTCAAATTTGAGTAAATAAATGTCTCCAATGCTGATGCACGAGACTGTTAAGAGAAATAGAATATAAGATCCTATGGAACAAAAATCTTAGAAGTTTTAAAATGTTTAAGTTCTATCCTATTAAATAAATTTATGGGTTATGATTTCTTCCCCATTTGAAAGATTTAACTCCCCTCCAAAAAAAATTTACACACATACTACATTTATTCAAAACAAATTTAAATTGAAACACCAAGCAAGTTCTGGAAGACTTACATTGTATGAATTTGTAGCATTGTTTATCCATACAATAGCTTCCTTCACAGTCTCTACTTTTGCAGGCAGTTCACTGTAAGCACTAAGCTGGTTATTTACAGAGGTATTCATTCTGTCAACCGCTTTCACAATATCTTTAATTTGCTGAAATAAAAATTAAACAAATTAAAAAAATATTTCAAGATATTTTTTTATTATACATTTTAAGAACATTACTGAATCTCACAAAATACAATTGCATTTTTAACAACTGACAAAAAAGGTTAAAGTTTTTAAAGCATTAAAAGTTAATATAAGAACACAAGAACAGCTTTCTCATACTGCTTAGTAAGAAATTACACTTTATATTAAATTGACTGTAGAAATCTCAACTCAGACACTTAGAATTATGTACAACAACAAATACATCACAATCCTTAAACTTTAACCTTAATACATTTTGCCTCCTAATCAGACCATAATTTCCATAGAACTAGCTTGGTTAAAAATAACAATAATAAAAACCAACAATTTCTTTTTTTGCTTTATAATCTTGCAGATCAATTGTAAGCTTACTTTAAGTTTCTGAAAATTTAGTGGCAAACCAAAAATTCATCGTCCTTATAATTACATTCTCTATAAGTATAAATATTTAAATAATACACAGGATACATACAAACACAAGTATGCAAGAATCTTTATATATATAATTCTTATGTGCATGTGTTATGTGACTGAACTCCTCTTAAATGGCTGGACTAATTTTGATGACATTTTTTGTGGGGGTTCAAGAATGGTTTAGATTCTCAATTTGGTCCGATATAGCAATTAGTTAAAAAGATATTAATTTAAAACCTTAAAACACATAATATTTTTACACCTGTGTGTTGTTTATTCCACTAATGAGCAGAAGCTCGATTTTATCATTTAATTAAAACAAGTTTAAGTTTCTATTCAGAATAGCTTCTACTATATTCAACTTACTCACATGCAATCGATAGGTCGAATTGTGGTAACTGTGCATGTGATGACGTCCAGTATTGTAATAACTTTTTTAATAAAAATTTTCATCAAAACGGTCCAGATTAGTACAACTTGTTCAAAAAAGTTCGAAATTTTCAGATTTAAGATGTGTGTACAGGATAATGTCTGTCGAACCGCTAGTAGTTTAATATTTATGAGTATCACAAATACTTAAGTTCATAAGTTTATTAAGGTACGTGAAATATCTTGTATTTTGTATTTGTCTCTACTTCATTCCTAATTAAACACATAAAATTTAAATACAATGATACAAATACATTGTCATTTACTGAACTAATCAAATAAAGGCACATTGAAAAAAATCACCAAGAATTGAGAGTCTCACAAGTAATAAGAAAAGAAAATAATGTATTGTGCACTTTTTTGATCTCTCAGCATTTAAGAGCTTGCAATGGTAAAATGCTTTCTTTAAAATAATTTAGACAAGTGCTAAATTCTATCAATCATTTAATTTATAATAAATATCTGAACACATACAAGTATTTAATATTCCTATCTTACATAGGAAATATAATTCTTATTTCTAAAAAATAATATATCACACTAACTTTAAAATAATAAATCTAGAAATTTGTAACTGCAACAATTTGTACACATCAAAAGCAAGCAAACAATTAATGACTTAAGACCAAAGAAAATGCTTATATATATATATATATATATATGAAAGAAATTTGTATTATACATAATATATATATGAAAGAAATTTGTATTATACATAATATATATATATGAAAGAAATTTGTATTACTTATATATAAATGAAATTTAAAATCACTATATAGAACAACTACAATAAAATACTTTGGATATTAACAACTTCATTATGAAAAAATGAAGAAAGCTCTTTGATACACTTTATATATATATAGAAATTAATGATATTATTTCTAAATGAATTTCATCCATTTATACTACAGTACTAGGAGGATAACTTTTTAAATAAAATCATGAAGCTTTCAATCCTTTTCTCTCCATAAACAGAATTAATTTTAAGAGAATTGTACAACACTCCTTTTTTAGTATCACTAACAATTTTGAAAAATTTTGTGTCAATGCTCTGTATGTCATGGAGTCAAAGAGGAAATGCATTAGAATAGCTAGCTGTCCTTGAAAATTTTTTCCACTTTCTTGGATAAAATTTCAGGAAGCATAGTACATGATACACTTTGCCTAGATATCTACAATAGATGTCAAATAATACTAAAATTGCATCAATCTGACAGGACTTCGTCTACATACCCCCCAAATACAGACAATTTATTCATTTCTGCTATTTTCAAGGTTATACGTTCTCCTCTGCAATTTTATCAATACATGTTATTATTAAAAACTTATTAAAATTGTGTTAGAACTGTCGTAAACTTTCAAAAGATGGAATAAAGAATTTGAAATATTAGTGTGGGGGAGGGGGGCAGTTTAGAAAACATTGCCCATTTTTTGGAAACCTTAACTTAAAAAGCCTATTTTTAAAACATATTAATCAACTAATTAGATGATAAAATTCAAAAGAAGCTTAGATGAAAAAAAAATTGTAATATTTTTTAAATTAATAGGGCAGTTAAAGATTTTACACTTCATTTAATTTTACTAATAATAGCTTTATTAAAACAAAAGCTTGCGAATCAATATTGCATATGAGATAAAATATTTTGTACACTATTTTATATCATCCAAAATTCTATCATATTTATAATGCATAGTTGTGAGAAAGTTTACAAAATTGTGCACTAAAGTATAACACAAAAACAAGTTTCTCAACTTGTTGGATTCATTACATTTGAGTTCCTATTTTCACAATTTAAGTACTGATTCAGTAAAGTAATGATTAAACTAAATTCTTGAGGGCAGAAACATTGTATGTACGGGGACAGGTTCAATTTATACTAATATGTATCTTATACACACACAGCTTTGAAATGTTAATAAAATTACTAATTTTTTTTTCAAAATATTTTAACTTAAAATGTATTAATTCGTCAACTTATTTACAATTACTTAGTTTTTATTAATTATTTTAAATTTAATTTATACATTTTAAGTAGTCAATTGGTTTGGAAAATAGTTTGACTTCTTTTAAAGGAAAAAAAGAAAAAAAAATAGGTTAAACTTTTCCACTGAAAAGAAGACAATTATGCTGAACTCTTTCACATAATGTAAAAAACTGTATAAAATTAATTTTAAAAAAATCACGCACATAAATATTATACATCGCATATCTTATTTTGAAGAATTCTTGAAGTTTTAGTTGATAATGAAAATTAATCTATAATTATTAGAACATTTAAAAAATTAAGGAATTTAAATTTTTATAATAATTTAATGCAAGATATAAACATACTCCCTGAACAGACTCAACACGTTGATTTATCTCTAGAAATGTAGCCTGAACTTTTGAGTCTTTGGCAGATATATTTCCAGATGATTTTGCTTGATAATCAGAAGAATTGGTTAAATCTTGTACGGTTAGCTATAAATATAATTATAAATTAAAACACAATATTTTTGAATTTTCATGAAAAATTAGATTAAATTTAAAATGCATGCAGTATTCTATATATATTGTTTAAAAAGTATTGATAAAAAAATTAAGCTTCCATCTATATGTCACTCTTGAAAAAAAAACGAATGCAAGGGAAATCTTGATATGTTTTATGAATGTTGAAATTTATAAATCATTAGGATTAATTAATATGACATATAAATTAATTGTAAAAGTTAAGTGAACAATTTAAATAAAAAAAATCAAATACAAAAATATCCGAGATACTTTTTTATACATTAGGTTTTAAATTGTAAATGTTAACTAGCAAGCACTCTAGGTAAAAAAAAATTTGACATTTTAACTCAATAAACTTTAGACAGGAAAGTGCAAGTGTTGCTCATAAAATAAATTGATATTGGACATACTTTAAAAAAAAATGCAATTTAATGGTTTTAAAAAAACTGTATAGTTCAAATTAATCCATTACATATATTTAGTTTACGAGCACTTGGAAATTATGTTTTCCTCCAATATATTCGATTTTTTTTCTCTTACAGAAGAAATAAATATTTTTAGTATACATTGTATTGATTTAACAAAAAACATTTATTAGGATAGAAGAAAAGTGATACTACAGAGTGTTTTTTTTTCCAGGTATAGAAGTTTAAGTTGGCATTACTTTCCAAGATGGCGACCGATTTAACAGCTGTCAAAGTGATTTATTCTCAGTTTGGTTTGGCAATTCATCATGAATAGACTCACGTCTGAACAACGCTTTCGAATTGTGCAATTTTATTTCGAAACAAATGGTCGATTTTCATAAGCAGATTTTGTTTAGCGATGAAGCGCACTTCTGGTTGAATGGCTACGTCAACAAACAAAACTGCCGCATTTGGAGTGAAGCTAATCCACAAGTATGTCGAAACATCGTTACATCCAGAAAAACTGACTGTTTGGTGCGCTTTATGGGCTGGTGGAATCCTTCTTCAAAAACGATGAAGGCCACAACGTTACAGTCAATGGTGATAGGTATAGAGCCATGATTACTAACTTTTTCATTCCTGAATTGAACAATCATGATGTCCAGGAGCTGTGGTTCCAACAAGATGGCGCAACATGTCACACAGCTCGTGCCACAATCGATTTATTGAAAGACACGTTTGGTGACCGCCTAATTTCACGTTTTGGACCTGTGAATTGGCCTCCAAGATCTTGTGATTTAACACCGCTAGGCTATTTTATGTGGGGCTATGTAAAGTCATTGATCTATGCGGATAAGCCACAAACGCTTGACTATTTGGAAGACAACATTCGCCGTGTTATTGCTGATATACGGCCACAAATGTTGGAAAAAGTCATCGAAAATTGGACGTCCAGATTGGACTACATCCGAGCCAGCCGTGGCAGTCCTATGCCAGAAATCATATTTAAAATGCAATGCCACAAGATTATCTTTCGAATATAAAAAATTCATGTCAATCGAATAATAAATCATTGTTTTATTGCAATTTTAAGTTCTATACCTCTCAAAAAAAACACCCTTTATTAATATAATTAAATGTTTTACAAAATGGAACATAAATTGAAAAATTATTTAAAATACCTCTATATGTAAACTTTTACTTGATAGAAACACATTTCATTGATTATTCATTAACAAAAACCAGGAAATAAAAATTAAATATTATTGTGTCAGAGACATATTTGCATTTATCTATAAAAGACCAATACAGTAGAATATACTAAATTGAAATACTTCTTAAAAGAAAAACAATGGCTTATTTTAATTAAAATTCCAGAAAAAAACCCACCAAATATTTCTTAAATTGAACAGCTAAAAACAAATTCCCCTTTTAAAATATAACATTTTTACAAAAAGAAAAATAAATTTGAATTTTCCAATAAATTATTTTTGCAGGGGTGGGCAGACTTTTCCAGGATACAGGCTACTTCTAATGTTTTAAACATGTTGTGTTCCACATAATGGTGTAGGTGTGGTCCTTCTGTATTAAAATTGTATGTTTTTCTAGCACTTGTTTTCGACATTGTGTAGCCCTCTTTTCAAATATGACAAAATACTATTTTTATTACAAAAACTCAAAATTATCAAGTTGAATGCTTGAAAAACTATGAGGAACTCCTAGACTGTGGACGTATTCAATGCAGCAAGCAGAAAACATATGTGAACTGATGAATCTAAAAGCGACGTGTGTACTTAATTTGTTCACTACTAAGTCCTGCACCATTGCAGGACATGACGTCAACACAAGAACCCAATCCAATAGAATTGTTGGAAGAGCTGATCATCAACATTATTCTCCTTTTCAGTGGGGAATTTCCCCACTACAGTGGTATTGAACATGTTAAGGGTCATTGTTTGCTTCCAATGAAGGTATGTGTGTGTCATCTACACATTTATCAAATCATTTTCTTAAGTAAACACAGTCACATCGATTGTGAAAAAGACTATTTCAAAATCTAGCTGGTATCAGTGTTCAATAAATAGGTTTCTTTTAGTAAGCATGTCTTAATAAAGGCGGTCACCCCAAAATGACTTGGCAGTCCAACGGTTGATCACGATCGACTTAATGCCCATCCCAGAATTATAGTATCTGTTCATCGGTGGTTCAGTTAATCAGTGGTAGAATGCTTTTATATCAATCAACGCTCATATCATCACAATCATTAGACTCAATTAAATTCAATAAATCATCAAAGACAAGTGTAAGATTAAATAATAAGTTTAATGGAATATGGAGTGCGTCTGCACTCGGTCACGTACACAAGATCTCTGGTGTAAACAAAGCATGTTTTTACAAGCAGCGCCCTCTATACTGAGGGGGGTTCTACCAGTATCTCAATTGGAGGTGGGAGTAAAGCGAATGCATCATTTTACGAAAATGATTTTAATCCAAGTAGTGTAAAACAGATAAATTTTAATGTAGAAAAATGTTGTAGAGCTCTCAACATACAAATTAACCCCATACTGAAACAATTTTGAATTATCAACCATTATAAGATTTTTAAAAAATGGACTATTTCTTTTAAAATTAAAATATGTAAAACATCATTATCAAATTTCAGCAATGTTGCAGCAGAATTGACGTCAATATATAAGAAACAAGAGAGTAAAGGCTGTAACTTAAATTTATACTTACTTTCATAGAATCCAACTCGCCAGAAAGATTTTGCCATGTTGTTTGCAAATTAGATTGTTGATCTTTGAGCTCTTTAACATTACTTTCAAAAGCATTCAATTTACTGCCAAAATTTGCTACACTCTGAAATGAATGAATACTATAAGTAAGGGAAAAAGGTAACCTGAACACTGATCATAAATTTAAATATTTTATACAGACATATAGGAACTAATTCTATTATTCTCAAAATTCATCAATATACATTATAAGCATATATTTTTATCAAATACATAACATTCTTAAAATGGAAGAAATTAGAAGAAAAAAAATTCCATTTACTCAAAAAATAACACTGTAAAGAATATTATAAAAAATAATTAAACAATTTCTATGAATTCAAGAAGGAAACTAAACACATTTGGATATTTCTTACTTTTGCAAGAATATACCATGGGGAAAAAAGTTTTGAAATACGCATTTTTCCCTTTAGGGGGAAGGAGGGAATACTCTTAAACTTGAAAGTAATTCAAATGATTTTAAAAAAAATTGAGAAAAATTAATGCTAGTAAATTTAACATATAACTAACATAAATTAAATTCAATGTTCAAAGTATACAAACCTCAGATAAAGAATGCATGTCTTTTGGCAGTTGTTGTATAGCAGGTGCTGATGCTATGCTAGCTTTCAAACTGGAAGCAGTCTCTTTTAAGAGTTTAACCTACAGTAAGAATTTTTAATCAATACTGAATAAGTATACAATAACCAAACTTTAAATTTTATTCAAATTTTTGTTATGGGCTTCAATTTTAAAGATTTCCTTTGAATAATAGTTATTTAAAAAAAATTCATACACATTTTTCAAATATTATGTTAAAATATTCAATTTCATTTCTAAAATATCAAAAACCATATCATAACCAATGTATGTCATATTTATGTAATAATTATGTGCATGTTATAACATGTATTGTATTCATTGTATTCAATGAAATACAATCAATATGTAACCATAGCTAATAAAAAGAACTAAAACTGATATATATGTCTGGTACAGCATTTATTTTTACTGAAAGAATTGAACACCTGGATATTATTAAAAATTTACTTATGATGAATATATATCTTTCAAAATTAATGGTTTTAAGTATATATATATATATATATATATATATGTGTGTGTGTGTGTGTTTCTTAATTCAAATATCTTTTAACATTTTTTCACCTTACAACTTTCATTTTTTAATATTCTTCTTCAAGCTATATTGTTCCTTAGTGATGATTTTTGAAAAATATTTATTGATGACTTTTGAAGTGTTTATAAGTGAATGCATATATTATGCATTAAAATTTTGCCAATTTACTTATGATTTCTTTCACACAGACAGAAAAGGTGGAGGGGGAGAAGAACCATGAGATTTTGAGTCATTAGTGAACCGATTCCTGTTTTTTTCCTTACAACAAAATTTAGGGTTTCTGATGAAAAGCATTCAACACAACTAGCACAGCCCAATCATGGAATACTAGCTGTACCTGCTTTCTCATTAGTATAGTACTTATGTAAGTATCTTAATGCAGATTTTAAATATAATCCAGTTATAATCGAGTCAGGTGATATGTGCTCAAACCACGGAAGAAAAAAGTTGGAAAGATACAGTAGAAAAAGTAGAAAAGTTACCATTTTCAAGGAAATCAAAGATACTATATACATCCGCAAAATGAATGAAGAATCTTAAGTTATTGTTTGGATTGTGTGAAGATGACACATAATATATTCGGGTATATTCAATTTATTGAGGCCCAGTGGCTGAGTATCAGCATATCACACTTCCACGCCACAGGTCCCCTTCACCCCTTCATTAGGATGATAAATGAGTAACAAGCTTGCTAGGGAACTAAACATTGGGAGGGGGTTCTCATCAGATTGACTACCTGATTGGAACATCTGATCACGCATTTAAGTGTCCAAGATCACGAAAGCTGAGATACATACAGCAGGCCTGGGCTCTTATGGGCTGTTGCACCAATGAGTTTAGTTTAGTGTATTTAGTTTATAATAAAATCCACATAACTTTCAGTAAATACTTATTTGTAATACAACTTGAAAAAAAAAATGTATATTACTACTTTTATTTTCATTCTTTTTCTGTATTATGCATCAGAATGTAATGCAACATTTGGAAAATAATTTTACCTTTAGTGCCAATCACATGGTCAAAATATTCAAAAGGAAAGGGTTTTATAAAACTTTAGCAACCAGTATGATACCCTTAATCATTTATATTACCACTTCAGAATCCTATTTGTTAAAAAGGTAAATGAGCTTTTAAGGACTACTTCTATAGCATGATATTAACATGCCATTACTATCAACACAACCTCACACAGCCAGCAGTCAACATATAAAATAATTTATATGATAAAGAGTAAAAATAACAAAATTAAAAATGGATTTTCTTTTAACTGGCTTAAAAACTGAGGGAGGGAAGGGAGGATATTTTAATTCTTTAAACATGCCAATATTTTCAAACAAAATGATTTTCAAGAAATTTTTATTATTTTTCGTTTTGTACAATTGATAAAGTTCTCACATATAAATAAAGTTAATTACAGAAAAAAAATACAATGTTACCTACCATAAATGCTTAAAATGAAAGCGAAATATTCTGTAAAGAATGTAAAAGCTTTTAAATTTTATCAAGCATTTATAATTAAATATTAAGTCTACTGTAAAGTTCTGTCCACTTTTAAAATAAATCAAAATAATAAATTTTTCAAACCTTCAATAAACTTAAGTGAAAAATATAATTGTCATCATTACACTTATGACTTCTTTCCAGTCTGATGGCAATTTATATATCTTATTTTTAAAAAATACCTTATTCCTAGAAGTGAAAAGTTGAACCAGTGCTTGTCTTCCTCATTTTTGAATTTTTTTGCCTACCAAGAATCTTTGTAAAGACAGAAATAAGTTGGGGGGGACAAGTTCTGGAGAATACAGTGGATGTGGCAGAATTTCCCATCCAAACTCTGCGTTTCTGATGAAACCCCAAAGCAGCATGTGAGGCAGTATGATATCCTTCCCATTGAACATCCTCAACCTCTTTTCTTGAAATGCAGTAACTTTCCAAATTTAGCTTTTCTTTAGGTTTCAACAACTCACAATGTATTGGTCCCCGAATGTCTCACCATACGCAAATTCTCTTACTCAGGTTCACCTTTGGTTACGAGACAGAGGGAGCAGGTTTTCCGGGTTCACAATACGCCTTTTTCCTTGCAATGTTTTTATAGGTAACCCACATTTCATCCTCAGCTATCCTTTGGTCCAAGAAGTGTTTGATTTTGTTCCGTGAAAACAGAGATGCGCATATGATGATACAAACACTCAAATTACATGGGACACATCTTGAATATTTCAACACCAATACTAATTTCTGAAAATGGTATACAATTTTTTGAGTTTTAGCTGAATCAAGTATTTCTGCAATATTTGATGTCATCAAAAAAAGGTCGTGCTCTAAGAGAGAGCAGCATATCAGAAAGATCGAAACCACCAACTTGAAATTTTTAGAACCATTTTAACCATGTTTTATCAGAAACTGAACCTTAACCACACACTTTCAATAAATTTCTATTTCTTCTGTAACATTTCCTTCTAGTTGGAATTCATACAAATTACAGCGATGTAAATTAACTTTATCGTTAGCAATGGATGTATGATCATGTCTCATACTATACTAACATGAATCATCTTAGTATTACCGTATTTTACTGTATATAATCCGTGGATTATGTGTTAAAAAGTTTCAAATTTCATTGTGTGTATTATACACCGCCGTGGATTATCTGAGATAAAACAATCTCCATCAGAAATGCTAACAATAAAGTTTTGAAAGAAATGCCGTTTATGTTTTATAAAATAAATAATAGATGGCGCTTTCATGACTCGGATGACGTATTTCAGCCACAACTAGTTTTTGTCCAATTACATTCAAAAATGAATTCGATTCCTCAGAAGGAAAAAACAGTTACGAGTCGCTGGCGCCATTTCCAATTTTCTCTTGACTAGAGCTATTACGTCCTTTGAAAGTTTTCATCATGTTGAAGCAAAAGCGTTAAGTTACACTGCAAACTTCAAGTTAAAAGTTATAGAGAAGGCACCGTAGTTGGGAAGCTGCAAGGTTTTTCAACATTGACAATTGAATATTCGTTTGTGGAGAAAAAACAAGACAAACTTCAAAAATTGTGATCGACATTAAAGAGCCGATAGTTGCGGAAAAACTCACTGGCCAGAATTAGAGGAAGAAATATATAAATGGATTTTAAAAGAAAGGGACAATGGAAAAGCAGTCTTGAACTTAATTTTTTTTGCTGTTAACTTGCTAAATTAAAAAAAAGTTTTTTTCAGTGTAATGTTTTGTTTAACAACTCAAAACATAGATGGCAGAAGCAAAGAATTTTTTTGTTTTATTGAGATTATCGTAAAAAATATTATCATACATATTTAAAGAGAAGTTTCATAATAATTTTTTTTTCTGTACAATTTCTTATTTCCATTTTTAATTGTATTGTGCATTTTTTTATCTTATATGACACTCATTATCGGCAGTTTATATCTTTGGATTATTCGCCGCAAAAACTGCCACGTATTATACAATGTTTATTTTTTTACTAAAAAAAAAGGCTTTGCGGATAATACGCTGCTGCGGATTATATACAGGAAAATACGGTAGTATATTTGCTAGGTCAGCATGTACGCATTCAGTGATAAAAGGAAAAAAGAACCAAATATGCACATATCTGATGAAATTTGTCATAACTGAAACAGACAGAAATTTCCAGAACACCTAATATTCTTATTTTATATTTTATCTAAAGGATGTTTAATATATTAGTAACTAAAAATGCTGAGTATCAAAAATGCATTTAAGTTTACTTGATAAAGTATTATTCATAAGAAAAGAAAAATAATAATAAATCAATAAACAATCATCACCGTTGAACCATATGTGATTATCACTCAATATTTCCTCAAAGTTACTAAAATGACAAATTCTTTTCTTGAAGTTTTTTTCCTTTTGGTGGCTAAATACCAACATTCCATTCAATGAATAAATCCTCTTTGTTGTAAAAATACCATGATTAAGCAAGATATTACAAATACACTGAAAAATCACCTTTCTTATAATATTGAATCAGAATTACAATAAAAGAATCTAAAAGTAGAACCAAATCCTCTGATTTGACTTTAGAGAATTTAGAAATAGAAGGTATTGTAAAAGAAAAAAAGTACTTGAAATGGAAAAACAATGTGAAATTGTTTGTTTTTTTAAAAAAATATTTTTAAGGTTTTCATTATATTTGTTAAAAATGGATACATTTTCACTTTCTATACATAAAATTTAAATGGTAAATGTCTAAATTTAAATATGATTTAAAAGTGCATTATGATCGGAACACATGAAATGATATTGTTTATTTAAAATACCTAAAATGTAAAATAAAAAGTTATTAGTTTTTAACTCACAGTTTAAAGGCAGAAAATACATTGAATGATTTTTTTATTTTGTTAACCAATTCAGAATTCTTACCTCGCTAGTAATATTTTCAATATCAGCCATACTTTTCCTTGCATCAATATAAAGCATAGTAACATTGGAATCAAGCTGTTTTAAACTGGAATGTATCACATGCAAGGCTTCAGGAGTGTTTCTGTTGCCTGCTTCAACTGAAAACATATGTAATTTATTATTTTAAATAAGTAAACATTATTAATAATAAAAGATAAAATAATAATGAAAACAATGTGCTTTTTCCTTCAACATTTTTTTATTGGTAGTAATATACAAAAAACTTGCTTATATTCAGCTGCAAAAACCTGCTTTACATGATGCATTTTAATGGAGTTTCAAATGCAGCTTAAAGATGATTCACAGATTAAATAACACCTATGTGATTAATTTCTTAGAGACAATTTTTTATATAATTAGGATGAAATGATACATGAAGAATTTATATGTATTAGGCAAATAATTTATTTTATACATAATTTAGAATGAAATTACAATATAAAACAAATTAGATATTCTCATCTTACATCAGCTAACCATCTCAATATTAAACAATACAACTTTTTTCTCATATTCTTTTTAAATTACATTTATTTTAAACAATGAATGTGAGAGTATACACCCATGTAAAAAAATAATGATAAAAACATGATACAATTAATATGATAAATTTGCCATTAAAATAACAAAAAATATCTTGAAGACACATCTTTAAATCATCTTTCATTTCTTATAATTATGAGAAAATGATCGTATAATTGTGAAATATTTGCATTTTTTCCTTGATAGAATCGTTATTAGAAGGATCTACTAAACACAGATTTAAAAATTTCATTTTAATAAAAGACCCATTTTCCACAGTTCCTTTTTCAGACACGTTACAAGTTAATAGACAGAGAAAAACAGCAACATTTTTAATAATCAATAAATGGGATTATAAAAATAAAATTCTTCATTTAAAAATAACTTTTTCAAGTTTTTTATAATTACTTGTTTTTTTAAAAAGTATAATCCAATTTTTTAGTAATATTACTGAAAATGGTGCACACACACACACAAATACTTGTCATGGGATCAAAGTGACTCCCACAGTAAATTAATTCCTAATTGCAAATCATTTGACAGTTATAAATAATTTTATCAACTTACAAACATTTCATTTTCATTTTTTCAGTGCATTACTAATAAAAATATTATTAATATTTTTCATCAGTATTTAACGAATATTTTATTGACCTTTAAATATTTTATAACAGTACATAAACTCTTTCATGATAGAACCCTGAAGACTTTCCCTGATGATAATGTTCAAAAATCCTAAAGGATTTAAACTATCTCATTTGAAAATACACAACAGATTTAAACAATAAAAAAATATTCAGCATTCCTACATGGTTTTTAAAATTATTGAATTGTAAATACTCTTTCAATACATTACCTCTCGATCAGGATCAAAAGCAAATAACAATATGGTTAGTTACATTGAAAACTTTTAGTTACATAATAAGTTTTCAGTTAAAAATGATAAAAAAAAGAGCGATTTATTGGCATAGATCTAAAAATTTTAATAGATAAATGTTAGAATATCTAATTTTATCTCACAATTATTACAGTGAATTTTCAGTGTTTTCTAATTTTAACACTAGATAATTAAGTATTCATTTAAAATTCTACCTTTCCCTGCAAACTTTACGAATTCAAGATGTTCATTTTGCTTCACAATACCTTTATAAACATTCAAATGAGTTATCTGTAGGTGATTAGTACTGTTTATACACTTAGTAGGGTTTACTGTAATTGTCATCTAACAAGTGAATGCTTAGTGATAACATGCAGATGTTTGTGTACATACCATAATTAGCCACAATACGAATGAACTCTAGTAATTTTCCAGCATTTTGTTACTATCCACAGTATTTTTATGCACAAATAAATTCTTTCCTAAATGCTTATATTATAACATTGGCCGAGAGTCTCGTAAAACCATGACAAAAGATTATTATACTATGGTAACTTTTAGATGTTCTCTCAAAATAAATATTGAAGACATTTTGAATATGTCCACAGAAGACATGAAAGTGTGGCAAACAATTGCAGAATTCATGCTTTTGGTCCATCTAAGACATGCAGAATGCCAAAGTACGTATGACACTAATGCAAAAAGGCTATTCGTGAAGAGCACACATTTAACAGCTGCCAAGAAAGCAAACACTAATTTTTATGGCCTTTTCATTCTTTTTTTTTATATAATTGAAATATAGGGTTGTAATGAAAGTTTTCTACCCAAGTCAACAGGCCGGCCAGAGCACTCTGCTTCTTGAATATCATAGTTCATGTTTTTGAATTTTTGTTCACAGTGTCATACGATACAACAGTAGTACCTAAAGCTGTACTCATGAATTGGTGTCATTCTGTCACTGACTTTTTGCAACAAAACTGGAAATAAAAGATGGTTCTAATATGGTAGCATGATAGTTCTATTTCAGACAACTTGTACTTAATGATAACAATATTTTCTTACAGATTTCACAAAACAGTGTTATAAAGCAAGTCTCTTTCTTTCAAATATTGAAAAGTGTTTGACAAAATTTGAGCAAACACGCCAGCATGAACTGTTTGAGCAGACGATATTAGTGGTGGCGGAAACTTTTTTGTTACAATCAGATATCATAATACTTCTCTTAAGACACAATAATTTGTTTGATAAGTAAAAGAAAAAAATAGGCTTGTTTTAATTTATAGCCTATAAGTTGAACAATTAGTTACAGAGCAACACTGATTTGAGTTTCAGTTATCTATGGTTAACAATTTTTCTTACAAACTAATGAAGGTGCCAAGAAATAATAATAAACTATAAACACAAGCAACAATACTATTATTCTCACAATTTATCATCAATTTAAATTCCAGGAATAAGAACACACAGTATTATATAATATTTGCAAGTTGAATTTATGCAAAAATTTATTTCATAAATAAAATGTCAACAACCGTGACATCATAAAACAAGACATTAAATCTGCATGCAAATTACAGGGTATCTTAAGGATCAATAAGTTTTTTGAAAATATATATATATACAAGTATCCAAACAAATTAAGAATTGACCTATCAAGAATGGAAAAGGCAGTTTTTGGGGAAGAAGAAATTCTTGAGTGCAATCTATTACCTTTCTGCAGATGAGCACGAAGAAGATCTATATCTTCTCTTAGACCAATGTGGAGCCATATCAGTGCTCCTGATACTAAACAACTTGTAGTGACCAAGATGAACTGGCATAGGGACAGGCAAACAGAAGTGATACATAATCGACTTCCATGCCTAAATTGGTAACAAGATAACCACAAATTAGCCTTTATATGTTGAATTTTAAAAAGGGAAGGGAGAGGGAAAAAAAGGCTAGAGATTTTGTTCATAGAAATTAAAATAAATGTTATATGAATTGAGAAAGCAATAAAAGAGTTCATAAGATAAAAAAATGATAATCGATAAGTCATTTACATAAATGAAATATAGTAATAAAAAATAAAGTTGAGTTTCAAAAAGGTAGATGACCAAAAATTAGCAGCAAGCAAAGAATTTCAAATTTTTTTGATTTAATGTTTTTTGTCATTAAAATCACAAAAATGTCCTATTTTTTTAAAAAGACAAAATAAATTAATCTAATTTACAATCAATCAGAATAAAATTCTAACAGCAGAATAAGAATTTTTGGTGATATTAAACTTTAATTTGATTAGTCCTTTAATATAAATAGAATTCTCTCAAAAATGTCATTAACTAAGCTTTTTTAAAAAAAATTCCACACACACACATTTAAACAAATTAGTTTAATTTATCTTGAACATTATAACAACAGAAAATGTTTTTAAAGGATATTACACTTATTGCATTAACATTTTACAAAAATTCAACAACCAGTTTTATTTTTAATAATTTTTTAATCAATTACCGATTTCAGACTTTTGAACTAAGGCTACAGCCAAATCCTGAAATGTTTTTCTTGAAATAAAATAAAGTATTAAATTTTTTTTTTGAGTCAATTTACTTTACATTATTTACAAAATTTTATTTACTCTACAAATATTTTTAAAATTTCATATTTTTTAATTTATTCTTGCATAATGATATCTAAAAAAAAGCATTTGAAAGCTTGATAATTTTTATGAATAAAAACATCAATGCTTAGATAAGTATGTATAATAATCAATTTTTTACAAACTATCCACATTTTAATTAGCGAATTATATCTCACTCTTAAAAGAAAAATTTCTCCTTTAATAAAACAAAAAGAAAGGAATTAAGAAAATTTTAGTTTTTATTAAACATTATATAAAATACGAAAAAAATACATATATCCAAATAAAAAAAACTATCAATTTCCTTTTCTTCATACAAACATTAATTTTTTTTTTTTCAAAAAAAAATTAAAAAAAGAATATGCCTTTATAATAAAATACCACAATTCTTCGCCATTTGAATATATTAGATCGAGGAATGGGAGGGAAGGATAACGTTAAGAAATATCTGGAATGACAGTGCACATCATATAACAGAAAAACATACTTTTTTCGGCCTTTCCGTCTGGGCTGCAAAATGGAAAAATCTTCGATATCCGAAGAATCGGTATCGTGACGGAGTAGCTCATGAGCTGAGCATGAACCTGACGCTTTTTTGCCACAGTTAATCCTCTTGCTGGAACCAATCTTACCGTTAGAGACTAGAGCATCCAGCTCCTTACGTTTTTTCATCTTTTTATATTGTTTGACCTGCACATCGAGCTTGCTGGCGGGCTCCACGGTTGTAGCGTAGATAGCAATGGTTATGCTAAAAGGAGAGGAGACTGCGCCGACTGAGTTTTGCTTCACACTCCTGTTACTTCCAGTTTCGAAATCGCTGGCTCAAACCAGTGGTTGGTGTTACCATACCAATACAAAAATGAAATGTTTCGGATGAAAAGGATGATGTTACAAATTAGGATGCGTCGTTTCTGAGAGTATATTACAAAAGCACTCTCACATTCCAGTTTATCCACTATTTCTGCTTGTCCGTTTCAAGGGATAGGAAGGATTTAGGGCTGCTGTGCTAAATCGACAGTTCCTTTTAATCGATACCTAATTCTCGCCAAAGAGAGCATATAGTTTATCGCCAAATGGGAATGCATTTTTTTTTATCGTGGAGGAGAAATTCGATTAGCGAAGTGCTGCTGATAACAATAGAATTATTTATTCATATAATTATAAAAGCTTAACAGTTTTATAATGTATATTTCTTTAAAAAAATTTTCTTTGAAACCGATTTATTTCTTTTGAAAGTAAAATATTTCATATCAGTTCAATAAATTATCACAATAATGATTTTATTCAAATTTATATGAAGGCAACTAATTTTTTTAAGAACCCCATATTTTAAAGTACATTTGGATATATTTGCTTTAGAAAAATTAAAAGCGGTAAAAACATCACACATTCTCTTCCTTATATTTTGATTTTGGATAGTAAAAAAAAAAAGATTGGGACAAGAATAAAAATAAGGTATGCTACTACTAATAGGAAGAAAAAAATTACTATATATATATGTATATATAAAAAAAAACAAGTTCTCCGAGTTAATTTCTTTTCATACCCTTTCAGCAACAAATGAGCTGTAAAAGTTAATCATTGCTTTTGTGCAAAACAAATTAGAAAATAAATAACCCAATTATAAAATATTATTTCCCAATAGTCGATGTGTAAATAGGAATTTTTGTTGAACAACAACAAAAAGGAGTTTCAACTAGTTTCATTTTTCTGGATATTTTAAATATAAACATATATAAGTTTTGTTCCCCTCGCTCTATTTCTAAATGAAGATAAATGAATTGAATAAATATAGAGCGGGAGAAAATAATTTTTAAAAAGTTATTCACATCTGTAGTTTCACACATACTCAGTCTCACGCAGATCTATAAACAGTAACGCGCAAAAAATTAAAAATAACTCCTTCAACACATTTTTCTCTCATTTACTCTTATACTGAGTACAATGGTATCAACACTATCTCAGCAAGCATACTGTATATATATCAATAGTTGTTTTAAGGTTCAAATACATTTTACATGAAATGGATTTTGAGATTCTTTCATTTGATTTGTGTTTCAAAAATACTTTACACACAATTTCAAATGTGTTCCCTCAAAAAATTGTGGTATATGCATATCTGTTTTATATACCTTAAATGAAACAAGGTGACTAACAACTATTGAGATTAAGTTATAGAAGAGATTCTTTTATAAAATTGTGTTTAGGTATTTTATTATTGTGCCAAAAAGTGTTACAAAAATCCTTGTAAAAAATTATTCTTTGCAATTCAATCATACTACAATGGTACATCGTCATAAATAAAGTCTTTTATCACTGAATAGAAATGAAAGATTACCTATCTTTCATTGATACTCTTCGAAAAAATACCAAGTTGCTATTATTCATTATTTAATGTTTATCTACATTTCATTTTATTTCGAGTTTTTAAGCATATTTTTATGTATTCTTAAATATGAGTTGAAAAAAAATAAAAGATACAAGTGATTTTTTTTAAAAAAAAATTCTTATTTAGAAAATGGAAAAAACTAACTAAACTTGAAGAATTAAACAAATTTGAAGAATTAAAGCAAAATATGCATAATGCTTAAAATTGGAAATATGTTGATATGAAACAAAAGAACACGACATATTAGTTTAATAATATTAAAAGATAACTATAAATAGATATCAGAATGAAGTGTAACAGTTAAAAATATGCTGATATGAAACAAAAGAACACGAAAATTAAAAGAAGAAAGAAAAAAATACAAGATTACGCGTCGCGTTGAAAGATATATATAAAAGATAATTAATAAATTTTCAGATAATTAGCAATTATATATTTGTTATACAGTAAATATAAATATGCGAAAATTTTTTTTCAGGAGATAATTCCTTATAACTAAAAAATGGCAATATGAATTAAAGAGCTGTACACCTCATATCAACACAAACTAAAGCAGCGAATCTTTTACTCAAAATTAAACATACATTTGTTCTCGAATCACGTTAAGAAATGCTGACGTATAAAAATCAGAAATTTGTGTTATACAACTAAAAAATAATTTAAAATATGCTTCTATTTGATTCGAACATTGATTTTCTCCACGTGGTATTTCACAATAAGTACAATACGACTAACAAAATGAGTCGTAACTTAAAAGTAATTACTTATGATATCCGACTACTCTTAATTTGTGAGTTTTGCCAACAATTTACAATTTTTTTTTATGATTTTGTTTTATAGGCCATCTTATTAGCTTTAGAAAAATACCAAGTTTATTATTTTCCATTCTTTAGAACAAAAACTACAAGTGTTTTTGTAAAAGCAGATGCCACTACTTTAAGCAAGAGATGTCATACTTTAAAATGCGTTTTACTCAAAATGTGTTTTTTTTTTTGAAAATGCTCAAACGGGGATAGCGATTGCTCAAAACGTTTTGAAAATAATTAACCGAAATTTGTTGTGTATGTTCTGTATAATAGTAGAAGTGTTTTTTCAAGCAATTTCATATAATAACTAAGATAATAATCCCTAGTTTTTGTAAAAATTAAAATATCTCTTATCCTGAAGGTCGTTTCAAAAATGAATAGCAAAGCAACACATCAAAATTGAAAATTTGTTCATGAACTTTTTGTACAGATTGGGTCCCATTTATGTAATTTTTTGTAAATTTCTACCTATTTTTTCCTTATTTTAGTAATAATAATTTCTTTTTCTCTTCTAAATTTTTGCATATTTTTCTAAAAATGTACTAAATAAATCTAAAAATTACACACACACAAATCCCTTATCTCCACGTTTTTTTAAAGTTGTCGCAAGTAGTGGGATACCTTAAGGTTTCCATCTACTCAGCATTGCGAATTCGTGAACATGATATGTGAATATCCTTCTTTTTAACACTTGAAAGACGGAAGACATAAATCCCCGTTTTTTATATTATTTTACAAAAAAAAATGAGCAAGAATTCAGCTACATACTTTTCACAATGTGTTAAAATGTAGTCTTTTGTTACTTATTGGAATGCAAAACACATACCTGAAAGCGCCAAAAATATTAAACGCTTCCATAAAATATTTTTCCTCCGATTTTTGAAAATATTTTATACCTATTTTAATGATTCGATTGCAAGTTTTCATATTTTTAAAAAATAAAACAGCATTTTAAAAAATAGAATGGGAAAACACAGAGCAACTTTAATTATATTTTGTTCATCCATTCTGTACTCAAATGAATACAATTGTTTAATTTGAAAAGGAAAATGCGATTTATTTAAACATAATACGGCATTAATGAATTTAAAATAGCAGCTGGCCTTCTTAAGGGGTTAAAACTTGAGCATTTTGTATCATAATGAAGTTATTGTTTATACATGCTAGAAATTTACGTACTAACTCCGAAAAAGACATGATATAAAGTTTAATTCACTTTAATACCAGTAAAATAGCTTCCAATAGCGATGGACATCAGAGACTTGCAGTATCTTGTTTTTATTAATAAGTTTCACATCGCTCTGCTCTAAAGGTTTATCTGAAATTTAAAGATACCTTAAAGAAAAAGAAAGAAAAAAGAAATATCGGACCAGCTTAATGGACTGCTTTTTTGTTACGTCGTTCTTTTAAGCTACGAATGTGATTAGCAACACATCTCGTAATTATGTACCGTGGTCAAATGACGAGGACGACACCAAAGATGGCACTCCAATATCAGGACTAAATACCTTTCTTTCTAAGTGTTCCCACCACGTAGAGAGAGAACTTCGAATTCGATTGAACTAGAAATGCCACTGCCTTCAGATTTTTATAAAAATACAGTGAATAAATGTCAGATTAATGTTCGGACATAAAATCGAAATTGTGATTTAAAATTAGAATTAATTAGTCATCGGTTCTTGAAACTTTCGATCGCCGCGAACCCCCAAGATGTTGAACATCCCTCACTGAATTAATATTCTCGATCAAAATACATATTCCAGTAGTTTCTTCATTGGCTGGAATTTAATTTTCTAGTCTACGATGGCACGTCTTTCAATTTTTCTACGAGGCCTTCCAAGAGTCTATAAAAGAGGGAAATTTTCACTATAAATGAAAGACCTTCGCGGTGTCCCTAGAATAGTGCTGGGATCCCAGGGGGTCCGCGGACCACAGTTGTAAGAACCGCTGAATTAGGTGATTAAAAAAAAGCTTATAAGTTGGATTTAAATAAATAACTGGAGACATCACATAAAAATAATGTTCAAAAATTAATTTTTCCTTGATATTTTAATGTAAAAAAATAGTTGAATAAAAATTAATTACGAAAAACTTTAAATACTATACCGAACACAACATGTCTCATTTCAAAACTGCATCCCTCTTCAAGTTCATTGCAAAACGCTTGATAATGAAAGTTGCCAAATAAGCAGAAACG
This sequence comes from Trichonephila clavipes, assembly GCA_019973935.1. Taxonomy (NCBI): domain Eukaryota; kingdom Metazoa; phylum Arthropoda; class Arachnida; order Araneae; family Nephilidae; genus Trichonephila; species Trichonephila clavipes. The sequence continues at coordinate 380,917 of BMAU01004130.1, read as the reverse complement.
TCGCCAAAACGGGAAACCTTTGCGCAGGCGCATTTTTATGTCAAAAGTAAGGAATTGTTGAAAAACGCGCAGCTTTCCCTTCAGAGAAGCTCAAAGAATTTTACTTTTATATGCAAACAGATTAAGAAAGATTTAAAGGATCTGAGAATTTTTTTTTCACTTCATTTTTGATTTTCAAATAAGGCAGTTTAAAAGAGTGAGGTTTCTGAAGATTCATTAAGTTCAGAGGCGATAACATTTATATTACTGCTGATTGCAGGTTGATGTGACAAATGTAATCAATAAAATGGCAATCGTTGAATTCTGGATTAAAATAAATAAATAAAAAAAAATCGCATTCGATCTAATCAATTTTGAAATCTTAAAAACGGCATAAAATCCAATTAGAATTCATTTATATTTTAGATATAAGTTACATAAAAAGGATTACAAAATGGAATTTAAAAAATTCTTTCATTTATATTTTTTAAAATATATGAATTTTTTTTAGAACATTTAAAATTCATTTAACTCAAATATCATTTTATATGAACTTGCAAAACAAATTAATAACTTGTTTTCTTCAAAATCGATAGCACACAGATGAAATACAATTAAAGTAATTATGTATCCATATTTTTATGTAGATATGCAATGTTTTTTTAACTGATTCAACAATAATAAACATCAAACTAATCTAAATATACTTCTCAGCATTTAAATTTGTTTGTATCTAACTCGATGTGCGTGAAAATGATTGTGGTCTAAACTGATATTTTTAAAATTAATTCAGCTTATCAACCTAACAGAATCTTAATCATAATTTAAATCGTCTGAACTAACATTATGCAATAGTAATAGAAGCAATAAAGTGTTTAGTCTTTGAATTGTGCAAATCAATATAGACAATCAAAAATAAACACCAAATCAAAAATAGCATATATATATATATATTACATTTTAAAATGTTTTTTTTAAACTAGAGTTTTATACGTATAACCATAACTATAATAGTCACCGTGAATTCAACGTAAAGTACACAATAGTATACAAGCAGCATTGCACACAAAACACACAAAACAAAGTATACAAGCAGCATATTTCTTAATTACTATTGGGGACAAAAACAGGATAAAAATGTAACTTAAATACAGAAATTTTCACAATTACCAAAATATCATTATTCTGAAGATTAAAGAACAAGGTCCAATATTTTTTTAATTTCGGAAATAAAAATGGATTAAAAATTTGATAATAATAATATCATCTCTGACTTATAAAATTTACAGATCTCCTTTGCAATCAATAAATATGACAAAAGTTACAAATTCGTTACTATTTAAAAAGCAGATAATATGCAAGCCATGTTTAAGTAAAATACAATCCAATAATTTGTCTTTACTTTTAATAGTTTTCGAGAATAAGTAAATATTTATAGCACATGTTTACTTACATTTATTTATCTTTAAAATAATACACTTTATCAAAGTAATGATAAATCTATAATTACTTTAATCATAATATTAATTTAATTGATTTTCAAGATTATTGTATTTCCGTTTAAATACCAATGCACATTTGACTAAAAATGATTTTTATTTAAAATTTTCCTATTAAAAGTACTTTTAAGTTTTATAAATAAGTACAAATAAGTTTTATAACAATTGTTATACTTAAAGTACGAGCTCGAAGTACTGTTTAGAGAGTTTTGCTTACATAAAAATTTTCTCTTTCATTTGATGCCCCCCCTTTTTTTTAAACAAAATACCCTATTATTTCAATCGAAGTCAATCCAGATACATAAATATTTGCTCCACGCGGTATCTTGAAGTACAATTTTATATATTTCATTCGTAGAAAAGATTTCTATTGATCGTACTTCCTCTCGAACAGTATTACAGTGAAGCAAACGGATGTGTAGTGACCGGACGGTAACGTGATAATAGAACATATTTTGACATTTACTGTCATCCAAATAGAAAAATGCAAATAAATTTTCCAGTATGTTATAAGAACAGGAAGTCTCCTTTAAACGTAGATAAATAATAAAAATATTAAATTTTTCCACTAGACTCTTGTTTTACGTCGCTCCATTTCATTACATTAAGAATCTATACAGTAATGTAAATGGAGAGATGATTAACTGGTTACACATTGACAACGGATTTATTCTATTGTTTCTTAAAAATTAAACATATGAATACAAGACTGGTTGAAAAAAAGATAAATAATTCATATATATATCATATATGTATATATGATGAGGTTTCAAGTCAACACCAAGCTTTTTTAAAATCGGTTTAATTCTGTGAGCAATCTAGATGTCTATAGCTGTGAGAAAACGACGCAAAAAGTGAATTAATTCTAATTGGCCTTACCACTTATGCCCAGATGTGTTAAGCACCTCTTAGTTTGTGAGTTATTCTTGAAAGTTATCGCTGACATATGGGCTATAAAAAATAATGATCAGGGATTAGAAGTGGTCTGTTTGGACCTGTTCGGAGAAATAATTGGGTGTTTAATTTAATACTTTAAGATGTAATGGAAAATAAAAGTTAAGTTTTTATATAGGAAATTTAATTTTAAATCTAATTTAATTATATAACTTAATTCAGTGGCGCGACAGCCCACGAGGGCCAAGTCCGACTGTGTCCAACTCAGTATACGCGACATTGGGCCCTGAGGAGCATGAGCAGATGTTTCGGTCAAGTGGTCAATCTGACGCGAAACCTCCAGTGTTAAGTTCTCAAGCAAGTTTAGTACTCATTTATCAACCCACTGAAGGGATGAAAGGCTGAGTAGACCTTGCCTAGGCCTGGGCAAGGTCGGACCTGTAGTGTGGATGCGTGATGTACTTACCATTCAGACACTGGGCTTCCTATATTATATATATAGTATAATAAAATAATAAGTGAGAAAAGTTGTATTACCTACAAGGTCAAAAAAGAATATATATATAATAGGGCGGATCGAATATTTTCCCCAGAATTTTAAAAGCTGCCGATACGGAAAAGATGATCTCTGGTTTATTGATAAAGGGAAAAATAAAGTATAAAAAATGAATTTTTACTTTAAGAACTGTCACAAGGGAATTCAAATTTAGGCATTTGAGCTTTTTTGTGTGTGTGTGGTGAAATGGCAAATTAATTTCTGTTAAAAAATAAGTATTTTGGTACTTTTAATGCTTATTGCAGTGGGCGAGTGAGTGAGTGAAAGTTATATAAACATCGAACTATAAAGCTGTACGAGCACGATTGGCGGCGGACTTCGTAATTTTGAACCATGGTCAAGTGACGACAACGACACCCGAGCTGGCAGCCCTCTCTCCTAACTTTTACACCACACCGACGGGAGTACGTTTGAGCCTCGAAAGACAAACGTGCATCGATCCCCTCAACATGGCAGGTCTTCAGCACCCCCAGGCTCGAACACACGACACGCCAGCCACGAGTCTGGGTCCTTGACCACGACTCGACGGTGGGGTAGAGAGAGTGGGGTTATAAAATGTTGCAATGTGATTGTACTATTCACTAAAATCAGTAATCCTTTTTCAATAATCATCATTTTTGGTTATTTACATAGTAAAAATTTTTATTTCGAGTCTAAAATTATAGAATCAAAATTAAGTCTTGTTCCGTTTTTTCGAAAATTCAATCCCTTTGTAGCAATATTAAATTTTTAAATTAATTTTTTAAATTATTTTTCTGCGAATCTCCATAACATAGAACATCTTTTTCGCGCAGGTAGGTTCTGATTAATAACAATTCCCCCCTCCCCCTACATAGAACCGCGATCCATCTTAATAAATAATACTTTTAAAACAGTATTTTTTTTTGTTTTTTTAGATACATAAATTTGAAATAAGAAATTCTTTTACCACCCTTGCATACAATCTTAATTGTATGAACTTTTAATTGTAATAAAACTTTCGAAACGCGTAACAAACTGTCCAAGGAACATTATAAATTATTCATTTCAAGCTTCTTGAGAAGATAAGAAGAATGTTTATAGAAGGAAAGAAATATAATGATATAGCTGATTAAACATTCCTTTGGTTTGATATTTAAGCAGGTTTTAAAAGGGTATTGGTCATCGACTTTCGAAAGCTCGACTCCTTTTGTGCTTGTATTATACAACGACTATCAAATAAACGTGAACGTTAGTTTCCCAAAATTACTTATAATCAATTTCTTTCTCAACACTGTATCTATTAAAACAAAAGCAATATAAAAATAAACATTGCTAATAAATTTCTCATTTTATACTTTGAAATACTTAAAATAATTTCGCATTCAATTCAGATTAAAATTTTGATTAAAAAAAGTTATATTTATGTTTATAATAGTGAAATAATGTTGAAATTAATTATTTGCTTGCACTTACTCTTTTAAGTTACTACTTTTGTTTGATCATAATAAATGTTCGTTATTTATCCTTTTGCATATATTCAAACTTAAGAAAAAGAAATTTTCAAATTTCGATGGCCGAGGATTGCTTTGTGAGGGGTTAAAATTAGTTTTAGCGGATAACCAACTTTTAAGTTCTCGGCAAGTAAGCTAAATAAATACTACCGTTATTTTGCTAAAATTATTCTATGCATCATTCACTTACTCATTTTCCACAAATTATTACTTTATCTTTTTATTAAGTAACAAAAGAAACAATTGTAGCTCACATTTCAACCAGATTTTCACAAAACTAACAATTATGCACTCGAATCTAAGCCGCACTATTTTTCAGTGTTAATATTACTGAAAAAATCGGGTGCGGTCGAAGACAAAACATTTGATGGTGGGGTTGACATCGAATTTCCATCCTTTCAAAACGGAAAAATGTAACCGTTCATTGAGGCCACTTGATTGATGACTTATCACATTTCGCTGTTTATCAACAGTATTTAGTCTTATCCCAAATATCGTTGTCTGCTCGTATTTAGGAATTTTTTTTGCATACGTTTCCTTTTAATCGCCGAAACAGAAAAAGATATCGCTAATGACATCAAGATGAGTTCACTATGACTTAAGTATGAGAAGAGAAGCCATTTTATTTGCCGAAAAAAACGGAAACAGAGAAGGGGCACTGAAAATTTGACACGGATGAAACAAATATACACCGAAGGTGTAATCAAAATCATGTAATTTTTGCTAGCAAGTGTTCAACAGTCTTTAATAATTCTTTTGCATTCTTCTGTAAAACACTCTTTTTTTTAGAAAAAAAATGTTGCATAACAAATGCATTGGAGGGCAAGGAAGATGACACCGTATGGGAAAATGGCGACGCCTGCACCAATTCCCAAGTCTACTGTGACGAATCATTTTCGAAACATGATACTGACGTTTAGAGTAATTATAGGTTCATGTATGTATTTGAAAGTTTTTAATATTGATAATTATTAAATTCTAATTATTTCTCATTAGACTTTTTTTCTTTTTAATTTCAGAAATATCGGATATTGATACACCTTTTACATAATCTTATATTATTTCTCAAAAACGTGTAGAAAAGAATTGGGGGTGCGGTTTAGATTCGAGTAAATACGGTATATATTTATAGCAATTTAATTTATTCAATAGTATTACACATACGTGAAATGTCGCAACTTTTCATCTTTTCCTGTAATCAGTATCATAGTAAGGCACAACGATTTAATTTGAATAAAATAAATGATTCGAATACATAACCTGTATAGTTAAAGTTTCCAAACTCTAAATATTTATTATACACATTGTCATATATATTTCTAACTAATTGTCGAATAATAAAATATTCTGAAATTGGAAAACAGAACATTTATTTACATCTTAAAACAAATTTACGAAGCCTCATTTTTTGCCAACACTAAAAACTTCTATTTTCAAAAATTCTTTTTACAGATTTATACAGAATAAATGTGTTCTTATATTTGTACAGGCGTGAATGAAAAACAACAAATAATAATATTCTTTTAAATTCAAATCTAGATTCACAAAACTTGCAGCTTTTGTTCTAAGTGAGTGAGTGAATATTAACGTCACACTGTTCAGCTATACGAGGGCTTTTGGCGACGGACCTCGTAATTTTGAACCATGGTGAAGTGACGAGGACGACACCTGAGCTGGCACTCCACACTTCTAACTACCACACCAACGGGAGGACGTTTGAGCCCTACACGGCGGGTCTTTAGCGGTATTGGGTTCGAACTCGTGACAAGCCAGCCACGATCCGATACCTTGACCACTAGGCTACCGCGGCAACACTTTTGTTCTAGGAGTTAAATACGTATTAATACTCTATGGTTAGCATTTATCAAAATGAAAATTTTGTGAATTTTCTCATTAACATAAATAATATTTAAGTAGCACAATGAACATTTGTGATAGTGAGTTTAAATCGCAGATGATTCTAACGACAGTACGTATACAACCCTATACATTATGCAATAACCATTTGAAAAAACACGTAAATATACATATTTTCAAGTAATTTTGCAAATTATAACTTCCATTAAAAATGTATTCAATGTTTATTCAAAAACGTTCATTTTAAATATATTTCGCAAGGCAATTTTCATCCCGTTTCTGCTTTGAATCTTACAAAATTTTTCCTGATTCTAATTAATACGAAAATTTAATTAAACATTTCCAAATGAAAAGAAATTTTTTCCTTTCTTGTGAACAATAGAAAATGCGTAAGTATTGTTACTGACATCAAATATTTTAAAATAACTTAAAGCTTTTTTTTTTTTTTTTTCAAACCAAGATTGAAAGAATATTAATAAAACATAATATTTTCTATTAACTCGTCAACGACTGGAACTTACAAAAATCAGATAATTTAAAAAAAACTATCGGATTTTTGATTTCTAACATTCCACGAATTGAAAAATTATAAAACTGTAACTATAACTATATTTTTGATTAACCTACTGTGTTTTATTGTTCCTTTTAACTAAATTGTTATACCACACTGCCCTTTTACAATTTTAAACAAGATTACGAGCTTGGATATTTGAATGGCAATTTTAATTTCATATAAAATTTACAGCTTCTGTAAGGCTTGAAGTAAAAATTTGTTCAAATCTGGAAATTTTATATGAATAAATGAAAAACTGAAATATGAATAAAACATAATGAAAACAATAGAAAAAGAGTGAGTACGAGATAGAAACAGAATGAAAAATGTTATTGCAACTTTTTTCGAAAAATCTAAAAAATACAGTGCGTGTAACTAATATTTATTGAAGCACGATGTTCTGAACAAATGATATCTTTTAGAAGAAAAAACTATTGGAATAAATAATGTAATGCGTGATTTTTGCTAACTTCTTCCAACTAAATAATGCTTAATTGTCAAGAATATTTAATAAACAGTATAAAATAAAAACAAATACCTTCGAATAACCTTCAAACTTATAATTTACCCAATATGGATTCGGTACTGTTTACGTTTCAAAACAATGACTTTTTAAATTTTTTTAAAAAAGATATTTTGATTATGCATTGATATGTTCTAACATCAAAAAAAAAAAAAAAAAAAAAATACCAAATACGCTCAATGATAAAATTTTTTTATTCATCTTACAGGCATGAAACTAAGTAATTGCACAAAATAAGTAAAAAGAAAAAAAAAAAAATCCTAGATAAAAGACATGCTTCGTGAACTTGAATAACAAGGGGAGTGATTATATAGATATACACTCTCTTTGTTATTATTTGTTTGTTATCAGTCCCCATATATATGCATGTGTTTCCTCAACCATGCTTTAAAAGGAAAACTTATCAGATATAATACATAACGTGTAGATCAATGACAACACGAACTGTACTGAATGCAATGAGATTTCGATTGAATATAATGAACAAATTCAAAACATTCTTAAAAAAAGATGGGAGATTTCAAGATTTTAGACTACAATCAATGAATAGGAATAATTAAAATGAAAAAATACGAATTTTTCTTGAATACCAAGAGAAAAATATGAATTGCCGACGGATCTCGTGATTTAGAGCCCTATCAAGTGATAAGGACAACATCTGAGCTAGTATCCTAGTCTCCAAACTACCACACCAGCCCAGTGGTGAAGACTTTGCACATCAACAGATTTAACGTGCATCAGCCCCACTACACGATGAGTTTTTAGTGGCATCAGGACTCGAACCCGCGACTTGACAATGCCGGCTACGGGTTCGCAATCATAATCACTTGGTTACCGTGAGCATTTTACTTAAGGAAATAATAAGAAAATGATTTAATACAACAATACATTAAGACCTGGAATTCTTTGATCGACCCTTCTAAATTCCTACGTTAAATCGTTTTTATCATTAAATAGGAGACTATGTTACATTTTCTTCCAGAGTATTTTCAATATTTTAAAAAAAAAAAAATTGATTCGATAAAATTATTCTAAAAAAGAACAGTAAATGAACTGTTCACTAATCAACGTAGCATTAGTACATGAGCTAAAATATTTCCCTCTTTTGATTTTATTGCATTTTAAGGCAGGGTAAAAAAAAAAAAAAACTCTTTTTTTTAATTTTTGGTATATTGCAAATTCTGTTAAAAAGATTTTTAGTTTCAAATCCTTGTTACATAATGCACTACTTGCCAACATAAATGCAACACCCTGAAGGAAGCATGCAAATAACATGAAATTTACAACATGCATTAGCGGAGGTGAGATATGCAAATGATTAGAATTTCAGCGCAGACACACATCACGCGCGCTCTGTGGCGCCACCTCAAAGCGCTATTTAAGGCTTGGAGATTTCGACGATTTCCTATTCGGCAATTGTGGTTTTTCCAAAAAACGATCAGTTATGTCTTGTAAAAACAACAATCAGCTTTTGATCACGTATCCGCGTTCGACAGAGGGAGGATAGTGGCCTACCGAGATTGTGGATTATCTTTCAGATAAATCGGTAGTCGTATTGGACGAAACCAAACAACTGTAATGCGGATATGCGACAGTTGATGTAGGAGGGTACGACGGACCGACGCGGTCGATCGCATCCACCTCAGTACACCACTTCACGTGAGGACAGGCAAATTGTGCGCATGGCAGTGACGGATCGCTCAGTCACATCCCGAACCGTAGCACAGCACATTGAGTCTGTAAAGCATCATTTAGTATCTGCGCGTACCATTCGACGCCGTTTACAGCAGAGTGGTTTGTCCACAAGACGTCCATTGCTTGGTCTACCCCTGACGCAGAACCACATCTCCGCCGCTAATGGTTCGATGAAAGAAGGTTGTAGGCGGCAGAATGGAGTGAAGTTGTCTTTACTGACGAGTCACGCATCTGTCTGCAACACCATGATGGTCGGATTCGAGTCTGGAGACACCGTGGAGAGAGGATGCTGAACAGCTGCGTTATGCACCACCATACTGGTCCTGCACCGGGTATTATAGTATGGGGCGATATTGGATATCATTCTCGCACTCCTCTAGGTACGCATTGCCGGTACTTTAAACAGCCAGCGCTACATCGTGTTGGAGCTAGTTGTCCTTCCTTACCTTTAGGGCTTGGCCACAGCCATATTTCAACAGGATAATGCGCGACTACACGTGACAAGCATTGTCCAAAGGATCTTCGTCAATCACCAGATTGAATTGCTTCCCTGGCCGGCTCGCTCTCCGGATCTTTCGCCGATAGAAAACATGTGGTCCATGGTTGCTCAACGATTGACCCGGATTACACCCCCAGCTTCCACGCCAGATCAACTTTGGCAACGTGTGGAAGCTGCGTGGTCTGCTGTACCCCAAGAACACATCCAAAGTCTCTTTGAATCAATGCCGAGGCGTGTGGCAGCGGTGATCTCCAACAATGGCGGCTACTCTGGCTACTGATTCTGGCAAGCCACTTCACACTATACCACACTTCACAGAAGTCTATAAATTTAATCATTTGATACTTGGTCAACATGTTATCTACACAACATAAATTTTGTTCTGCTATCTCGTCTTTCTTGGTGTTGCATTTACGGTGGCCAGCAGTGTACAAATACACACATTCCCTTTTTATTTCTTGCATTCAATTGTCCTTTTTCTAATTTTTAAAAATATCAAACTTTTACCGCACCTTTCCCTCAGTTATTTTATTAAGAGAATAATCCACTTTAAATTTAGAAAAGGAATATTAGTACGGATGTACTTAATTCTCACACGTGATAGTGTGGATGATTTCATCAATATAATTTTAAATGAATATTGTGAACATTTAGTATTTTGCAAAGCACACGAAACTTTTTACAATGTCATGTATTTATTGATATTTCTTTAGTTTTACGAATTTCTTTAATATTACGTCATAATCAATTTTTATCTTCAACCAAAGAAGAAAAACGGGTTTTTACCAAACCTCTGGCTTCCTTCAGGAAGCTGTGATAAATAAAATCTATTTTCATCTATGTGGTTAACCTTAACAAGCTGTACGTTTTTAAAACTATACTTGAAAGTCTGTGAAGGTCCCCTTGGACCTCACTTTGAGAACGAGAATAAATAGGAGTCATATAAGAACCAGTAGCCATTTTTATAAACAACTTTCTTTATTTGGTTATCTTATCCAAATAGAATCAAAGACTTATAAACAAATATATCTAACTAGTATTATGAGGTTTTAAAGGTAATATCCTTTTAAATTAACTTAATTAATGATCCAATTAATTAACAATTAAATAACGATCACGCAGAGACTACGAAAGAGATCCCAGAATTATATTCTATGTTCTTATTGAACATTTAATTTTAATTTCACTCGCAATAATAAGACTTTAATATTTACCACACTGCAATTCAGCTCAGCTCAGCTTTTCTCTGAGATTAAATCATCTAACAAGAAATCTTCAATTTAACTTCACTATAACTTTCTGCTTCAATCTCTCTCTCCTACTGCTCTAACTTTTTACTATTCCGTTTGACTTAAATACTTTATCTAATCTGCATAACAAGGAATCCTGTCCGCTTTTTGGAGTTGATTGGAAATAGGTAGGGAATTAAATTTCCCTAAAACTATTAGTGATAAAGTTCCGTATAGATTTGTCACAAGTCTTACTTAAGAGTTTTGAAATAATTAGAATATGCAATACATAATCTTAGAAATTCTTACAACTCTGCCCACCACATTAATTCCAAAATTTTTCTTCAAGAATCAATTTAATAATAATTCAGAATGGAATTTACATTGTGTCATTTCTACTTGGCTTATTTTGATTATGAAGAAGTTTAGATTGAAAATATCAATCAGATATCTAATTAATTTTTTCCTCTTATTTTTTTCTGAATTCGAACAAAACAAATGAACAGCTGTAAAAAGAGAGAATCAAGTAACAGTAAGTCTTTCTGATAACATTCTCAAAGTAAATCCGAAAGGAATAAGTACTATTTATTGTAAAAGACTCAATTCTCTTTTGTTTAATGTTACTTTATAAAAGAGACTTTGAATTTATTCGCTTTTTTTCCAGAATTAATTCGTTCTTCATGGATTGCCCTTTAGAAAAGATTCCAAGTAGAAAATCAACTATTTTTTAGTTATCTCTTGAAAAAAAATTTTTTTTTTATGCGTCCCCTCTAAGACTTGAACGTATTACCAAGAGGTAACAAACCATTATTTGAGAACCGAAGGTGCACGTAAAATACGTATTTCTAGTTTTGCAAAAAAACGAATTCTTTGAAACTGACATTCAAAAAAAAGTTTTTTTTTTTAAAAAAAGTCATCTTTTTCAAATTGTTTAAAGATTAAACACATCGTCTTTGCTAATCTTAAAATCTTGCAAATCATATGGTACGTGCAAAATTTATGCTAAACTAGAAACGTTCGTACTTTATTATTGAACTAACCTAAGAAATTAGTTTTCTTTCACCAGCCAGTAAATGTAATGCAAGTGAAGTTATTGACACGAAAATCATCACCCATGATTCGCAAAAGTACATTTCATTTACTTGACATATATGTAAATATTTATTCCTTATGCGGACTCAGTAAGTTCTTTTGAAGAATTACCATACTCACTATGAAAAACGATCAAAAGTTGAAAAGGCAGACAAACATAAGGTTCATGTATCACCTGTCAGTATCACACACACACAAACAACACAGCTGGAACTAAGAAAACATAAGCATAATATGAAAGTTATCTACCAATTGCTATTTTCACGAGACACGGGACATAAAACGGTTATAGACTTGAAATGAAAATAGTGGTCATTCTAGAAAGATGTAAAAACGCACTTAAAGCTGGATTTGTATAATATGCGGTGCACTTATGATTGTTTTCCACTCTTTCGACATCCAGTTCAAATCATAGCCTTTTCTACTTATAAGAAAACTGATTTAAAATATGCGAGTATATTTCTTTCTTATGTCATTGCTTAAAAAAAATAAAAGTTATATATCAACTCATTTTCGTATGCTACGTTTGGCGATCGAAGTATCGAAACAAGCTTTGATACAGACGTAAGGACAACTGTATATAATTAGGTAAATTGATCATTTCTAAGATAGCATTTATTATTATCAATGTGTATGCAGACCTATATATAATTAACTTTGATAATCTTTACTGGCAAAACGATTTCCTTTATTGCAGAAGATGTATCCGAAATTTCAACAAATTTAAATATTGAAACTAATTGAAAATTGTAAGGGGTACATGAACTAAATTTTGCGTAATTTAGTAATCTGTTTAAAATTATGTTACATTAAAGGCAATATTTTTAAAGAGGTTTCAAAATTAAAAGGACATTATTAAAGGACAATTGACCTTATACATTAAACTCTTTAGTTAAATCATTCCAATTCATTCTCTCGATTGTTTTACAGAAATTCATGGAAAATATAAGATTTATCATATCAGTTGTAAATAAGATCATGTCAAAAATGTCTTTATTTAACTTGCTCCTACAAACTGCGCAAATCCATCAAATGTGTTATTACACTAATATACAATTACTAAAGTTACCATATTAATCAATAATATGGCCCTAATTATATAACTTTTTTTAAAACTCACAAGCCCATTTAATTTGTATATTTACTCAATAAATATATTATTTCATTAAAATTCGATATAATTTCTAAAAGCTAAAAATACCACCCTTTTATTAAAAAATTATTGCGAAGTTAAAGGTAGGACTTTCCCCAAATTAAGACAGAATTTAAAGTACTTAGCTATTAGTACAAGTAATGCAAAAAAATATATTTTTAACACTCTTTTACTCCTTTTCTCAGTAAGGGTGTGAAATTGCGACATCGTTCAGGAAAAATCTGAATTTAATTGATGTATACATTTCCATCCCGTCAATAAAACGACTACCCTAAAGCCTAAAAGAAAAGTGAGAAACTTGGCATGCATTCTAAATTTAGCACTAAGGTGTAACTTTTCCTGCACGCAAAAGAAATCTACAGTTTACTTTACATATTTACCATCTTTTATATTTGCTCATTGATTTTCACATTTAAATGCTGGTAATAATATATTTTACTGAGTATACTGACACTTAATTCTTTAAAAGAAATATAGAAACACATTTTAATAATAATTGTGTAATTTAAGAGTATAAGAATATATATCTTTCTAGTCGAAATATTTAACATATTCAATAAAATATTCGAAAAGTAGAAATTTGAGGGAGAGAGAGAGAACCTATATCACACACATACACAACCCATTTAATTTTATATTTAGCTCTTCTCTCTTAATATACATAATACCCAAAACAATTACATTTAGTTTAAAAACTAAATACGAACACTTTATTAGTTAATTTGTTTTATAAATTAAAATTTAAAAAATTGGAATAATTAGAAAAAGAAGGATATTTGCAATTTATAATTCAAAATAGAAAAAAAAATCATTAAAAATTGCGTACATTTTAAAAAGTACCAATTTTTTCAACTTCTGGAAATTAAATTTCGAGCAAATGAAGTTGAGTTCCGAGAATTAATTTTTACCCAGAAGTAATTTTGACCTGAATTTTAATACGAAAGGCAACGTGAAAACCTGTTTAAGTTCATAACTTTACAAGGTCGTCTGATGTTAGTTTACCCGCATGAGTTAAAAAAGAAGGGAAGTAAAGAAGGTAAGGCATATATGTATATGCGTACATAAAATTTAAAAAATCGAATCGAATGTCAAACTCCATATTCATTTATTTATTTTTGAATGGGAAAGAATTCTGTATTGTCTACTGCAATGATTTAAAAAATATTATATAAAAGAACAAATAAGGATTATTTTTTAAATAATATGGAACACAATAGTTCTGGAGTGAAATCGTCTGTACGTATGTGTTTAGGATATCGCAATTCTGCGATGAAATGCATGCCTTTAGTGTTTTTTTTTTATTTATTTCCTTCTTTTTATTTGTTATACATTATTAAATAAACATGTCATTTAATATAATGAATAAATGATATCTGGTCATGTGTTTTCAAACAGAAAAATACACACTTTATAGATATAGATACAATTTTCCCGCAAATAATTTACTCTACGGATACAAACAATTTTATAATGTAATTAAATTTTCATTTCATACAAATTTAAAGAAATTTTGAAACATTTACTCGCCATAATAACCATAAAACGAATCTACAACAAACTGGGAATTGCAATTACTTGCAATTGCAAAAAAAAGTATACCTCACATTTTTCTAATTTTACTTGCGGCCAGGGGCGTAGCTACCGCCGCATCAATGACACGGGGCCCCCAAGCTACAGGGGCCCCAACATGTGTAATTACAATACCACTAACATGGCTTTTTTTTTCTAAAAAAGGGCTTCGAAAGAGTTTTGATACGGGGTCCACTCACAACTAGCTACGTCAGTGCTTGCGGCAAAAATTTTACTAGAATTATTAACAAAACAGACATTTATTGGTTAACATACCGAAGAACGACAAATATCACATTAATTTATAATATTCTCTATGTACTCCCTTTATAAGCTTTGTTAACTTTGAAGAAATACACATATTAATTCATAAATTCGCTTTTCAATTCAACAACATTCGAATTAAAATTTTCTTTATAAAATCTTGTTTTATTTTTCTTTTAGAGTAACCTATAATTTTTTCCGCTTACGGAATCCAAGACTAACATTTTTAAAAAAATTCAATTTATAATTATAGTTTGTAAAGCAACTTATTGTAATTTTTGCATGTGTGTGTATGCATACATACACCACATAAACCTTGAATATTATATTAGCTATGGGCTCAGAATTATGTCCTTCGACAATTTACACAAAAACAGGAATGATGAACATCCTCCTCCCGTATTCCATTTGGTTACATGAACTCTGAACGAACCAAGGCTTTGGCAAAAACCTGTCAAGGTAAAATTGTTAATGAAGAGAGAAATATATTTGTATGTTCAAGAACTCATGTAAAATAATATAATATTTACTCCTAAATAGGACCACTTTTAGTTCACATCATGGTATCCTAACCAAATTTAGAAGCTTTAAATGAAAATTTCTTCGACAAAAATTAAAATTTTGAAATTTATTATTTAATTAATGAAATTTTCTGATGACTTCAATTAATTATTTTATTTAATGTATAAATAAGTATAATAAACTTAATATGATTTATATACTGAAAAAGTATTTTTAAATGTATCAACCAAGTATTAATGTTTAAGAGAACATTTTCAATTGACGCCACTATCTCAAACATTTATAAAATAACTAAAATATTCCACAATTTAAATTTGAAAAAGTCATTTATGACTGAACCAATAAATATGAAAAGACAGAAATAGGAAGAGTTAGAAAAGAACAGAGAGAAAGGGAATTTAGATATATTTCTTTAGAGAAAGGGAAATTTATGTATGTATATATATATATATATATATATATATATATATATATATATATATATATATATATATATATACTAATATTTAACTAATACAATGTTATATTGGAGTTTAAGAAAGTTGGCTTGTGATTAATTTTACATTATCAATGAACCTAACGATAAATTAAGACCAATTACAAAGGAACAAAGCTTTTCGTTTGGAATAAAATATTCCTTTTTTTTATACATGGAATTATACTTTATAGCTGGGGCGGCTCTAGGGTCGGACAAACCGGACTCCTGCCCAGGGTAGCAAATTCTAAGGGTGGCATTTGAATCCAATTTGACAAAATATTTTTTTGTTTCAAAAAACTTCACATATTTACTGAAATATTATTGGACGGAAATTTGGTATTTTATTTAACGTATCCTATTTCTTTATTTTGTACTCTATGTTTAATGCCAGTTTTCTTTGTTGAAACTTGAAGGGCTCGAGGCGGGAGTACTTACATGTTTACACATCTTTTACTAGTAAACTTTCTCCCCATCCTGGTTGATTGATTGATTGAATATTAACGTCGCACTGTTCAGCTACACGAGGGCTTTTGGCGACGGACCACGTAATTTTGAACCATGGACAAGTGACGTGGACGACACCTGAGCTGGCACCCCCTCTCCTTACTTCCACACCAACGGGAGGACGTTTCAGCTCTCGACAGATTTAACGTGCATCGCTGCCTTACACGGCGGGTCTTTAGTGGTACTGGGTTCGAACTCGTGACAAGGCAAGCCACGATCCGATAACCTATACCACTCGGCTACCGCGGCCCCCTCCCCATCCCGGAGTGGGGTCACAACAGACATTCCTTTCACCCATACAATGTCGGGTTTCAATTATTCAAAAGGGGACAGAGGTCATTAGAGGTTTTGGTAGATAGAGAGCCACATGAGATGTTTTATTTCAATCACGAATGTAGTTAATTTAAGTTAAAATAAACGCTTGTGATCCCGACCATCAGTAGACTCATTTTCGAAGAAATTGGCCTGCTGAAATGGGCGATTCTTTCTCTTGCATTTTACTCGTTTAATATAATAACAGGTAATTATGTTCTTAATTTCGAATTATTTTTATTTTTTAAGACTTTAAATAATACATATAATTGTTATGCCCCCCTTTTCGTTCGCAAAAAAAAAAAAAAATTCTACAGGTGTATACCTACGTGAACATTCATCCTTTTTAAGTATAATTTTTTGCTTTAGAGAGAGGAGCGGCATTTTCCATTTTTGTCCGGGCTGCAAAACTACTAGAGCTGGCTCTACTCAGAGACATATATTAAAATATCAGCAAAGGTTAAAGAAATCCTACTCTTTAAACTGGCACACTTCATCTTTGCTATTCGTTACAAGAGAGAGAGAGAGAGAGAGAGAGAGAGTTATATTAATGTCACACTACAAAGCTACACGAAGGCTATTGGCGATGGACCTCGTAATTTTGCACTTGGTCAAGTGACGAAGACGACACTTGAGCTGGCACCCCCTCTCCTTACTTCCACACCAATAGGAGAACGTTTGAGCCTCAAAAGATTTAACGTACAGCGGCCCCCTCTACACGGCAGATCTTCAGTGGTACTAGGTTCGAAATAAAATAAACCAGCTACGAGTCTGTGACCCTGACCAGCAATTATTTACGAAGATTGACTACAGTAGTACATACAATTACTCTACATTTATCATTTTTCATATTTCATTGGTATATAAAGCCTTTACTTGTTTTTTTTTTCTAGTTTATTCCACAACTATGAATGAAGAGAAGTGTAATTTTTTATGATGCCCATACAACATGCAACAAATAAGTTAGTACACAATATTGGCGACGAAATTATTAAGTACACAGCTTTTATTACTTCTTTTATACGATTTTGGGCAGGGTTATTAAACCTGAGTTTTATTTCTCTAATAAAATAGAACTAAAGTCTTGGGAGATAAGCATAGTAAAATTTATAGAGGATTGTTTCCAGCATTGTTTGAGGACAACATTTGAATAGATTTTGAGACTAACCTTGGAAATGAAAATATTTAAGTACACGCCGAGTCATATATAAATAACTTAAAAGTAGAGGTATCGATAATTTTCCGTATTGGATTACTCTTAAGTGTATTCACGGATGCATGAAAACAAAGGAATAGAAAATATCACGTAAACTTTCATAAAAGCATGACGTTTTTTTTTTATGTAATTAAAATAATGACTGAAATTAGTTTTATGCAAGGCCTTCATATTTAAGTATGCGAAAGAAAGAAAAATTTAAAAGTATATGAAAACTTAATTTTTAACTAGAAAATTTAGTGAAATATATTATGACGCAGAAAAAACTTACAAATGAGTATTTAATCTTTTTAAAATAGATTTAAAAACATCAAAAAACGCAATACGATTTTTCAAATAATTAAAAACCAATCTCCATTTTGTAACACACACAAGAAAAAAGGCTGGCATATAATGGTTTTTACAACCAAAGTAACATAGGATATATATTAAAGTTTAAATGGAACATAAGAAAATATGTATATTGTGCACTAACAAAGTAAAAGTTTACCTTTCGAAATTTTTGACTTTTGAAATTTAATTTTAATACGAATATAATTAAGTTTTTACGCGAAATGTTTTTTAATACTAAAGTGTAATAATTTTCAGGTTTTTTTCCTTGTATATAATCGTCTACTAATGTAGATTTAAAAATACTAGCAATTACTGACCAATACATTGAAAAAAAATTCAAAGTATTTTATTTTCTGTCTTTCAAATTTCTTCGTGCCTGGATTTTAACAGTATCTAACTATGAGTTTTAACATTTTTTTTAAATCTAATGACAGTTCATGAAACTCAACAATTCTCAACTACAAACTATCCTAAACATCCACAAGAAAATGTCTTAATCTGATTAATACATTTAATATATAAATGATTTCGAACGGAACTAATTAAATGGATATTTCCCATACAAGAAACATCCCTCACACACACATTAAGAAGATTTTCTTTCGATTAAGTTAAGAGTGCAACAAATAAACGAATAGTCTATTGAGAATATATGAATAGGTTGTACAATATTAATAAATAAACATAACAAAGGCAAGGAATACCATGCAATATTCAAGACACATTGCATAAATATATTTCTTTGTATATATTGCTATACTCATTCTTGCTCCAAATACATTGAAAGATAGGCTCCATTTTTTTCGAAGCATTAATTTAATGCATTTGCATGAGACATTAGTAAATAATGCACATCTTTTCAAATACGTGATATTAGTCGACGGCTCGTTGCTTCAGCTGCAGGAAGCACGTTTTATCAGAAAAACGGGTAGCAAGAATTGCGGTCTGAGACATAGCCATGAGAAATAACTATATTTGATTAGAAGGAATGTAATAGACTTATTCAAATAGTAATAACACGTATACCTATAGAAGGGCTATGAACTAAAACAGTTCTTCGAACAAGAAAATGCAAATCATTCATTGACTGTTTACGGTAAGTAAAGCATTTTATTCATTTACTAGCTGTTGTATTTAAGTTATTGATATGTAAGTCTAAGATTAACATAAGGCTATAGATTGCACCCAAAAATATTCTTAAAGCCTACAACTCTTGATATAAAAAGTACAGGACTTGAATTTCTAAAACAGAAATATATCTTATACGACCAGTAGCCCTCACCCCAATGTTGATTTCCGGAAAACCCATTTTT
This sequence comes from Trichonephila clavipes, assembly GCA_019973935.1. Taxonomy (NCBI): domain Eukaryota; kingdom Metazoa; phylum Arthropoda; class Arachnida; order Araneae; family Nephilidae; genus Trichonephila; species Trichonephila clavipes. The sequence continues at coordinate 361,405 of BMAU01004130.1, read as the reverse complement.
AGCAGATCTCTACTCAACAAAATAAACATGCTTGTCAAATTTCAAACACTTAGGTTTAATAGTTAAAAAATGTGATTTTTTTACCTATATATCTCATAACTCAACAAAAGAAAGATGGTTACCAAATTTCAAGTTAATAGTTATAATAGTTCGAAAGCAGGACTATATTACTTATCTATAAAGCCCTTTTTATCCCAAGCAGCTCCCCCGGGAGTCGATTTCCGTAAAACCTGTCTTTACGAATCAATACTCAACAAAGGAAACACGCTCATTAAATTTCAAGTCAGTGGGTCTAATAGTTCCGAAGATATTGTGATGAGTGAGTGAATTGCTTTTCAACTTTATACAAAAAGATTGCCCACCGCGAAATTAAATTTTATATATACGCATACAGCTTCATGGATAGGAAATCTAACCACATACGACCAATAGATTGAATTAAAATTTCATGAAATAAATTTCTCCGTTCTTTAATAAACAAATATTATTTCATAGCCAATTGTAACTAAAATTCAAATAGTACCAATTATAATAAACTCAATATCCAAGATACCTTCATACACCATTTTATGATTATATAAACAGGGTGGACAAAAACTCTTGACATTTGAAAACTGAATACGATATCAATTAATTGGTTTATAAAAAATGACGCTTGGATCAAAATGCTTCCCATACTTAAGAATTTCTTTTATAAATGGCAGGCAATGTATAGTAAGTACACTCAGGAACATTGAAAATAGAGACCCAAGAAGGAAGCTAAGTACAATCGCGAAACTTTGCAAATAAGTACAGCGTAATGTGATATGCAAATGATCCAAGTTTTGTGCCAATACGCATGCTCATACACGCCGAAGTGGCGCTACAATCAGGAAGAGGGTGCTATATAAGCCAGCGCAAATTCGAAGATTCATAAACGTGACAATTACCAGCCGATTGTAGGAAGATTTTGGTAAGCGAAACATGCCAGGTAATCGTGCTAGAAGACATTTCTCACAGTTAAGCGAGTTCGAGAGATGCCTGATCATCGGGATGAAAACTGCAGGATGGTCGACGCACCGTGTTGCTGGCCAGGTGGATCGTTCGGAGTGTGCCGTTAGAAATTTTTGGGAGCAGTGGACACGAGAAGGTACCCACGCAAGGAAAACCTGGTCTGGAGCGATCAGGAAGACCACGAGGACAGAGGATCGTGCGGCAATCACTTGTGGACCCCACAGTGACTCGTTCAACGATACGAGTAGGCGTAGCAATTGTTCCCTAAACAATTTCCAGACACATTGCAGAAGCAAATCTTAAATCCAAGCACCCTTTCCGTGCACTACAGCAAAAAAGTTTAACACCGGAACATCGTGCAACTGCGATTTAGAGTTGGCTACAGTGGTGCCAAGCCAGATAATGCGGAATGTCACAGATTGGCAAAAGGTTGTGTTTAGTGAAGAATCCCGGTTTGTTTTGGGGACAGATGATAACCGTGTACGGGTGTGGAGGCACCCTCTGAGAGGTACAATTCCCCCCACATACACTGTTCTATTCACGTCACACTGCCCGCACAGCTGGTGTAATGGTCTGGGGGCCATAGCCTATGATAGCCGGCCCACTTTAATTGTGATGCGTGGAACCTTAACGGGCCAACGTTACGTTGATGATATTCTTCGACCCCATGTAGGACCTTTCCTAAATGGTCACTCAGGTGCAATTTTCCAGCAAGATAATGCTCGTCCGCATACAGCAAAAGTTGCTCAAGACTTCCTACGTCCAGATGCCATCGTGTCACTCTGTACATGATTTAGAGTTGGCTGTTCAAGATTTGTGGGCCCATCTGCCTCAGGACAACATAAGGTGTCTAATCAACCCAATGCCGGACCGTGTAGCGGCATGTATCGCAGCTGGAGGTGGTTCAACGCTCTATTGAAATTGCCCAGTATTTGTGTCGTTGCACACCCTGTATTCGTTTAATTGTCTTGTTTTTGATATCAAGTGAATCTCTCATCTTTGTCATTATGTGCATTAAATTTCATTTCAATCCGATGCTTTCTTCTTGGTTCGCTATTTTCAATGTTCCTGAGTGTATATTAAAAAAATATTCAAGTAATCTAGTCTACTTCACAAGCAAAGCTAATAATTGTGTACTGCTGCAGAAAGTTGAGTAACATTTAGATAGGGTTCGAGCCATAAAGGGCGCGCGCACTGAAAAACGGAAGTTGATTACATATATAAATACTATGCATAAACGTTGTGTTTGTATAAAAATGTTTTGATCTTTTAAATACCGGTATAAATATGTTTAAACAGTTACTTGCCAATTTATCCGTTTACGGGAACTCGAAAATTAAAAATATATGTGGCATGCAGCCAAAGCCAAGCAGTCTTCGCGCGCAGGCGCAGCTAAGTGAATCACAAACTGAAACTATTAGACTGTGAACTTTTAAGAAAAACAGCAGAGAGAACGACAGAGGTGCGCGAGCAGGCGTTACCTTCTGCTTATCATCGTCAAACATATCTGTTAGAATAGCTACCTTTTTAATTAATTTTTGTTTAATTTTAAAATAAATGTGAAAAAGACAAAAGTCTTGGACCCCTTGTTGTCTCCCACAAATTATGGGGGTTCGGCCGGGATCGAAAAAATTTCGATTTTGAACCAAAGTCTGGACAATGAACAAAAGCGTCCGTGAAGGAGACGCTCCGCCGTTTTTTGGAAACTTCGTTCAACCTGTGTAGAGGTTGAATTTTTAAAACTTCACTCCGCCTGTGTAGAGGCCGGGATCGAAAAAATTTCGATTTTGATCAAAGTTTGGACAGTGAAAAAAAAAGCCGTCCGTGGAGGAGACGCGCCGCCATTTTTCGGAAACTTCGTTCAACCTGTGTAGAGGTTGAATTTTTAAACTTCGTTCCGCCTGTGTAGAGGTTGGAACCATCGACAAATATTCCGCCTGTGTAGAGGTTTTTGAACTAACTCAGTGTGAATAATCCGCCTGTGTAGAGGTTGGAACTCTCTTCATAAACACCTGCGAAGAGGTGTCAATTCGAACAATTTATCTGTTCAAGAACTATAGTTCATCTATATTACCTGCGAAGAGGTGAAATCAGTGAAATCAACGTTTTTCTTCAATTATTGGATACATCGTACGTGCGAGCAACAAGGGAGCTAGAAAAAAAAATAGGATCTTTCCATATTTTTCTAAAATGTATAAAAACGCTCTTAAAGAGGATCTCATAAGAGTTGCTGAGGATCTAGACGGTACTGTGGAGAGTACGGACACCATAGCTAAACTAAAGACTAAAATTGAGAAGAGTAGTACATTTGAAAGTGATCCAGATTTCGTTAAAACTTTAATTAAAAACTGTATAGATGAGAGGGTATCGCGAAACGAAAGGGCTTTAGAAAAACAGAAAATTGAACTTGCTAAACTACAGTTAGCACTATTAGAAAAAGAAGTCGAACTTCAAACGGCTAAAAATGAAGCATTAAGTTTAAATCCTGCAGCTAAAGTCGAAACAAAACAGTTCGAAAAACTCTTTCATTTTTAACATAGAAAATATGATAAAATCCATATTGTATTAAAACTTTATCTCTTCCTGTTCCCACCAGATCTGAAAATTTTAATATGTTCTTCCAATCATTAGAACGCGCATTTTTAACCAAGAAAATAAATGACGAATATAAATCTGAAATTTTAATAAATCTTCTGGGCGAAAGAGCTCATAACGTCTTATTGTATATTAAAAAGGAGGTGAATTAAATGACTATGAAAAACTAAAATCTATAGTAATCAGAGAATTCCAATTAACCCTGAAATTTTGTGAGATCGCGAGTGTTTAAACTCATTTAAAAATGCTGTAAAATCATCAGGCGAGACATACATCCAATTTGCTGCAAGATCGACGGCAAACTTCCAATATTATTGTTCGTTAAGAAAAGTTAATTCCTTTGAATCTCTATGTGATCTTATAATTTCTGATAAATTATTTGAAACTTTAAATAAGGAAACTGCAACTCATATTGGCATTCGAGAAGCAGAAGATTGGTTTAGGCCTATTGATTTAGCTAAAGAGTGCGATATTTATATTTCATCTAGAGGCGGATCACGTAAGGAAACTCCTATTATTTATGGATATACCCAAGACCCCTTTAAAAATAGATCACGAAACTTTAAACCAGAGATTAAAGAGAACTATCCCCAAAATCTTGAAAGAGAAAATAAAAATTGCTTTATATGCGGTGATTCATCTCATTACGCAAGAGACTGTGAGAAGCGTTTTAAGCTTAAAGAATCCCACATCCATAATAGAATAAACGTGAATACTTTGAAAGTCGAGAGCGAAAAACAAAATAGCGATGAGTTCGCACAACAGCTACAATATGTAAACATTTTTGTAGAAAATCAGCCCGTAACAGCCTTGATCGATTCAGGTTGCCAGATCCCAGTTTTAAATTCCTCACTAATTAGAGTGCAAACACCTTCCGAAGAAATAATAACATTAAGTTTATGTTTTGGCGAACAGCGAATGGTAGAAGTTAAACCCATAAATATTTCTCTTAATCAACTCTCTCCCAGCTTAAGTGTTCGAACGGCAATATCACCGACCTTGACCGAAGAATTTATTATACATCCCAGTGTATATACTGAAATAAAGAAACTAGGCCACGCAAAGAGCGATGTTTTATTGAATGAAAGTGAATCCTCTTTAGGTGCTTATGCTTATCCTAGTGCTGTTTCTTTTTCAAATGTGATAGAAAACTCTAGTTATGATTTGTCACATGTTAAAAACTTTAATACTAGACATGATTCGAGTTCTCTAATTAAGGATTATAAATGTAATAAAATTAAGAGTACTAAGTTAAAAATGTGTATTAAATTGAAAAATGATATTCCTGTGTGTCAGAGAGCCAGACGTTTATCTTGTTCTGATAACCCTTCACCTATGAAGACTAAACATAGACGGTTTGCAATGCTCCGACGAATCTTTGAGCCCTGGCAGTGGAAACGAAGGAAAAAGAGAGATCGTTTTGAACAGACGTCCAGAACTCTAGAGAGGAAAATATCGATGCGTTCAACCAAAGATCAACTTGTTAAAAAAGACGTTCTTATGCCTGATGGAACTGATAAAGACCAAGATAGCAAAATAAATGATTCCGTTCATCCTACCGTACTATCGTCATCTTAGAATCATGCCATGCCTGTGAAACACAATGTTTTCCTGTGGAACCTTCCGGATGTCGAAGAGGTGCCTTCACATGATGGAGAAACTGTCTAGTTCAGAAAAATTATGATATGTTACATCTTTGTTTATTTGTCGTATAGTCCTTGTCTGTTCTGTTTTTTTCGTATGTTTCAGATTCTCCTCTGGTCTCGATGAAAAAGGAAAAAAGGAAGACGTACCGCTGCGGACAGCGTACAGTCAGGCTGGCCGATTGTGGCATGCAGCCAAAGCCAAGCAGTCTTCGCGCGCAGGCGCAGCTAAGTGAAACACAAACTGAAACTATTAGACTGTGAACTTTTAAGAAAAACAGCAGAGAGAACGACAGAGGTGCGCGAGCAGGCGTTACCTTCTGCTTATCATCGTCAAACTTATCTGTTAGAATATAGCTACCTTTTTAATTAATTTTTGTTTAATTTTAAAATAAATGTGAAAAAGACAAAAGTCTTGGACCCCTTGTTGTCTCCCACATATATATTTCAAGTTATTTAAAATTTTGACGAAATTGGGAAACATAACGATTTGTTTAATAATTATTAACATTATTTTGGAATATAGCAAGATTAAGATATCAACATCGATTGAAATATTAATGATTAAGATATTTAATGAGTACTTCAAAAACAGTTTAAAAAACAGGTAACAAAATTAGAATTTTCAAAATATTTTAAAGAACAGAGAGAAAAACCTCTCCTATGACCAGTAGCGCACACAGGAATTTTTCAAAGGGGGGGGGTCCGGGGTCGAAAGTTCACCATTCTTGTATCATGCTCCTTTTGATTTTGTCGATTTTCGGGAACAGAACACCGTAAAAAACTAATTATTTAATAAATAATTAGCATTAATTAATAAAATTAATCATTAATAACAAATGCTTAATAAAATTTTTACGTACTATATACTTTGAATTATAATCAATCGGAAAAAAAATCAAGGGCTTCGGGGGGGGATCCGGACCGCCTCCCCTTGTGTGCGCCACTGCCTATGACTACTGATTCCAATAACATTGAAACTAACTTAGAAAATAATCAAAATACTTTAATTATTTTCTACATAAAGCCTATTATTACTATTATTATTGTGTATCACACAACAAAAAGAACTAATGTGTATGTGTGTGTTCTCCTCCACTACTAATAAAAAACTGGGTCTCATACTAAGCAGGTTTCACAACCACCCATTCTTTAGATATAAAGCCAACGCTTCATATACTTTTATGTATCCAGCATTAATATTACAACGATTCACAAATATTTACATTTCATAAGAAAAAGAGGGGAAATGCCTGTAAAGCCCCCCTCCCATATCCAATATATTTCGTTTTTGAAACGAAATTGTTCTTTTTTTGGATGAAAAGGTATCCTTGTTTAAGAATTTTTATATCTTCTTTCTTAGACTCATAATGAACTCTGCATGTATTGGAGCAGTAGAAATAATTATAAATGAATATTGATCGACAAATACTATCGCATAGTTCATTATGCGAAGAAGTGCTCGAATAACGGCACTAAGTAATTTTGATTGCTCCCTGCTCTTATTTTTTTTGTACGAATAAGATGTTTTAAACTAGAAGGGTGAATTATAAATTTTTAACTCTTTTAAGATTTAGTTAGAATTAAGACGCGAAAGTTGTCGGCGACGGAACTCGTATCACATAATTTTTCACCACCTCCCCGCGAAGAATCTGTAAGAGATTCAAGACATAGTAATATTTAAATTCAGAAGCCACTAGTCAGATCTTTGATGGAAATAAGACATGATTCGATTAGAAAATCGTCGGCTATGAAGCAAGTGTTCCTATTCTCTGGGTAACTACAGCTCATTTACAAATCAAGGCGCTTTTTGTTTTGTTGGAACACAATGTTTTATTTTAGCAATATTAACGTGATAACACTCTAATAATGACCCTACAATTTTAAGTAGCATTTTATTTAGTTGACATAATCCAGGATAAATATACTGGTATCCAAATTTGGTTTTGCAATAGAAATATCTACCATCATTATTTAAAAAAATTATTTTATATAGTGCAACTCAGGAAACGATTTAACTTTATGCACCAAGCGTCTGCTTAACAATAGAGAGTGGTTTAAAAAAAAAACGGAAAGAAATTGAAGTTGAAAAGTGGAAGTTTCTTGAAACTACCAAATATGTGTATGGGATTCTGTTTTCTAAAGAAAATAATAGCAACCACACAGATTGTAGTCAAAAAGATTACACGGAATAGCTTAAGCGATGAATTGCGATGCAGAGCCGTTGGTGGGCTAGAAGCTGGGCAGTCACAGGCGGAACTTGCTCGTTGGCTGCAAGTGTCCCGTATGGTGGCCTCCAGATTATAGCAACAGATAAAACATAGGGTGCGATCACCAGGAGTACGACAAGGTCGTCAAAGAGTCACAACACCTGCGGAAGATCACTAAGTGGTTTGAAATACATCGCGCCATAGAGATAAGATTGCTAGGCAGCTGTCTAAAGACCTCGCTGCTGTGTCTGGAACAGTGGTATTGAGACAAACTGTGAATATATACGGCCTGCTGAGAGGAGTCTTTATGCTCGGAAATTAGTGGTGTACGTAGGTGGATACAAAAAAAGGTTACAAACCGCAGCATTTGCAGACTACATACTGTGGAGAAATCCCACCAAAGTGGAGACAGATGACGCTACTAGTCATACAGCTGAAGTGTGGGTAAGTAGTGAAAGTTCCCAGACGATTGAAATGGCAAGACGCTTAGAAAATTGGTCTCGTTTGCAAGTGCGAGCCGTGATCCAATTTTTATGAGCAAAGAATGTTGACATTCACAGTCAAATCGTTGAAGTTTATGGTGAAGAAGCAATGTGCAGACAAAATGTAACGAAACGGTGTCGCTCTTTTCAATCTGGCAGACAGGTTATCGAAAACCGCAATATGGCGGGGAACAGCCGGTCAAGTTCTTCAACGACAGAAATCAACACCGCACATGTTGAAGAAATGATTCAAAATGACCGACGGGTAACTCTGCGTGAAATCTCGTCAGAGCTGCAACTAAGCTATGGTAGCGTGCAACGTATCGTTTCTGATGTGTTGCAATATTCCAAGGTGAGTGCCCACTGGTTTCCACCACGTGCGTTATCCGATGAGCAGAAAGCCACACGAATGATATGCAGTCTCACATTTCTTCAGCGTTACCATTCTGACTTCCAGCACTTCATCGATCACATCATTACAGGGAACGAAACTTGGCTTCACCATTTCGTCCCCACAAGCGAAAAAGCAACCATGGTGTGGAAACACCCTGGATCATTAACGAAAAAGAAATTTGAGGTTACACCCACTGCCGGTAGAGTTACGGTAACCATATTCTGGAATTCATGCGGTGTTATTATGGTCGATTACATGGACCTAACCATCAATGCAGATCGTTAGTGTGCCTCTTTGACAATGTTACAAGAGGGGGTGCCAGCTCAGGTGTCGTCCACATCACTTGACCATGGTTCAAAATTACGTGGTCCGTCGCCAAAAGCCCTCGTGTAGCTGAACAGTGCGACGTTAATATTCAATCAATCAATGAATCAATTGACAATGTTACGCAAAGCCATCCGACGCAAACGGTTGTGAGTGAAGGTATTATCCTCCTGCATGACAATGTCAGGCCCCATACTGCTCAAGTAACGCAGGAATTGTTGCGTCGATTCAAGTGGAAAATCTGGAGTCATTCCCCATACAGCTCAGATTTGGCAGGCAGTGCTGTGAAAACATCCGCAGAGACCTGGCTCAATGGACAGGGACCTGATTTCTACCAAGATGGGTTAAGTAAATTGGTTCTGCGTAATGATAAATGCCTAAATAGACTTGGTGATTATGTTGAAAAGTAAAAGACACGTATGGCTCTTAACTCCCTTTTGTGTTTTCTGTCTATTGCTAATAAATATTTTTTTATTCGACTTGTAACCTTTTTTTTTATCCAACCTCGTACGTTCCGCTTAAGCAATTTCACAAAAGAGCCCGAATATCTTGGAGCCGTGAACACCTAACTTTGATAGAGCAAGACTGGCACCGGCTCCTCTTCAGCGACGAATCGCAATTCAGTACATAAGGCGATCCTCGACAAGTTTTCATCTGAAAAGAACCTGAAAAACACGCTCATCCTGCACCCATCAGAGAAACCTATTGCTTTGGTGGCAATGGCATCTTTGTACGAAGAGGGATAATGTTGAATGCGTGTACACACATCACTCCACAACATCCCTACTGGTACACAGTGACAGAACGCTATATAAATGAGATTTTCGAAACGTACGTGCGACTTTTTCGCGGAACTGTGGGAACGCGGTCGTTTTTATGGATGAAAGAGACTTATTTTTACGTCACACTATAAACCTACACGAAAGCTATTGGCGACGGACCTCGTAATTTTGAAAAATGGTCAAGCGACAAGGACACCTTAGCTGGCACTCATCTTTCCCAACTACCATACAAATGGAAAGTATACATATTTAATGTGCATCACCCCTCTACATGGCGGGTATTCAGCGGCTCGAGGTTGCCGCGGTCAAATTTTTATGGATGATAACGGCCGACCACATATTGCTGCACTTATTGGCAAATATCTGCGACATTCATTGTATGATGTGACTAGCGAGGTCTCCAGACTTCAATCCCATAGAGCACTTGTGTATTGCTCTAGGACGAACTATTGCATGCCTACAATCTCCTCCAGGACTCTAAAGGCGTTAAAATTGGCTAAAATAATGGGAAATATTACCACAATCGGTGATCAATAGCTTCATTAACAGAGCACGTTGTGACACTTGTATATCTGGATAAGGTGTCCACACTGTTTATTAGACGAGTAATACAGAGTTATGATGTTATGCGCTGTTGTAAAAAATAGTTAATCTATATGACGGTAGAATATTCTTTAAAGTAGTAAAGTTCTTAAGAAAACAATTTTACAAATTTCGCCGAAACAGTAGTTTTAATACGATCTCTTTTTACGTACAGCTTACAAGACAACACCTAAGTGGAGACAAAGAAAAAAGGTTACAGTTAAGACTCCTCGATGGTGAGTTGAGCAGTTTCTCCACCCACGCAAGAGGAGGGGGACACTCAATAGTATGGTGGTTGATGAGTCCTGAGGTCGGAACACAACAGCTATTTTGATCGTCACTCTCATTTGCATACTAGGCTACATTAAGCTCCTGTGTAATTTTTTTTTTTTTTTTACTATTTTCTGCCTTACAGCCTAGGGGAGGGGAGGGCAATTTGCGGCTTGCCAAGAAATTGGGAAAACCAAGTAGACACACACAGAAAAAGTTCTCTATATTTGGCCAACATAAATTTGTGAGCAAAGATATTTTTCCCATGAAAATCAACAAGAATAAATATAAATGCAAATTGATTATCATTAACTTGCAGGATGTGATGAGAGTTTCATTAAAAAAACAATAGCAAACTTGATTTTTTTTAAAAAAATCTAGAACAGTGTGATGGGTACATTTGTCTCATTAAACTGATTCTAATATTAAATGAGCTTGCAGTTATAGATGATACGAAATTATAACAGTAAATAAATTACATAAAACTGCCACTATTTTATTTAACATACATTTATTGATTTCTATGGTGCAATTTATACCTTTTATGAGAAACAAAGTTAACCAATGAATGCAATGTTTTTGAAAGGATGCGGATTTCCGGTATCTTCCACTTCCTCAAAGTGGCCTTCGTACCAAAATAGTTGCCCACCCCTAGCCTAAGAGGGATTAGTATACCAAATTTTTTTAAACTGAAACTGACAAGGAGAGGGCACGACTAAGGAAATTCATTTGATGTCGAGACTTGGTGTAATAGTAGTACTCCTTTAGGGTGTTCAACCCTCAATGTAATTCCGCCGAATGGCCAGTCGATTCGAGGAAAAAAGACTTCGAAATTCATGCTTAGCTTTTATACAATTAAATTTCAATTTCCTCCAACGATTTCATAGCTTGGTTGATATATCGTCTGCATACTATGCGCGAGGTCTGGGTTCGACTCATCGGTCAATTTTTCTTTTTCATTTCATTTAATTATTGTTAAAATTAAATAAACTCATTTATGAAAGGTTTATAAAATATTAAATGATATTTTATGTAACAATTTTGTACTTTATAAAGTAAAAAAAATACTGTAATTATATAAGTATTTATATATATTAAATTTTATATATAAATATATTTTTATATTAATAAATAATATTTATAATAAAATATAAAAAATAAATATTAAATGATATTATACATAAAAATTAGTCACAAATAGTTTTATAATGTGAAATAAAATATTATATATAATATAAAATAATCTATAAGGTATATTATTATTAAATTATTTTATAATTAATAAAAAATATATCTTTTTTATATATAATTAACTTAATTATTTTATAATTTTATTAAACATTTAATAAATCCTTTTTAAATAAATTTAAATAATTTTAAAAATAAAATAATTATTTCAATAATAGATAATAAATTAATAATTTTAACAATAAATTAATAATAATAAATTAATAATTTTAAAAAGTAAATTAATACTTTCATTAATAAATTAATATTTTAATAATAAATTAATAATTTTAATAAAAAAAAATTAATAATTATTAAATTTTAAATAATTTTAATGAATAATTATTTAAAAAAAATTTTATTTACTAATAACTTTAATTAATGATAATTAATATTAATAATTATTTTAAATATTTTTATTAATAATTTTAAATAATTTTAATAATAAATAATTTAAATAATAAACTTATTTAATTGTTTTTACTTTATAAAATACAAAATAATTATATGAAATATCATTTAATATTTAATAAACCTTTAATAAATAAGTTTATATAATTTTAAAAATAATTAAATGAAAGTAAAATAAAAATTGACCGATGAATCGAACTCAGACCTCGCGCATAAGTATGCAGACGATATATCAACCAAGCTACGAAATCGTTGGAGGAAATTGAAATTTAATTGTATAAAGGCCAAGCATGAATTTCGAAGGCTTTTTTCTCCGAATTGACTGGCCATTCGGCGGAATTACATTGAGGGTTGAACACCCTAAAGCAGTACCACTAATACACCAAGTCTCGATCCCAAATGAATTTCCTTAGTCGTGCCCTCTCCTTGTGAGTTGAAAAACTAAAATGAATTTCTGTCGAAATATTTCATTTTTTTTCATGCTTGTAAACCTTAACTTTGAACACCAGTGTATATGTCACACAATCAATCGTATCGAGAGAGAGAAATAAATACCTTCAAGTTAAAATATATAACTTCTTCATTGATAGAAGTTGAATACTCAATACTGATACATCTCACACACATTTTAAGCATTTAATACCTACCAATTTTAATAGAGTAGATTCTCTATAATTTCTCTTAATTTACACATTTTTTAAAATCAAACGTAGCTTACTATTCTACGTATAGCACATATATCACAATTCTCATAAGGTAAAATCTTAAAGCAGAGAAAATAATTATACACAGAATAAAAAAATAAAATTACCCTAACACCATATTACATGGATTTCATTTTTTAAAGCCCATCATTTTGGAATAAATCAATGATTCTACAAGAAGGAGAATAGCACCAAAAAGTGGAAAGAAAAAAATTATATTACTGTCATTTTGAAGTTTAAATGTATTTTACCTAGTGTAACTCATAATCAGTGCTTAAATGTATGTCCAGGAACGAAAAACTTTTAAAAAAAGAAACATGAAAAATAATCATTCTTTAATTATTTCACGGAACCATAAAAGCGGGAAATCTCAGAGTTTCTTCTTGTAGGGAATATAACACAGACAATAATTACGTGAAACATAGCACTTAAAATAGCCACTAATATCAAGGAAAGAAGAAGAGATTTAGAAGCTTAGTGCAAAATTCTAATATACCCACACCAATGAGCTAAAGTTTTACTTCCTTTTAAAGTAACAAGATTAATAAAAAATAAAATTTCATATTAACTATATATACACAGGTAAACACACACTTCACAGAACTATTATTTACATAATACAAAATGTTTCCAGCTGACGTTAATTTCAGGAGTGGTGAGATTAGTCAAAGCACATGAAAAAGTCACAATTTGTTTTCACAATTATTTGTCACTTTTAGGAAATATTTGAAGCTAACGAGATCCATTTTCTAGTATCATTGAAGCGAGACTTGTTTATATGTAATAGAATAAGCTCGCCTTTTTTCCTCTTTACAACCAATTTTAGAGCAAAGAAAAAGCAATTATTTACTAACATGCAATGATGTGAGTTTAAATGTTCAAAAAGAGACATCGATATGAATTACTAGAAAAATTAAGTAATTTCTATGAAGATAAAACAGAGACTGTACGAATGTTTGGAAATTAAAAAATTATTGATGAGATAGGTATATTTAACATTCTGAAATTTTTACGTATTGAATAAATGGATCATAAGTTAACTTTATATAGTGTATTTAAAGCACTGGTGTAGCTAGTCCACATGGGACCCCGAATCAAAGTTCCTTTTGGGCCCCTTTTTTTTTTAAAAAAAATAAGGCGCTTATTCAAAATATTACACATTTTGGAGCCCCTGTACCTCGGGGACCCCGCATCATGGATACGGCTGATAAGGTGGTAGCTACGCCCCTGCTTTAAAGTAAAAATACGCATAGCGATTTGAAATAAAGATGCGCGAACTTATTCTTTCGTTTTCAAAGGTTACTCAAAGACAGAGGCGTAGCTACCACCGTATCAATGATACGGGGCCCCTAAGCTTTGGGGGCCCCAAAACGTGTAAGCGAAAAATTGCAAAATTTTAAGAAGTCTTTAAAAGGCCCCCCCAAGGTACTTTGATACAAGGCCTACTTAGGTCTAGCTATGCCAGTGCTCATAGAATTGATGTAAAGAAATTCATGCAAACGGGGGCTCATTCCAGAAAACTCACCGAGTTAGAATACCTATCCCAATAATAGCAATTTTTTTAAAAATAATTTCATAACGAGATGAGATGAAATATATTCTAACGAAATACTAAATTTGATGCTTGTTACCTATAACATTTCACCATATCAAAAACTATTAGCAGATAACAATCTTGATAAGCCGGCTGGGTGGCGTGGTTGGTTTGTCGCTGGCCTTACGTGCCCATGGTAACGGGTTCGGCCCAGGCCAAAGTCGGTGAATTTTCATAATGCAGAAAATCGACAGCGGTCATGTCGTATGATTATACGGTATGTAAAAGATCCCTAGAGTGTCTGTTTGGCTTGGATGCTCTCGGCAAAATTAAATCCTGATACAGGTTCACATCGTCAGAGCTCAGGTGCCTCCCTCTAGGGAGGAAACTGGTCATCAAAATTACCTGCGGCAATTGGTATCCGCCTATAGGGCACCGCACTAAAAAGTGATACCAGCTTCCGGGGGATGTAATAGGTTTGTAATGGTTAATGATCAATTCGCAGCCTTGAAACGATCTTGATAATGAACCTTTCAACTTACAGGAAATATATATGAATCATGAGACAGTTTAAATACACGAAAGCTTACGTTACTATTTAGAAATAACAGTGTTTTCAAAGGCCAGATTATTTACTAAGTTATGACTGATCGATTTTCTGCAAACAATTAATCTAAGCCTGGTTAAAGCATCTGAAACGACAGTCAACAACATCAAACATTTCTCTTTTGGGTCGTATGAAAATTTAAACTTCTCGGGGGTATCGTCTTACTTTATAATACTTAAAAAAAATAATTGAGAAATAATACTATTTTTTTCCATCATCAGTGGTGAAGAATGTGACAATGGTCTCAATTCATAAGGAACACATGATAAATGCAATCATGTGTTTTCCATTGAATTCAAAACTGGCATGAGACTTGTACTTGTTCTTTTTGTAAAACTTAGATAAAATTTTATATTTGATAATTGGGTAAATATGTTCAAATATTAAGATTCTCCAAAAAGTTTTTAAAAATTGAAAAAAAAAATTCTCATGTTATACATGTATTTTTAAATCAAGTAAATTTTGTTTACCTACGTGAGGGTTATTGTTGACAAATATCACTTTTTAAAAGAAAGTTTCGGAAATAAAAAAGCGTATGTGCTTATGACCACACGATAGAAGTGATAATTCAAATTTGGTAATGTTATTTTAGGGATTAATTCGGTGGAATAAAAAAACAAGGGGATATTAGTATTGTCCTATAAAATTATTTATTCATATGTTTGTACTCATAAAATAATATTTTTGTGTGAAATATACAATCATATTCATGAATTAATTGTATTCTAAGAAGGAAACAAGAGGTTTATGGTAGCTGAAATAGGTTATAAATACTTAAGAGATGCAAAATTTTATTTAAATATCTATAAAAAAAAACTCCGTCAAGCGTTGTTCTGCACTTCCTCGTGCTTTCATTTGGATCATTTGACATAATTAAATTGAATTTTGATTTAAAAAAATCAACTAAAGGTTTTGATTTGTCTTTCGAAAAATCTACATTAAAATCTCCACTTAAAATCATAGGTAATTTGTTCAGAATAGCCGATCCGGCTTTGTGAACTTTGGTTGTAATTTAACAATATTAAATTCTATCCATGAAATAATTTAAGCAAAGGGATAGATAGTTTGACAGGTAGTGATTGGGAAGAGAGGGATTTAGGTCAAAACCTTTAAAAACAGATTTAATCAGAAGATTTATATCACATAATCTCTAGCTTATACTAGCTCTTTTGTCATTGGATGGCAGTTTTCTACAAATATATCCGGTGCTGCTGCAAGGTAAGTCTTCATAATTATATTTTGTTTTCTTGTATTTAAATTATTTAATGTAACTTTTTCTTAATACCTGTATACTTCATTTTGTTATTTTAAATTTTTAATTGTTAAGTAATGTGATTAATAGAACTAATTGTTCGTTGCTATTCTGATTCGTATACAAAAATAGATTTTTCTTCTTAAATTCACTGCAATATTGCTAATGATAAATATATTATTTACTTAGTTCTATAAAAATGTGTCCTTTTTCTACATTTTGTTTAATTTTAGTATAAAATTTCTCTCTCTAAGCCTATTTTTTTTAAAATATTACATGTTTCAATTGCATGCTTCAACTAGGATTAGAAAGAATCCCGCATTCATTTCCGCGGGAAGAGGTTGGCAAGGGGGAGCCCCACTTAAATCGAAGCTAGGAACTTTACTTTTACGGCGTATTGATGGGGGGACAAACTACCCCATTTCAGAGTGGCGGGGAAAACGTCCCTCCTTCTCATTTTAGGAGTGTGTATGTCGCGGACGACATTGTAAGAGCACGAATTCCGACTTAAGACGAAAACGGCTGAATGAGCTTTACAGATCCGAGCGTGGCGTTCATTCAAGTTCACTCTCCAGCAAAACGCGTTTATCGAAGTTATCACTTCAAAAAAGCAAAACTTGGCGACAGCGAAGCGCATGAACTGATTGGCGGGAAACATGTGATTGCATTTATCATGACGTCACATGAAATTATAAACTGTTTGGTAGGAAACAAGGGATTTTATTTATGTGACTATGACGTCACATGAATTTAACCCATTGCAAAACTTTGCTTGTTCTACCCTTCAAACAAATAAGGTAATGAGCTGGCAATTATTTTAAATATTATTCTTTATTAATGTATTAGTAAAAATAAGTTCTTAAATATCTTATTGATGTAACGAATGTATTTATTTTTACTCCTATGTTTTATTTTAAAAATAAGCCTGTAACTTTTCTTATGAAAGATTGACCATAAAATTCAAAAGCCAAGCTGTTGAAAACAGAAACTCTTAAGAAATCCGACTACGTTCGGAACCGTTAATTTGCAAAAGCGTATAAATGGATAGTATTTATGATATTTTAGTGTCACTTACATTAGAAAATGTATATAAAATTGTTTTAAGAATATTATTACAACAAAAAATTATTTAAGTACAATATTTTGACAAAAAATGAACATAGAAGGACCCATTTTCAAAATATTCTCCTTTTGTGAAAAATGCTTCTATTATCTACAGCAGTGATTCTCAACCTTTTTTTTGTTGCGGCACATATTTAACGATTTCAAAATTTGGCGGCACACAAAGAAAAAGATAAAAATTATTTACTTACTACAACGCACTGCATAAATAGTTTATGACAAAAATTTTAAATATACGAAATAAACTAACATATACTACAATAATAACTAAACGTTTATTAAGGGATTAATTACAAGCTAATAATAAAAATATTTTTAATGCGAAATTTGAGCTTGATGTTTTTTGATAATTTCATTTATATTTGGTCGTAAAAATGACAATGCTACTCTCATATCGTCTTCTACATTTAACAATCTTGATCTTTTTTAGTTTTAATGTTGGCTAATGCTGAAAATCCGAATTCACACAAATAAGATGTGGAAAATTGTAATAATATGTTTAAAGCTTTTTTTGGCTATCATTGGATAATCGCATCTGATGTTAATCCAAAATGAATTAATTGATTCTTCTGAATGTTTTAAAATTAAATCTCGATTATTGGAAAGCAAAATGAGTTCTTCCTCTTCATTCAAAGTTAAGTCAAATACAGAAGTATACGTTATGAGAAATGGATTACGAACCCAATCAAATTTCTTAATATCTAATTTTGGGAAATAATGAATAATTCTCTCCTCTAATGTTGTCAAATGATCAACAACAATTAATTTAATAGTTTTATAACTGTCTTTAGGGACTGACTCAAACTTTTCTAAATTGCTTTCCTGAGCTTTATTTTTTCATAAAATTATTTGTTTTTTGAATCCCACCAGCTTATCGGTTGAGTTTAAGATATTTTCATTAGGCCCTTGCATACTTGAATTGATGTTGTTAAAAATAACAAAAATGTCTGATAAGTAAGCCAGTTTAGTACACCATATTTTATCTTCCAACAAATGAACAAATTCATAATTTTTATTTTGTTCAAAAAATATTTTCATTTCGTCTTTTAATTTCAGCACACGAACTTTTCCTCTGGTTAACCATCTTACTTCTGTATGGAGTAACAAGGATTCGTACTTGGCTTCCATAGCTTGGAATAATTTACTAAATAATCTACTTTTTAATGGTCTTGATTTGATATAATTAACCATTTTAACACATTGTTCCAGAACTATTTTCAAATCTGATGGCAAAAATTTTGTAACAAGTGCTTCTCGATGCAAAAAACAATGGGTAACTAATATATCCTCATTCAGTTCTTTAACATGTGCTACAAATCCTTTTAGATGTCCAGTCATAGCTGGAGCACCATCTGTGCAAATGCCAATACATGACTTCCAAGAAACTTTAATTTCTTCTAAATATGAACTAATTACTTGAAAAATATGTTTACCAGTTGTAAAATCAGGTAACTCCCGACAACATAAAAATTGATTAATTATATCATTTTCGTGAATAAATCTAACGAATGCAATTAATTGAGCATTTCCTGTAATATCTGTTGTTTCGTCGACTTGTAGAGCAAAATTCGAATTTGCAAGAGTTTTTGCAGTATTTTGCTCAATATTTTCTGACATATCTTTAATTCTGCGATGGATTGTATCATTTGAAAGTGGTATTTTGCAAATATCAATATCAGCTGATCCACCAATCATTGTTTTTACAATTTTGCGACAAGCAGGTAATATAATTTCTTCAGCCAAATTGTGAGGTTTTAAGTTAACAGCAATCAATTCAGCTATTTCGTAAGAAGCTACTGAGCCTTTTCAGACACACATACTTGTTTTTCAAAAACTTTTACTTGCTTAATTTTTGATGATAAAGACCTTTCAAAGTAGCTTTTATCTTTTGCTGAAAGCGAAGGATGATTAGTCACCAAGTGACGTTGGAGTTTGCTAGGAACCACAGCACTATTTGATAATTTAAAACCACATATCACACACTCGAGAACAACTATGTCATTTTCCATTGTAGAGGTAAATCCAAATTTCAAAAAATCATCATTATATTTCCGATGGAAAACGTATTTTTTTGAGCAAGAAGTCTTTTTACTTGTGCCGGGGGTTGGCTCATTAACTTGGTCCCTAACGTTATCATTATCACTATTATCATCATTAAACTTTTTTCTTTTTAACCATTTATCCATTTTCAGAAGGATTTGCAAATAAATTAATGCAAAATATTACTACATGCAAATAAATTAATATTAAACCGAATCGCATACATTTGCCAATTGTAACGAAAGAAAAGGTGCAGTAACTACTATGCGACACCTTGTGAATCCCAACTATCACTAAAACAACACGTTTTGTACGCAGAAGTGGCAAGTGTGCGCCGACTTGAGACATATTCCTATTGCTATGCACGCCGCTGCATCATAATTTAGCACTAAGAAAAAACGCGTTGCAAAGCAAATAATGAAATAATTTATTTTTTGTGGATTTAAATATATATTCATGTTAAAAATATTTTTCTTTTTAAATGATATAATTTAATAATATTAACATTATTATATATTTGCAAAATTTGGCGGCACACAAAAGTGCCGCGGCACAGTGGTTGAGAATCACTGATCTACAGTCTCAACTAGAATTTTTAAAATATCTAACTTAGAAGTGGGTATATCCATATTTTACGACAACAGAGGGGAGAAATTTTAAGAAAAAAAACGCCGATAATTATTTCAATTGGTGGTAATTCTGAAAATAATGTGAATTTTTCAAAAATCCTAGTTCAGACTCTCTGGAGAAGTCTACCTTACATAAGCGAAATATTATTATTGTAGAAGTATTTTTTATAAAAGGAGAACATTTTGAAAAAAGATTATTCCAAGTTAATTTTTTGCCAAAATATTATATTTAAATAACTTTTTTTGTCAAAATATTGTATTTTAAATTTTTTTTTGCCAAAATATTATATTTAAATAATTTTTTTTGTCAAAATATTGTATTTAAAATTTTTTTTTGTCAAAATATTCTTAAAACAATTTTATAGATATATTCTAATCTAAATGAAACTAAATATCATGAAAATTATCCATTTATGCGCTTTTTTAAAATCACGGTTCCGAAGTAGAGTACTTTGAGTTTAAAATAAATTAATAAATAATTTTTTCTGGGATAATTTATTGAAAAAAAAGAAATGTAATTATAAGTTTATTAGAGTTACGTAGTTGGTAAATTCGCCAAATATTTTTTAAGTTTTACAGGATGTATCTGTACAACTGTAACAAAATTGCAGGACAGATTGAGTAAGTACACCTAGATGATGAGAAATCGCATTGCACTGCATGGTCCGGAAACGCTTTTCTGGCGCGTTAGTGATGACACAAAACACAAGACAGGACATGAATAAGAAGAGAACGCACATTTAATATTGTTAGAACAACAAAAATGGAGGCAAGTCTTCGCGATAGATGGCGCTAAGTAAACCGAACCATAGGATATCCAGTGCATCGGCCCGTTCGATCGCCAGACCTCACTCTTCCTGATTACTTCTTATGGAGAAACGTCAAGTCGCTGGGGTATGAAACTCCTGCTAACAGAGCTGAGGACCTTGTTGCACTCATCGTCCCGGCTGTTGAGAAGCCCGGGACATAGCCGGCATTTTCGATGCGCCAGAGATGTGAGGCCTACATCGCGGCCCGCGGGGTCATAATTTCTAACATCTACTTTGGTGACGATCTTTCTCTCTTTTATGTTCTTTTTTCTTAGTTTTTTGTTGTACAGAGGATAATAAACATGTTTTCTCCTTTTACTCAAGTCCTGTCGACTTAGTGTTTTATGTCGTCATTACCGCACCAGGAAAGTGTTTCCGACCACGCATTGCTCTATGTCAGGGGTGAGCAGACTTCTCCAGGCTACGGGCTACTTCTAATTTTTCAAGGTGTTGCGGTCCACCCAGGGGCGTTGGTGTACTGAGCTAAAAGAGGAAATATACAATACAGTGGAATCTCCATTTTATGTACCTCTATTTTCCGAATTTCTCTATTTAGCGAACATTTCCATGGAGCCAAGAAAATTTTACGATTTTCTTCGTAAAATAACCTCCAAATGGTGAGAAACATTTTCTCTCTATTCAACAAAATTTTCTCTTATGACACAATTTTTGAAGTGAAAACTTCTTTAGTCGCGTTGAGCGTTTTGGTAGAGGGTAAATCCTCGTTTCGCGTCACCGACATGCTATGGAGAGCCAGACTAGCGCACGCGCAGTAGCCTGTGTACACGTATACACTAATACATCGACTATTTCTGACTGTATTATGTGCGCGTTGGACGCTTTTTGGATAATTGTATCATGTAGAGAGAGATGAGAATGGTGATATTATAAGAATTTGGTTAAAATTTCCAAAATCATGTGGACGAAAACAAGCTACAAAATTAAGAAATCTCAGTGCACGCCTCAATCTTGATGATGATGATGTGCCCATCACTTCTCAAACATCATCAGTAGCACTCAATAATAATAAAACCATAATAGCGAAACGAAAACATTTTCCACTTGTTTCTGCTTTGGCAATGACGATTCACAAATCACAGGGAGGTACTTATGATGCTATTTTTTACGAATATGATCGCAAACATCCTAGAGAATTGGTATACGTAGCTTTATCCAGAGTGACGAAGAGTGAAGGTTTATTTATGGTTACTAAAGAAAATACTGAAGACAGCTGGAAATTTTGGATTGGTAGATCAGGAATACCTTTAAATGCTTCAGAATCAGATAAACATCTTAAGAGATCAACAAGTCATCGAGAAGATCTAACAGAATTAAAAAGATTGAAAAACAATACACTACAAACAGTCACCCAAACTTTTCTTGAATTCATTTCTAACAAGAAAGGATTATCTATATTTTCATTCAATTGCCAAAGTTTACATGCACATGTAACTGATCTAAAAAACGATGCTATTGTAAAAAAATCAAATGTTTTACTTTTGTCAGAAACTCGTATGAAAAATGAAGAACCAATTCATATTCCAGATTTCAATTTTGTTGCAAGTTATAAAAGGCCTGAAGTTCCAGCAGCAGGAGTAGCTATTTATCAACATGCACAAGATACATCACACATTGTCACTTCATACATGGACATCCACACTAAATTCACTAGAGGGATTGGTATTAATGTTTCGACATAGGCGAAATATGCGTTGCTCGTTGCAATTCTGAAAATGGACAATACATTTTAATGGTTGCTGTTTATATATCTCCTGAAAAATCTATGCAACAGATAGAACAATTTTTATTCGAAAATTTAATGATTTACACAAAAGAAGGTTCTGAATTACTCGAAAAAAGATTTGGCGAAAAATTTGACGACATACCTATGATATTAAGCGGAGACTTTAATATTAACTTCGCAGATGACAAAAAATTTATCATTAATTGAATTTTTTGAATGAAACATTAGGTTTGACTATGTCTAATGATCGAAAAGTCAGTACAACAAAGTATAAAACGACTATCGATGCTGTTTTTATACGATATTTAGATAAATTTCAATCAAACATTTTTATTTCTTATTTCAGTTACCATAAACCTATTGTATCTTTTTTAGAATACAATGAAATGATTGAACGAACAGATAATCTAAGTATTGTCGAAATTAATGATGACAATGATGTAAATAATGAAAAATAATGTTCAAACTTGAATTCATTGAAATTCGTGTAAATATAAATACTATATATAATTAAGATAATTGTATATTAATTATTTTTTTCAACCACTTTGTATTTATATTTTGTTCATGATTTGTTTAACCCATCATATGTAACTAATAAATAAAACATAAAATTTCATATAATTTTTGCATATAGTTTTAATTACTCTCAACTTAATAGTTCCGTTTTCACTTCTATCGGCAGTCCCACGACTGCTACTGTTTTTCAAAATGTTAATGCTACTGAAAATCGGGCGCGGCTTAGATTCGAAGGGAATTTTTTTTTGGATGGGGTACTTAGAGTAATTACAGCTTCATGCATGTATTTATAATACTGATAAAAAAAACTCACTGTTCACTCTCCTTATTAGTTTCCCTTTTTAAATTTATTTTAATTTCGTAAAATTGGAGATATCGATAAACCATTTTAGAGTATTTTTCAATTTTCACAAAATCTTGTTGAGAATTTGGAGGGCGGCTTAAAATCGAATAAATATGGTATTTCTAGACCTTCGCGCGCGCGCGTATGATGGAATGATTATTAAGTCTTAGTCAAGGCGGTCATCCCAAAATGTCTTGGCGGTCCACCGGCCAATCGCGATCGACTTAATGCCCACCCCGGCTTTATGTGATTTACAATCATCTAAGAGTACCCAACCTGCAGTGGTATAACGGAGAACATTTGCCCCCCTTTGCAAAGTCAGATTTTGGGCCTCCTAGAACCCTGGGATCCCCGTGATGCGGGGGTGTACGTTACGCCACTGTCAACCTGTTCTGAAAGTGGCGTGGCGGAGAACATTCAGGCCCCTAAGCAAAGTCAGGTTAGGGGCCCCCTGAATCCTGCCACTTCTCCCAGAGATTCGGGGTGTACCTTACGCCACTAGTACAGATACACCTTGTATCTAGAAATGAAATTTCTTAAAATAACATCTCCTTTTATATTTAAAAAAATTTGGCAGTTATAGAGACTGCCGATAGAAGTGAAAACTTTGAAATTTCATATTGTTTGAATTAAAATTATCAACATCAATCCGGTTTTCACATCTATTGATACTCAGAGCAACAATTATAAGCATGTTTATATGGTTTTTTATTATTCAAATATATTACGAGCAGTACAAGATCATGACAAAATATAAATACAATTCAATTGAAATAACAATTAATATACAATCATATTATTTATGGATAGTATTTGTATTTACTTAAGGTATCCGGCTACGTTCGGAATTGTAGTTCTGTAAAAGCGTACAAACAAATATTTTTTTTTTAATATTTAGTGTTCTTTAGATCAGAATACGCGTATAAAATTCCTTTAAAAATATCATTACAATAAAAATTATTTAAATGCAATATTTTGGCAAAAAATGAACTGAGAATTATTTATTTTCAAAATGTTCTCCTTTTATGAAAAATGCATCTGTAAAAATAATATTTTGCATTACATCATGGCTAAGACTTCTCCACAGAGCCTGAACTAGGATTTTTTAAAAATTCACATTATTTTCAGAGTTACTACCAATTGAAATAATTATCGGTGTTCTGTTAAAAATTCTCCACTCGGATGTATTAAATTATGAATAAATCCACTTCTAAGTTAAATATTTCAAGCATCCTAGTCCAGACTCTGTACAGAGGCCTGAGCTATATATAGGCAAAATATAATTATTATAAAAGCATTTTCCATAAAAGAAGACTGTTTTGAAAATAAATAATTCTAAATTCATTTTTTGCCAAAAAATTGCATTGAATAAACTTTTTATTGTAACAATATACTTAAAACAATTTCATACGTGTATTCTAATCTAAGTGACACTAAATATTTAAAAAAATATTCGTTTTTACGCTTTTGCAAAATCACAGTTCCGAACGTAGTCGGATACCTTAAATTTCAATGTACTTGATTTTTAACATTATTTTAATTGTTTGCATCATTGTCATCATTAATTTCAACAATACTTTTTGTACTTTCAATTATTTCATCATCAACATGGAAGAACATTTTGAGGATTTGATGCATAGTTTACCATTATTGGTTCATCTAATTGTTTAACATAACACATGAGCATGTCGGTGACGCGAACCCATAAGATTTCCCCCTACCAAAAAGTGCCTAACGCGGCTATAGAAGTTTTCACTTCAAAAATCTTACTTAACAAAATGAAAGAAAAAGATTAAATTTAACTGCGAAGGAAATTGAATCAACCAAATAACATGCAGTAACTTAAGAGTGATGTATCGAGGTCGCTAAAGAATTGATCTAGTTCATTAACAGCTGCCAAACAAAAAATAACAAGAATTCTGCAGATCGATTATGGTTTTTACAAGCATTACGAAAAGAAAAGGATGGGAAGGGAGGGGAGGGGAGGGGGACACCTTTCATGACGTATTAACATTCTTCAATCAATAAAAAATAAGTAGCGTTCACTAACAAGGTCATTTTCGCATAATGATAACGCAACATTAGAAATGAGTACACAAATTTTATTATGGCTAGAGCATTACATCTTCAACGCGAGAAGTAAAAAAAAAGTATTATTCCTGTACATATTTCGAAGCTTCACAGATAGTAGCCATCACTAAGTCTCCTGATTGTGTGTGTGAATTTTGTCTAAAGAGATGGAGAAATGCATTTTGATGCAATTTTTACCTTAGAAATCCCAGTACATAAAGATTTTATTTCGAAATTTTAAACATAATTTAACTGTTCTCGAAAAAACAAATATTTTGAAACTATTTTCTAATGCATGCATGTTAAATATTTTTCGAAGATACTTTTGTAACATAAAACTAAATTATATGAAATAAGTTTATTTCACAATGTAGTATATCTTAGGTTCGAACAATTTCAATTATTATTTTTTATGTTTAGTAAAAAAAAGGGTGTTTTTATTAACACAAAAAGATTTCTTCGGAGCGAATTTCAGTTCAATATATTACGTGTTAATTTTCAAAAAAAAAAAAATAATAATATTTTTCTATTTAATACGTTGTACAACATAAAACTTCGTGCATTAAAGCATTTAACTATCGAAAATTTAAATTTCCATTTTTCTTTTAAATGTCAGTCGACTTAAATTTTTAAAATTTAGCATGGTGTGTACGTAAATTTTATAATTCGAATACATAGTTTTTCAGCATTACACTAAACACATGCTTAAATATTTTTAATTGTAGAGAAAAATTCTACATATTCATTTACACTAATATTTTTTCCAAATGATTAAAATATAGATTTGATTTTATCGTTTATTCGTTATATTACAATTTCCACACAAACTTAAGCCTAAAATAAAAATTTTAACTTTGTGGAAAAAGCATAGATTTTTAAGAACTTATTAAATTTAATTCAATAGATCAATTAGGTTTAAAGTAATGTTATGTAAAAATATTGCCTACTTGAATTTTCCCCGAATTATTTGATTTGTTTTATTATGACAGATTGACAAAAGAAAGCGATTTTCTTTCATCAAATAAGAATATTTTGCATTATTCTGTTTAATGCTGGTTGTGTTGATTTAAAGCGAATTAATTCCTTTAAAAACAGGTACAGTGTCAGGATTAGAGAACAACTCTTCTCTCTCTTCTTTCTTTTAACCTATTAAAATTCTACTCTCTCAATCCCAATCGCTCTTAGTAATGTTTTCGCAGACCGTCTAACTGGCATTCTTGTTTTATTTTGTGAATAACATTAAACTTTATTAATATAATTTATTTCACTGAGTTTTTAAGCTGCCACTTAATGTCTCAAAAAAATTCAGAAGCTGTAGAGTTTTGGTTTCTTGCACGCATTAATTTTAAATTGCAATTTTATTTTCATGTAAGATAGCAAGTCTTATGACATAAGAAATTCAAATACATAAAAAATAAGCTTTGGGAGACCTTAAAGACTATTTTATTTCAAAATGTATTCTTTCCTGTTCATTTAGTATTTTTAAATATACACTAGTACCTTTACTTTTACTGCATTTATATCACTTTGAAATCTAAAACGTAATAGTCTGTCTCTCAAAAGTACAAAGAATCTTTTCATCAGCACTTTCAATGTAACAGCAAATGTATGTGGCATGCAGCCAAAAGCAAAACACAGTCTTCGCGCGCAGGCGCAGCTAAGTGAAACAAAAACTGAAACTATGAGAACTGAAACTGTGGAAACTTTTGAACTAGTGAAAGGAGAACCAAAACTTTAAAAAGAGAGAAGCAGGGAGAACGAGAGAGGTGCGCGAGCAGGCGTTACCTTCTGCATATCATCGTCAAACTTATCTGTTAAAATAGCTAACTTTTTAATTAATTTTTGTTTAAGTTTTAAAATAAAATAGAAGAAAGACAAATGTCTTGGACCCCTTGTTGTCTCCCACAAATTATGGGGGCTCGGCCGCGATCGATAAAATTTCGATTTTGAACCAAAGTCTGGACAATGAACAAAAGCGTCCGTGAAGGAGACGCTCCGCCATTTTTTGGAAACTTCGTTCAACCTGTGTAGAGGTTTGAACTCAGCATGAATACTCCGCCTGTGTAGAAGCCGGGATTGAAAAAAATTTCGATTTTGATCAAAGTTTGAAACGTGAACAAAAGCCATCCGTGGAGGAGACGCGCCGCCATTTTTCGAAAACTTCGTTCCGCCTGTGTAGAGGTTGGAACTGTTGAATAAAATAACCTGTGTAGAGGTTATATTTTTCATCGAACCCTAAATATTCCGCCTGTGTAGAGGTTGGAACCCATCGACGAAAATTCCGCCTGTGTAGAGGTTGGAACCACTCACAAACACCTGCGAAGAGGTGTCAATTCGAACAATTTCAACTATATTACCTGCGAAGAGGTGAAATCACAGTGGAATCGAAATTTTTCTTCAATTATTGGATACATCGTACGTGCGAGCAACAAGGGAGCCAGAAAAAAAAGGTAGGATCTTTCCATATTTTTCTAAAATGTATAAAAACGCTCTTAAAGAGGATCTCATAAGAGTTGTTGAGGATCTAGACGGTACTGTGGAGAGTACGGACACTATAGCTAATCTAAAGACTAAAATTGAGAACAGTAGTAAATTTGAAAGTGATCCAGATTTCGTTAAAACTTTAATTCAAAACTGTATAGATGAGAGAGTATCGCGAAACGAAAGAGAGGTAACTTTAGAAAAACAGAAAATTGAGCTCGCAAGATCGACGGCAAACTTCCAATATTATTGTTCGTTAAGAAAAGTTATAATTCCTTTGAATCTCTATGTGATCTTATAATTTCTGATAAATTATTTGAAACTTTAAATAAGGAAACTGCAACTCATATTGGCATTCGAGAAGCAGAAGATTGGTTCAGGCCTATTGATTTAGCTAAAGAGTGCGATATTTATATTTCATCTAAAAACGGATCACGTAAGGAAATTCCTATTACTTATGGATATACCCAAGTCCCCTTTAAAAATAGATCACAAAACTTTAAACCAAAGATTAAAGAGAACTATCCCCAATATCTTGAAAGAGAAAATAAAAATTGCTTTATATGCGGTGATTCACCTCATTGCGCAAGAGACTGTGAGAAGCGTTTTAAACCTAAAGAATCTAACAGCCACATCCATAATAGAATAAACGTGAATACTTTGAAAGTCGAGAGCGAAAAACAAAATAGCGATGAATTCGCAAATCTTCAATATGTAAACATTTTTGTGGAAAATCAGTCCGTAACAGCCTTGATCGATTCAGGTTGCCAGATCCCAGTTTTAAATTCCTCACTAATTAGAGTGAACCAGCCTTCCGAAGAAATCATAACATTAAGTTCATGTTTTGGCGAACAGCGTATGGTAGAAGTTAAACCGATAAATCTTTCTCTTAATCAACACTCTCCCGGTCTAAGTGTTCGAACGGCAATATCACCGACCTTGACCGAAGAAATTATTATACATCCCAGTATATATGCTGAAATAAAGAAACTAGGCCACGCAAAGAGCGATGTTTTATTCAGTGAAAGTGGATCCACTTTGGGTGTTCATTTTAATTCAAATGTTTCTGTTTCAAATGTGATAGAAAACTCTAGTTAGGATTTGCCACATGTTAAAAACTTTAATACTAGAAATGATTTGAGTTCTCTAGTTAAGAATTATAAATGCAATAACATTAAGAGTACTAAGTTAAAAATGTGTATTAAATTGAAAAATGATATTCCTGTGTGTCAGAGAACCAGACGTTTATCTTGTTCTGATAACCCTTCACCTATGAAGAGTAAATATAAACGGTTTGCAATGCTCCGACGAATCTTTCAGCCCTGGCAGTGGAAACGGAGGAAAAAGAGAAATCGTTTTGAACAGACGTCCAGAACTCTAGAGAGGAACATATCGATGCGTTCAACCAAAGAACTCATTAAAAAAGACGTTCTTATGCCTATGAAACATAATGTTTTCCTGTGGAACCTTCCGGATGTCGAAGAGGTGCCTTCACATGATGGAGAAACTGTCTAGTTCAGAAAAATTATGATATGTTAAATCTCTATGTATTTGTCGTATAGTCCTTGTCTGTTCCGTTTTTTTTGTATGTTTCAGATTCTCCTCTGGTCTCGATGAAAAAGGAAAAAAGGAAGACGTACCGCTGCGGACAGCGTACAGTCAGGCTGGCCGTTGTGGCATGCAGCCAAAAGCAAAACACAGTCTTCGCGCGCAGGCGCAGCTAAGTGAAACAAAAACTGAAACTATGAGAACTGAAACTGTGGAAACTTTTGAACTAGTGAAAGGAGAACCAAAATTTTAAAAAGAGAGAAGCAGGGAGAACGAGAGAGGTGCGCGAGCAGGCGTTACCTTCTGCATATCATCGTCAAACTTATCTGTTAAAATAGCTACCTTTTTAATTAAATTTTGTTTAAGTTTTAAAATAAAATAGAAGAAAGACAAACGTCTTGGACCCCTTGTTGTCTCCCACATGTATTTAAAAATTATTGATTGTATTTATAACGTTCATAACAATACACAGATAAATTTTCTTAATTATTCAAAAAATTTTGAAAGGGCAAAAACTTTTGGATATTTAAGATAATTCTCCTCAAAATTTAAACTAAATCAATCATGATTCATTTTTGCTAAAATGAAACCGAATTATGATTAATTTAATGAAAACTAGAATTAATTATTAAATAAAGTTAATAATTAATATTAAAAAATGAATATACAATAAAAATCCTGCATATATCCGTTTTCTTAAAAAAAAGTTTTGCATAATAAAGACAAAAAAAAACAACTTTTATTATATTATATTTAATATAAAAAGCTATTTCATTAACTATTTGTCCCAATTCCAATATTTTTTTTAGGAGTAATGATTTCAATTTTTAAGTCAAGACCCTTTGAACAGACACAAAATTACATTACAAGCATCATTATAAACAATTCCCTTCATCAGTTTGGCTATGTTAAGCATAATGTCGGCAATACTTTTTTAAAATTTCAATTCATTTATTTTTTAAATTTTAAAAATCCTTCAAATTTACAAAAACGAGGAGGATGATTGAAATGATTTGGAAGTTAAAGTAAAAACGACCGCAAGAGTATTCTGTACAGTGGCGCCCTGATTTTTTTCGATTGATTATAATTCTAAGTATATACTATGTAAAATTTAATTAATTTCTTGCTATTAATGATTAATTTTATTAATTAATGCTAATTATTTATTCAAAAATTAGTTTTTTACTGTGTTCTGTTCCCGAAAATTGACAAAATCAAAAGGAGCATGATACAATAATGGTGAACTTTCGACCCCCCCTTAAAAAATTCCTGTGTGCGCTACTGATTGTGTAACTTTACGAATCAAGTTAAAACAATATACGTACAATCTCTCGGTTAATCAAAATAAAATGTTTAAAAAATAAGATTAGAATTAGCCCACTCTCCCGTTTTTTCGAGAAATATAAATGTTCCTCTTTTTTTACTTTCAAACATTTCGTACAAAAAATTTGTACCGTTATGATACAAAAGCGACTCAACCATTCACTCATCACGATATATCTGGAACAATTAGACCAACAGACTTAAAATTTGGCAAGCATGTTCCTTTCATGAAGTAGAAATTCGCTAAGAATGGGGTTTGCGCGAATCAATTGGGAAAAAGGGATTGCGAAAGGTTAAGGGCCATTACAGATAAATATTCTCGATTTTGCACTATTAGACCAACATATTAGGTTGGGGGGGGATCCATTATTTTTGCATGAAATTCAAGATTTTTTTAACGTTTCAGATTGTCCGATTTTTAAAGGTAACTTCATAATGCCTCTCTCATAGATGTCTTGGTCCTTATTGGCGAAGAACTCTAAAAATCGATTTTCACAATTTTCTCTTAATCCTAGTTTCTTATCACTCAGGAAGTTTAGCAATACGAGAAAAAGGTGATAATCGCTTGGTGCTAGGTCTGGACTACATGGTGGATGCATTAAAACTTCCCAATCAAGCTCCCAGAGTTTCTGGCGAGTCTCTACAGACGTGTGTGGCCTGGCGTAGTCCTAATGGAAAACAACATATCTTCTGTTGGCCAATTCTGGTTAATCGCTAGCTTCAAACAGTCCAGTTGTTGACAGTAGAGATCTAAATTTGGTGTTTGGTCATACAGAAGCAACTCATCATAAATTATTTCCTTCCAGTCACACAAAATACACAGTAGAACCTTCCTGGCCGTTAGTCCTGGTTTGGCCACCGTTTGAACTACTTCACGGCCCTTTGTCCATGATCGTTTTCGCACAGTGTTATCGTATGTGACCCATTTTTCATCCCAGACACCATCCTTTTAAGAAATGGGTCGATTTCATTACGTTTGACCAAGGCATCGCAGATGGAAATTCGATCCATCCTGTTTTTGCTGTTAATTGCACCCAAACATCGAGCTTCTTTTTAAATCCAACTTTGCGCAAATGGTTTAAAGCTTTTTTATGGTCAATATTTAGCTCCTCGATGATGCTACGACTACTAACATGCAGGTCAACTTAGATTATTTCTGTGATTTTATCGACGACGGGCCTGCATATGCGAGGTGCATCTTTAACATCAAAAACGCCTGAACGGAATCGTCGAAACCATAATTGCACGTAATTAGCTGTTACAGTATCGGCACCATAAACACCATTCACAATTTCAGTCACCTGGCTTGCATTTTCGCCTTTATCAAAGAAAAACTGTAAAATGTGCCGAATTTTCTTTATTGACTTCCATTTTTAACACCCTGTAACTCACAACTGAATGGACCAAAAAAAAAAAAAAAAACAGCAAAATAATTTTAAGTGTGAAATGTCACCTTGACAATCAGGAAATACCCAGCGAAGCGGGAGGGTAACAGCTAGTAAAAATGTACAGAAATAAAAAAAAAAACCAGAAGAAATATATGAATAAAAGTAGGATGTATGCTAAAATGTAGTACAGAAAGAAAACTGCACTTTAAAAAATGATCTGACAGTTTCGGGGGGGGTGACGTTCAAAACATTGCTTCATTGCTTAACTTTGACCGAATCAACACGCTTCACGTCTATTAAAAGTACATGTGTACCCAAACAGCTTTTGCACAATCTTTAAAAGAGAAATAAATCGCACAAAATTTCAATTTCCTTCCTTTGCGCAAGTCTTGAACGGCTGCTTTCAACTTACTTTATAATGAAAAACCGTAAAATACACTACAAATAATAACATCAAGTCCATTTTCTTCATTTATTCTCGGATGGTTAACAGCACGAAACTTCTTTATAACCGAACACCGAAAGAATATATATCTACTTACGACACCGAATTTCGAGCAACTTTCTTATCTTTAAAACATTCAGAAAATCGAATCACATTTTTAGACAGTATTGTCGGAATTTAGCTGTGCAAACATAGAGCAATTGTCCCTCCATACCAATTGTTTACATCTTTGGAAAACGGCATAAATATTTTTCGTTTTTCTGCTAAGGGATGTATTTTTTTCCCGTGTAGTTTGCGATGGTTACACTCTAAAAGTGTTGGGATGTCGTTGAATTTTATGAGGCTTTTGCGAACAAGAGGAAAACAATATTCATACTTCTTTTAATAAAAAACATTAATATACAAAATTAAAACAAATTGCTATAACTGTCTAGTGGTGCTATGATGATTTGTTCATAATTCGGCCTTTTAACGCACCATTGCAGTTGTATAATCCAAGTGGCGTACAATCAAAAGTAACCCCAGCTACAGAGGCCATCTGAAATTTCAATTGGAGGTAGACAAAGTCAAAATGATACCTACAGGCTAATATAGTTGAAGTGCAATGCTTAATTATTACATTATAATTCTAGATCGTGAAATTCAACCAGTCATTGCAATGCGCATAACATGCCTGCACTCAGGCTCGCTGTCATAGTTCTTCCCGTCGGTCGTTCCATCTATTTTGAGTCCACGGATTCCATATTCGCACCACTGTAGCTAAACTTTGTCTTACAGGAACACATAATTTCTAAGAAAGAAAATCCGAAAACTAATAGCTACAATTCCTCCAATATCAAACACAAACATACATCAATAATGTTACAAATAACAGAGTCGTAATGCCATAAACACTGTCCAGTGTCTCTGCCACAGAAAAATGTACAGATGGTGCAAAAACGTTAACAATTGACTTCCATATTCTTCGATGAGGCTCGCTGAAACCTCATCCATAAAAACAAAGTGAAAACAAAATTTCAGAACTCGAAAACAGCTTTATTTACTTCCTTCTATGCAAAACGTGTTCTTATTGATGGTGCTACTAATGCATAAGATTCGCCTGGCAATGCAATGAATTGGCT
The DNA here is from genome assembly GCA_019973935.1 of Trichonephila clavipes. Classification (NCBI taxonomy): domain Eukaryota; kingdom Metazoa; phylum Arthropoda; class Arachnida; order Araneae; family Nephilidae; genus Trichonephila; species Trichonephila clavipes. The sequence continues at coordinate 327,813 of BMAU01004130.1, read as the reverse complement.
ATTCCAGGTCCATGTTAAGTACAAATTTCAAACCTATAAGAAGCTTTCTTTATGGAGTTGCATTCTCGATTATTGAGAGAATTCACTGAATCTAATCTGATTGATCAAAAATTATACTATAAGTGATTCAAATATTGCCTTTTTAAATACCATTTTGCACTGAAGATACCTTTGTGAAACTGTCAAAAATTATTATTTTTTAGGCTTATTCGCATCCTTCCTAAAGGTCGTCCGTGTGTACAACAGTATGAAAAACTCTAACGCAAATAATTCATTTATTTGATGGATAGGTTCACTGATTAAAATTAATATGTGTGGTGTGCTTTTTTCTTAATACGAAAGGCTTTTTTTACTATGCTTTCTTCAGACCACGAATATGTCCTCATGATACTACAAATAACCTAAGATGCTAACGCCCAACATAAAATATTTCATTCCTGATCTAAGGAAAGTACATTATATATATATATATATATATATATATATATATATATATATATATATATAAAAGCAATTTTTAATATATCTTCTCCAAAATTTTAACAGATTTGTTGATTGCAGAATTGAATGCGCAATGCAACAATATTCTACCACCTAAAGATTCAGCAAAATGATAGTTTTTCATGTTCAAAGGAAGATTTTTTCCCATTTAAGAAAATAAAACGTTCAACATATCTTTCCTAAGAAGAAATTATTATTATAAAAAAATAACAATGAAAAATGTAGAAGGAAAATTCATCGTTCTAAGTATTTCAGCGTGGGTTGTTATTTAAAGACAGTTCATTTATATAGAAAGATATCCATTTTGAGTTTTTTCATCTGAACAAACAGGCAGTCAGTATCATGATTGAATGTCGTGACAAGATGTACTTACTCTGATTAACCTTCTCGTCAAAATCTCGAAAGGAATGATGGAGGGCAGAATTTAATTCTTAATAGTTACAATGAAAGGAGCAGCAAAGAATTTAGATGATGTAATGCATTTTTCTTCCTTATATATATATAATCGGACCATTCTGAATTGGATTCTCACGGAAACAAACATTTCCTCAAAAACATGAAACATTCCACTAATATTTAAGCATGACGAAACAATGTTTTTGAAAAGAATTATTACTTAAACTTCTGAAAAATATCAAATTGCGTGACATACCATACTTTCATTTATTTTCTCCGTGAAAAATCGTTATTGCTAACATTCAATTAAAGGTGGAGATGTAAGAACATTATATTTTGAATTTGATACTAAATTGTATTTGACCTAATCTATAACGACAAGTTTTTAAGACTTTTAAAAAGCGCCAGATAATTTTAAACTAAAGTATACGAAATCACAAGAATGATTATTGGAATACATTAATAATTTCTAGGAAAGTATTTATGCACATACTTTTAATAACCGAAAATTTTAGACGTGAACCCTCCTCCTGTAGTTAACTGATTTAATATCATTGGTTTAAATTAGTCGGATATCAATTAATTATTTAAAAATATCCAGGCTTTTTTTCTAGAAAGAAAAAATCAAACATTGATAAATGCTTTAGCACTCTCTCTCTCTCTATTTTAACACATATCCATATAAAATAAATTTACCTAGTGAGTTGTGACAATATTCAAAATGTTAACTAGATCATTAAAATATTTAAATCCTTAATATCTTTTTCATGGTTTTCGAAAATTCTTTCCCACTTTCTTGTTGCATATCGCATTTACAGCAGGTATTCAAAAGTAGATAAAATAAAATTAAAATAATTAAGTTACAAATTAAGCCTTGATGTTTCTTTTGAGAAACGACTGAGAAATCAAAATACAGCTATCTTCGGGGGAAAAAAAAGATAAGCATTTACAATATTAAAAATTTACGAAGCTTTCACTTTTCACTATTAACCAAATTGACTTGAATTCTTTTAAAAGTAAACACTAAATTATTCGCAATTATTTATTTTGTACACCCACGAAAGAAAAAAAAATCGATTACATAAACATGAAAATATATTAAGAAATAAACACTTTCTGCGCAACTCGTTGGTCATACTGTTTTATGGACGGGAATTACGGAAATAATTTTTTATCCTCCTGCCCTTTCCATCATTTTGTGTAGATGTAGATATCTTAAAAACTACCAACATAATCAGTGAGATAACTTACGTCACCATAACTGTCAATTTAATTCCCTTGACAGAGGACAAACAAATAAATAATAAGAATATGCGTCTCGCTTGATCGATAGTATTTACCTTTCACTTGCGAAGTACGGAAAATTTGTCCATGAATATTTGATGAGGTGTAATAACTTTCCACTAGAAGCGATTGCTAAATTCGATAGAAAAGGGTGACGTTTGATTCGAGATATTTTGCTTTCCACTAGAAATATATATACTAAGATGATAATATTTAATTTAGATAGGCACAGTATATTTTTTGGAAATGTTTGTAGCAGATTAATTGGAATTTTATCAACACGAAAAGTATAATGTTAAAACGATACAGAACACTAAATACCTATTGTTCTTTTTTATTTGCACTGAATTTAATCCTTTATTAAATACTCATGATATAAAAAAAAATCAGTTTTGAGATAACATTTTGTGGCGAAGGAGCATTATATAACGAGGCGAACATTTTTGTCAATAACATCAAATACTTTTTTTCTCTCTTTTTTTGAAAATTGTTTATGAAAACTTATATCTGTCATCAAGATACTATATTTTTACTTAGTATAGTTTCTTGCGCTCATTTCTTAAGTTCAACATCGAATTGTAACAATAATACCGTGTTTTCCAAAATATAAGACCCAATCTTATTTTTGTAGAAAAAGAAGCCTTAGGGAATATTTGAGGGAATGTTTTATTTTTCCTGCACAATAATTAGCATTTATTTCAACACAGGCATGTCTTCTTTTGAAACGTCTTCATAGGCTCATCATAGTTCACATTACTGAAGCAAGCCATCCAACCACTGCTGAGATGCTTTGAACTCTGTTCTGACGATTAGTTTAACTGCAATGCACTGACACACACACACACACACACACACACACACACACACACACACACACACACACACACACACACACACACACACACACACACTGCTTTAGGAACAACCAAATTCAGTTCTTTCAGCTATCCACTTACAGATGATGTCTTCCAATTCAAGAAATAAGGTTGTCAAGACCTGGTCCACACTCAGCTTCTTAGCTCTTAACTCTTCCATCTAATGATTGTAGATACATTTCTCTCGTGGTCTTTTTTGGACACCTCTAAGATCCTACTTTACAGAAAGGCTGCAAGGTTTTTTTTTACTACTGGAGTATTCCACAATTCTTTTCTTGTACTAGACAGAATAGTTCATTTTTTTTTCATTTTACCTGAGGCTATTATTCCCTTTACCTTTATAATTATAATTTTTAATCTTTGATTAATCATTTCGCAATGCATAGCAAAATTTAGATGACAAAATTAATAAGGGCTTATTTTGGAGGTAAGATTATTAAAGTATTTATCCACTTTACAAGTTCAAAATATCAAATATTGTATTCATTTTCTTTCTTCAAGAAACATATGACCTCGGCAAAATGCAGAACGAATATTAAGATAGGCAAAAATATTTTAGCATGGAGAACACATTCTCACTCGCACGCACATGTAAATCATTAGAAAGAAGAAAAATATTTTTAACACATAAAAAGGTGAAAAAATCATTTTTTTCCCTTTCTTACACGTTGTACACAAGACATATATTAATTGTTCTCTAATGCAGGTACACAACTTCTAATTCTCTGTCAGCTTTTACTTGTTTTAGTTTGTAATTTCTAGGCAGAGTCAAAATGGTTAAGGTGTAAAACCCAAATTCTATATAGAAGAGCGATTTGAATAAAGGTTAAACTCTTGTTATTAAGATAATATTACTGTGATTATGAATTATCAATTTGTTCGTTATAAAATTTAATATTTTATAATTTTTAACCAAATTTTCAGAAATACCTAATACCGTATTTTCCTGTATATAATCCGCAGCGGCGTATTATCCGCAAAGCCTTTTTTTCGAGTAAAAAAAAAACATTGTATAATCCGCGGCAGTTTTTAGGCCGAATAATCCAAAATATAAACTGCCGATAATGAATGTCATAAAGACAAAAAATACACAATTTAATTGAAAATAGAAGTAAGAAATTGTACAGGAAAAAAAATTTATTACGAAATGTCTTTTCAAATATGTATGATAATATTTTTTACGATAATCTCAATAAAACAAAAAAATTCTTTGCTACTGCCATCTATGTTTTGAGTTGTTAAACAAAACATTCCATGCGGAAAAAATCTTTCTTTTTTTTAATTTAGCAAGTTAACAGCAAAAAAATTTAGATCGAGACTGCTTCCCCACTGTCTCTTTCTTTTAAAATCCTTTTTATTTTTTCCTCTAATTCTGGCCAGTGAGGTTTACCAAAATGATCGGCACTTTAAACGTCAATCACACTTTTCGAAGTTTGTCTTGTTTTTTCTCCACAAACGAATATTAAATTCGTCAACGTTGAAAAACCTTGCAGCTTCCCGATTTTGGTAGCCTTTTAAGTTTGTAGTGTAACTTAACACTTTCGCTTCAACTTGATGAAAACTTTCGAAGGACTTAATAGCTCTAGTCAAGACAGAAAATTGGAAATGGCGCCAGCGACTAATAACTATTTTTTCCTTCCGAGGAATCGAATTCGTTTTTGAATGTAATTGGACAAAAACTAGTTATAGCTGAAATACGTCATCCGAGTCATGAAAACGCCATCTGTTATTTATTTTATAAAACATAAACGGCATTTCTTCCAAAACTTTATTGTTCGCTTTTCTGATGGAGAATGTTTTTTCTCAGATAATCCGCGGCGGCGTATATAATACGCACAACGAAATTTGAAACTTTTTTAACACATAATCCGCGGATTATATACAGGAAAATACGGTAATATTAATTTCTAAATTCATTACAAAAAGAGAGAAGGGGAAAAGAAGTTACAGTCCCATTTTTCGAAAAGATATTGAAGTGCCCAGAACTTTTAAATAAGGTAAGATAACACGAAAAGGTTTTACTTAATACAAAAATTTAAGCTACAATAAAACAAATAGACTCAAAAATGAATATTCGAAAATTAGTTAGCGATTTAATAACGACAGCAGTTTAATCAGTTAACAACAAAAGTAATATAAAATATCAGAGGGTTGACCAATTCTAAAATGTTTTGAAGTTTGGAAATTTATAAACTAACCTAGAAACTAAATTGAACTAGTTCCCACTTTGAGAAATCAAAGTTAATGTGTTTTAAGAATACCATTTATCAAAAATAAATAAATTAATTAATTAAATTGTATTGCGCACATATCGAGAATTATAATTATAAACACTGCAAGAAGTCTTATGAATTCATGACAAAAAGCTCCGTAAGCATCATTGTTATTCGCTATGAAATCATAGGGTTATTAGCAATGAGAATAATATTCCCCTTGCAAAATCAAACAAATTCATCTTGGGAAAATCCTACTAACATACTTCCGTTTTACGATGGTTTTACGGAAGTAATTCTTGTTTACTGGAGCACAACTAAGCCTATAAATGCCTATTAAAAGATGAGATAATATGAAAAGAAAATAACTAATTAATAAAACAATTTACAGACTTCAGAGCTTGAATGCTTTTTATTTCCCAAGGGTAGGTATTTATAATAAGACATATGGAATGAAGTTTTGCTATCAATGTATTATGAGAATATAAGTAAATACAGTATTTATTTAACATGAAAATACAGTTACCCTTAAAAATTTCTTTAAAAATTATTAAAATAAGTACAGCATTTAGAAAGAAATGCAAAAGTAATTTATTATTTTACTAAGAAATTAAAAAAAAATATTATTAAATGGGTTATATTTATTTTTCATGACTTCTGTAATGCAAAATAATGGGTCGAAAAATTGAGCAACATTCAGATGTGCATCTTCTAAAATCAAGCTCTCTCTCTCTCTTTATTTGATTTATTTTTATTTCCATCACATTATGAAGCAACACGAGGGCTATTGGCGAAGGACTTTGTAATTTTGAACCATAGACAAGTGATGAAAACAACAACTGAGCTGACAACCTCTCAAACAACTGAGCTGACAACCTCTCAAACAACTGAGCTGACAACCCCTCTGCAAGCTTCCACACAACGCCAAATCAAGCCCTTTGAAGGCATTACCATTAAAGCGAGAAATATGATATTTCGTAAAATAGCTAAGTCAGAGGAAAACGCAAGGGAGGTGATCGGGGTTCCTAATCCCCCCCTCTCTCACACACACCAAGATATTTTTAGCATTAGATTATGCCTCGGTATTTTTGTCTACGTGATTTTAAAATGTACAGTAGTCTGTAATAATCCCCGTAAAAGACTGTATACGACACTGCGAGGTATTCAAGAATTACGATGAATACATCTAGGTATATATATTAATGGTCATTCATGAATTATATTAAAATAAATAAAACTGTTAGCTTATATGCTTTAACTTGTTACTTAAAACAATAACAATTGCCTAATTGTTGAAGTAAAGACGGCATACGCGCGAAAGCTACTTAGGTCGGTTGCAGTTAGGCTTTTATCAGTTTTGAATCAGTCACGGCTGGTTTCTTCCAGCAGTACTAAGTAACCCAATAATTATAAATTGCAAGAATTTAAATATAATTATTACTGCACCATATACTGATATTTTTTAACTGCTTAATAATTCTACCAATATTATACTATATTTCAGTTACCTAGACTGAATTCATAGAAGAAATATATTCTGATATGAATAAGTAATTGTTTTTTATTTATTTGTTAAATTGCCAGTTCTTTAAAAGAATACAATTTTGAAATAGTAATTTAATATACCGTAAAATCCGGCGTATAACGCGCACCTATACTTTCAAGCTGCATTTTCGAACTTTTATGTATATTCGTCATATAACGAGCAACTCCTTTTTACGAAGAGACCCGTAATGTAATTATGCAACATTCTTATGTTTTGAAGTCATTTATTTGTTGGGCTTACCTTATTACCTTAGGCTTGTTTTAACAAAATGGCATACTTATAGAACTACAATTCTTAGAGTTCATGGGGTATGTCATTTCCTTTAAATGAACAGTATTTCGATCTATGTAGAAGTCTAATTTCTTTTATGCTAATTTTTTCTTTAATTTTTAAAGCTATCACATTTTTATACCCGGTGCACAACGTGCACTCTTAAATTTCGATCTTATTTTTGGCGTTAAAAGTGCGCGTTATACGCCGGATTTTACGGTAATTTCTTTTACAAATGTATATTAATCACTACATTCATTAATATTTCAAGATCACACACACACAACTAAATATTCTATCTCTTCATCAATAAAAAAACTACTCATTATAATTTACTCAATATTTAATAGGAAAACTTATTTGCAAATATTTTTATTTTTCAATGTTTCGAAATATTTATGATTTTCCACATATCTTTGGTCCTATCTTTTTTTTTTTTTTTTAAAGAAGGAAATAAATTTTTAGGTATTTGAAATAATAATGTGAAATTTGGAAAGTTTTAAAAAGCACATTGTTTTCTCAAGTATTCTAAAAAAAGTCTCACATGGTAAAATTTACAAAAGTACAAATTTTTAAATAGTTTTGACATAAACCACTTACCTATAAAAAGTAAATTTGTATAAAAAATACAGAGGGTAAAACTTTAAAGTATGACAGCACTTAAAACAATAAGATACGTTTGAGTTGAATAAAATATATGCTAAAGATCCTTCCGAGAGAATCCTTGAATTAAATAATCGATTTCAAAATTTCATTAAAATTTAATTTCCTCTAAATGATTTAATTATTTAAATATTTTACATCTATAGTTAAATAATGATTAATTATTAAGAATAACTATAAGCTGTTTTTTTTTTGTTGAATTTTTAAAAAAATAATTAGTAAACAATTTCATAAATATAGAAAGTTTGATTAGACTTACAGTCAGCAAATTTGGCCTGTAGCTCTTGAATTCTCGTACTTAATGTCATGACATACCACAAAAGAGCACCTACGATAGCCAGTACAGCAAAATAAGAAAATATTTTAAAGCCTTCCATAAAACTGCATTTGCAATTTTTTTGTGAAGTATTTCGTCCAGATTTTAATCTGGAACCTGGGCGGAATGGTCTGAAAATAAATAAAATAAAATAAATGCATAATTTATAATTTTAATGTCATAAAAACATTATTCAATTACAAATTTTTTGAATTACTGTTTTTCTTTTTAGAGTATAAGATTTATAAAATTAAATAGTATCTACTGATTTTATTGAAAAATTTAATATAAATATCAGTTAGTAATTTTCTTTAAAATTATTATGAATTATAGATTAACAATTTTTACAAATCTGCTAGAAGATTAAAAGGAATTTTTAACTATATACATATAACGCTTAATCAAAGAAGAGGGTACAATTACACAACATATATATCTTTTCAAAATATAACAATAGATGGCGCCATATTTATTTCCAAAAATGATCACAATTCTTTTAGTACGTGATTTTAATGTTTGGAAGAATTGTTTAAATAACTAAGTAAACAGAATAAAAAGGTTACAAAAATTATTATTTTTTTTCATTCAAGATTGAACTCATAATAGAAATGATTGGGTTCCCTAACCTGCAAAGAGAATGTAGCATTTTTAATTATGATTTCAAACAATTTCTTTAACCACATATAAATAAAAACCTTATGTAAGATAGTGTTTTATTCCAAAGAAATGACATGTTATTTATATTCGTGTTATACAAAATATAGAACTAATGCAAAAAAAGTAGTTAGGTTTCAAGAATTGGAAAAACTGCACATTTCATTTTTATATATATGCATGTTTATTACAGCAGACTAAGCAGTTTTCATAAATTACATATTGGTACCTGCTACATATTTTTTCAGGCACTTGTAAACACAACATTTTAAAACAAAAAACACTGTAGAAAAACCCATAAGGTTTTAAAATATACTTAATATACCATAAAAGAAAAAAATATGTTCAAATTCTAATAAACTTTAAAATTCTGCAGGAAACCAAGATAGAAGATAAGAATCAAGTGAAAAATTTCTAATAAAATGTCTTGTACACTTAAAAGCTCTTTTATCATTTTGGTAAACTCCTTGCTTTGTACATACTTAAGGCAAGAAAAAAATGGTGTCAAATTGCATCAAAAGTTCATTTTTCTATAATGCGTTATCCAATATGAAGACAATAATTCCTTAAATGGTGAATTCTGCTTTAATGTATATATATATATATATATATATATATATATATATATATATACATATACTAAAACAAAATTCAATCCTTATCCTGTTCAATCTTTTTTTAAATTTTGCTCTTAAAACTCTTAAGCATTGCCCCCCATAGGAACTTATCAATTCTCACAGTGTAAGTGATAAATAAAATATTCTAGGATGTTGCATTGTATGAGGATTTTCCCCAATTCTCTAAAGATTTTAAGTAGATTTAAATTATATAGAAGTTTCCTATAATTAGTTCCATTTGTAGTTTTGATACTTATTTTTTTAAATCAGTCACATCTACAATAAAATTTACCATGGCCACAGTACTCGATTTTTTTGTGTGAATCCCATTAAGTCATATGCGATTATATTTCTAGATAACAATAAACATATCAGATTTATAAGTAGGAAAAACCTAGCTGTGTATTGATAATATTAAATGTATATTGACAAAGACTGGATATTAATTGCAAAATATCAGACACAATTTAATCTCAAGAATTATTTTAAATTACTAAATTTTTATTCCAAATTAATGCTAAGAGATTATAAATCTATAATCTGTGCTTCTTATCATAAATAATGTCAGAAATCGAAAAGTGTAGACTAAATGTAAAGTTGTCAGAAATAAACTCATTTTTAATAAACTAATAACCAAAACAAAAAGTATTATTAATGAATCAAGAAATGAAGGTATCCAAATTAAAATAACTACTTTAAGAGTTTCAGAAAGAATTGAAAAAGTGATCAGTCTTAAAAGTTTAAACTGCAAATGAATGATTTAAAAAAAAATAGAAAAAAAATTCTGAAGAGAGAGTATTCAGATAAGAGTCATTCATTTTATGTGACAAAAAAAAATGACAAACAAAATTGAAAACTGGAATAAAAAAGAATCTAATTAGGTTAGAATTCTTAGTTTGAAAGTGTGAGATATGCAACAATAATAGTACCAACAAAATGGATACGTTCAATTATCTGAATCTTATTTAGGTGAAACAGAAGATTCTCATTTGGGGTTATTAAAAAGTAAGCTTTGCAATAATCTTAACTCATTAGTTACTAAAATTAACAGCTGTTATAGAAATATAAATGGTCAGGCTGGTTGACAAAAATTTTTGATACAGAAACTCAGTGGTGTAACGAAGAACACTTGGGCCCTCCTGCAAAGTCAGGTTTGGGGCCCCAAGTTGGATTTTACAAAGGGTAGGTACTTGGCAATAGTCAGGCTGTGGGCCCTCTACAGCCCTGCCCCCCCCCGCGATGCGGGGGTGTACATTACGCCACTGCAGAAACTCCAATCAGAAGTTCAGATTCGTTAGAAGTCGAAATGGAAAAATATGGGTATCTCTTAACAAATACTATTTCAGAGAATTCTGAAACAGTTTGTATTACAATTCAATGGAAATTTTTTAAATGGTGATTATAGTTTTTAGAATTTATTCAGATTTTATAAAGAATTGAAAGTTAGAGGAAGAACACAAGCTTATTAACACAAACAAACCAAAAACTACTAAAATTTTAGCACAAAATCTAGGATGGATTTAAAAATTTAAGCAATAAAAACAATTTATAAATGATAGATTTAAAACTGTATTATTACTGTTAACATCAGAACATATGCTTGAAATTTATTCCTCCAATATTTAAGAGATTTTAAAAAACTTTTAAAGGTCACCTACTCCAGACACAGAAAGATGACTTACATTTCATCAGGAGTATCTACACTGCCTTTGAAAAAAGGTATAAAAAGTTATAATCACAAATTTGGTGGCATTTCCTCATATTTGTTGTTTTCTTATCCATGTGGTGAGTTAAAATGACTGAAACACATTCTTTATTAGTTTGTAAGAGATCAACACTCTTTTTAGAAAACCAAATAAAGAGCTGCAGGGTTTGCAGTTCTTTGAATTCAAATAAATATATTATCATTATTAACAATAGTGAACAATTCTTCTATAAATCATGTGACTGATATAGAGATGAAACAATAATTAGAAGTATTAGCGAGCAAAAAAATTTTAAATATCAGAACTTGAACAAATCGAAAAAGATTTTGACATTGAACCTAAAATTGAAACTACAGAAAAATGTTTCTCAGTGAGAAACATTTCTCCAATGAGCTGATGCAATGTGAAAAACGCTCACTAGAAAAGTACAAAGATTACTAATATCAGAGTCAGTGTATGTAACACTAACAGAACGTCATAAAACTCAGCTATTGAAAGCAGAACTTATTTACCATTATGATAAACAAATTAACCAGATATTTATTTATAAAAAGCAGAAAAAGTCTCATAGCACACATTTTCAAAGGTCAAAGGGCAGACTGCCTAAAAAATTTCCTGACACAAAAATATTGCTTGATTCATTCCACACCCATTGAAATACAAGAATAAGTGTTCCAGAAACATATAAAAGAAAAAAATAATAAATGCAAAATTAAGAGCATGGTAGTCAACAGGTCATGGTCATAAACTTATGGCTGACATTGTCAAGTTGTGGGTTCGAGCTCAGGTGCCATTAAAGAACTCAGTGTAAGAGAGCCTGATGCATGTTAAATCTGTCAAGGCTCAAAATCCTCCAGTTGGTGTGGTGTAAAGGTTAGGAGAAGAGGATGCCGAATCAGGTGTTGTCCTCATCACTTGACAGTGGTCCAAAATTACAAGATCCATCAACAACAGTTCTTGTGTTGCTTTAGAGCAGGCGTGGACATTAAGTCAATCAGGGTCGACCGGTGGACCATCAAGACATTTTGGGGTGACTGAAGATTAGCAGTAAATAATTATATACTGAAATATTAAAGATTGGCAGAGACAGAGATAGTATGCAGAATAAATCTTCTATCTATAACTATGAGTACTAACTTAGATGAAAATGTTTTATTTTTTAATGTATTTTGAATTGTTTCATAACAAATGCATCATTTAGTATTATTTTATTTGTGGCTGTTAATATTATGCTTGTGTTGTTTTGGTTTAAATTCATTCTTAAAAGTATAAGTTCATTTTATTGTAGTTATGTTGGTAAGTACATATTCTGCATTCATTATTAAGTTATGATAAATATTGGGTCTTAGCTCACCTCACCTATGTCACTGGGTGGACCACAACACCTTGAAAAAATCAGAAGTATCTCGCACCCTGGAATAGTCTGCCCATTTCAGCTTTAGAAAGTGTCATTTATAAAACATATAACCACAGCACATTAACTAAAGAATATTTATTTTTGCATCTTTATGAATACATCACAGCACTTCTTGTACATAAGTTCAAAAGAATCTAAGTATTTTTAATCAGTTCCTAAAAGAGAGAGAGCAGGCAGGAATGGTCAAAACCAGATTTTAAAGCATATTACTCAATTCTCCAAATTACTTTCATTATACCATACTACAATCATAATCAAAATTTGCATATATTCTCTGTATGGATAATTTTTATCATATAGCCGAAGAAAGATTAAGATTTTATCCAAAAATGTAAAATTTCGAAAATTTTAACTCCACCTATTAGGTTAAAATGAGGAACAACATGCCCATCATATCTGACAGTTTCTTTGAAATTCCATAATGCAATAATGATTCATTTAAGGAAACTATTTATTTTGGTGATTCAAACCAATTAAAATGCAAAATTATTCTGTTCTCTGTTCCATATTGCTATTTATTAATTAAATAATTAGCATTTTCTTTTTTTCTCTTTTAAAGCAGTCAATGTATTTAGAAAAAATATATTTCTCTCTTCTTATTGAAAAGATTTATTAAGAGATGATGATTTCAACTTCGGGAGGTATTTATTACCTACTTCCTTTTAAATTTTTGTTCATTTTTTTTTCAAGAGTGGCTTCAATTAGTTTTTAGGAAACTATGATTTAAAGAAGTATAATTTACATTATTTTTTTATGATTTGGAATAAAATGGAAAAATACCTGATGCATTTCTAAAGGTTTCTTTTTGAACAATATTGAATGTTTAGTTTCAAAAAATGAAAAGTGTTATATTGAGAAGAATTCTACAAGTGAATATATTTGGAATCCCAGACCAACTACAATTTCAATTCTTATAAGATATATGTTTGTGAGGTGTCATAAAGGACACTTACTTCGAGCAAGAGATTTGATATAGCAACAAAACTAAATCACTTTAATTAAGAATCAATTATATCCTAAACATTTGGAATTTCTTTGGCTGAGGATGCACAAAACCAGCAATATGAAAGACCTGCTTTGCAACGTTCCAGTGTTCTTAGAAGGATTTATCTTCCTTGGGAAAAATTAGAATTTTAACAAAAAGTAAGCCCTTGTGCTGTAAGAATGGTATAATTTTTAATTTACTACAATAAAATGATTTAATTTCTAAGTTCGACTGTTGACAGTTTGGCGAACTACTTTAAAGATCGCCAAAAAAACTGGCTAAATCACCAAAAGGACAGCTTATACTTTACTTTAACCAATCTATTATTTCACTTCCAATTTACACTCTTCATTAAAAAGATCAATATTTTCTCTTCACTAAACCTTAATGACTTCTGCAAATTACATCAGATCGCTTAAGTTTTCAAAACAATACATTTTAAAATAATTTAACAATAATCCATAAAAAGAAAATACGAAATATTTGAAATATATCTTTTCAACACAATATTAAAAAAAAGGATAAAAGAGAGAAGGAAACTGCTTACTTCTTAAATCTGACTTTTCTTTTTTGCTTAGGCGCTTGAAAATGAGAAAAAGAAGGTGAATCCAAAGAGTCACTCGAAGATAACCCAAGGAGCTCAACGGCTTCTTGGGTATTATTGTTCAATAATTTCTGAGGATTGTTCTCCATAATAGGATTTTTATCTACAAGTGAAAGCATGAAGCAAATATAACACGCTTTTTTAGTGTAAAAATAGAATTAAGTATAGCAAAAAGTAAACTTGTTGTTCGTTGAAAATATACACTTGACGGTCCTTTCAAAGTCCAATTTTATACTCTTCAGATAACACAGATTTGTCGAATTTCGAACAAGGCTTGGAAACTATGAAAAATTTCATTTGATAAGAAGTAACGTGATATAAAGCCATGGTGTGTTATAAAACTCTTCTTCCGATAAACCTATTATTCTATCAAATGTCCATGAAATCGAAATAACCAGGAAGAAAACATTGACTATCAGCAACGTTGTTTGTACCACGTGACTGTAATATCTAGTTCACTTCAGTTGATGATTAAGAGTTTCCGAACTGAGAGATTTAATGAAAACGAAACTAAAGGTAGCACTTTTTCTGTTTTTTGTTGTTTCTCAATCTGCGACAGAATATGAACGGAATTACTTTCGAAACCTAAGTTATTCATTTATTTTTACGAGTAACAACTATGAAATAATCTGGAAAAATACTGGCAAAAAATAACATTTGATTAAAGACAAACTGTTCCATAATTTCATTTAAGTTTCCGAAACCTGATCCTTAAAGCGGTGTTCCTCAACCCCCCGGACTGTGGACCGGTGCTGGCCTATGGACCAAATGGTACTGTGCCACTCAAGGAGCATTACATTATTTCTATTTTATTTAATATGGTATATTTCTCTAGAGACTATGTGAATTTCCATGGGAATCACTTAATTTTAATTTTTTGATGTAACTATTTTATTCTGAAGGCATATTTATAAATACAGTTAAATTAAAATTATTAAGTCAAAACAATTTAAGACATTAATAGTCAATGTCCATTCTCAGCTGGTCGTAGTAAAAGGATCAAAAGAGGAACAATCCGCGGCGATAAAAAGGTTTGGGAGCCCTGTTTTGATTGAATTTTATTGTTCCTTGCAAATAAATACTTTACCTGCAGAGCGATACTATGAAAACCTTAAATTTTTTTATAATGTTTTCTATAGCAAAATAATGTGATTAATATTTTAGCTTGTTGAGTTTAAGATTAGATATCTACATATAGTAGCGCACCGGAATTTTTCAGAGGGAGGGGGGGTCCAGGGTCGAAAGTCCACCATTCTTGTGTATCATGCTACGTTTGATTTTGTCGATTTTCTGGAACAAAAAGCATTGTAAAACTAATTATTGAATAAATAATTAGCTTTAATTAATAAAACTAATCATTAATAACAAATACTTAACTAAAGTTTACGTACTACACACTTAGAATTATAATCAATCGGAAAAAATTAAGGGCTTTTGGGGGGGCCCGAACCTCTAGGAATCCCCCCTTTAGTGCGCCACTGTCTGCGTACCATATACATACCCTCCTACACTTTATGTGTCTATTTGATAGAATTGTAAAATTGATATCTGTATAATTTCCACAAATTTTAAATTTGATTTTTCATACTTTATGTATTCCTGAAAAATATGCATTTCTTTTATCGCTTTTGGAGTCGTAGATATATTTTAAGTCACCAAAGGGAAAAAAATGTTACATTTTATCTGACTGAGTCGAATCGACCAATATTATTAGCATGCATACAAATGCATGGGAATCCTATAGTGGCGTACGTACACCCCGCATTGTGGAGGGGGGACAGGGACTCTTAGGGGCCCAAATCTTGACTGACGCTACGTATTGGAGCTTGGGGACCTAAACCTGAGTTTCCAGGTGCCCTAATATTCTCCGTCACGCTTCTGGAAACCTATATAGTATTTTTAATATGCTTCATTTTCAATAGATGGCGTAAGTACACTAATATAAGGAAGTATACTACTATAAAACTTAGCTCAGTGGCGCGACAGCTCGTGTGGGCCAAGGTCTCCTGTGCCCAACTCAGTACAGGTGACCTTAGGCCCTGAGGTGCATGAGCAGATGTTCCGGTCAGGTGGTCAGCCTGACGCAAAAACCCCCAGTGTTAAGTTCCCAAGCAAGCTTGGTACTCCTTTTATCGACCCACTGAAGGGATAAATGGCTGAGTCAACCTTGCCCACCCCGGGGTTTGAACCTCGGATCTGTGGTGGAGAAGTGCGATGCCCTAACGATTCAGCCACTGGGCTTCAGCACACTAATATAAGGCTATTATTAAGTTATATCTACTGTTGCCTTAACCCACTATGTCTGCGACATATAGTCAGTTCACGCGTAATATGTGATTATTAATTGCCACAAATTACGCTGCTGGCTCCACAAAATGCAACACCAAGAATTAGAGATATCACGGCGAAATTTACTTGGCAGATAACATGTTGTACAAAGATTAAGCAACTAAAATCGCAGTCTCTTGTGACGTGTGGATGATGACAAAATCATTAGTAAGTGTAGCCGCCATTGTTGGCTGTAACCGCTGTCACGTGCCTCGGCGTAGAATCAAAGAGGCTTTGAATGCATCCTTGGGGTACAGTTGTCTCTGTGTGTCTTTCACATTTGGTGGAAGTTGTTCTGGTGTAGCAGCGGGTGGTTTAATTTTTTGACTTAACAAAATTACACTAAAAATTGAATCAAGTTATTCTAACCTTAATCTTAGTCTGTATGATTTCAATTAAGTTATGAATTTTTGTTCTGATGTGCTTAACAATCCGTCATATAGGCGATGTAAGTTAAATCTGATTGAGCTCATAAAATCTCCTGTTGGCACGATGTGGCAGTCAGACAATGGGGTCTCCACTTTAGTGGAATTCAGAATTACGAGTTTCATCGACAATAACTTTGTACCGCTTCCTGGTGCCACTTAAATAAGCAATCAGTCAAACTGGCATGAATCATGATCAGTGGAAATAAATAAATTTATTATTATTATTCATAAAATTCTTAATAAAGAATAAGAAATTTTTTAAATTTTTCAAAATTCAAAATTATTAGAATATGTTATGAAAGTAGCTTTCATCTTTAAAATCAAAGCGTTGGAGAAAAAGCTCTGTTCCTATTTCAAAATTAAATATTCTAAATGGATTATTTGCAATGGGTACCTCTTTAATATTGTATTAAAAATTAGAAGTAATTTTGTGTTTTTGTAAAAACTCGAGGAAATATTGGGGGTAAAATAAGTTTTATGTTCTTATAATAATTTACCATTGTAACCGCTCTTGTTATAATAGCTATAGCTGACTGTTCAAGGTTTCAAAAGCGCTATCAAGAGACCACCCATCTTCAGGACAGGCCAGTTGACGAAAGAACTGTGGTACAGGGCCTCTTTTCCGCTTAGGAACGCTAGGCACGTGCCTAGGGTGCAAAAGATTTGGGGGCGCAAAAAAATGGAGAGTGAAAAAAGAGAAAAAAATTTTAATTACTGCGAACGAACCACCCTCTAGTGAATCATGTATGCGCTGTGTGTGTGTGAACACAGAGCTATGGAAAACATCTACAATGGAAAAGGAAAAGCTGAACAGTTTGATGCTGCTTTGCGCTTAAAATATTACAACACAAATTAATTACAACTAGCTTCATGGCCCATCGTTGCGCTGGCTTTCTCTACTTTTATAAATTTTACCGTCCCTTCTCAATATCAGTACTTTCATGGCAAACAGAAAAGTGTTATGGAAGACATAATACAACAGGAGAATGTATTGATATTCATGACAATATTTTCCAAAAATCTTGAAGCATTTCTCCATAACAAATCATTTAAATAAAAAATAACGGGAAAAAACAAACAAACAAAAGCAAGAATTTGACGGGATGTGAGGAAAGCACGTCTCCCAGCCCTCTGTAAAGCCAAAATTTCAAAAATGTGTGTGGAACCATTTGCCTGTGCATTAAATATTATATTTAAAGCACCTTTTCCAGAGTGAAGGTTGAGGATCCTGTTCCACGTGTTACTCAACAGCATGTAAAAAAAGTATTTACATAAAAACTGTTTTATAGTTGATATTATTAGCGCCTAAATTTTAAATTTTTAAGGGAACCAGTTTATCATACACTTTTAAAAAGAAATTGATTCTTCGATTGCAGTTTTAAACAGTGCATATTTTTCAAAATCAAAAAAATGCTAACACTCTTATGTGCATTGATAAAATAAACATAAAACAGGGCAAATTAAATTGATAAAAGCGTTTATTTATTTTATTTTTTAAAAAATTTAAAACTACCTTTTTTTAAAATTAATATGCGTAGAACCAATTGCCTGTGAATTAAATATTATATTTAATGATTTTGCAATGATCACAGCTCAAAGAAAGCCTTTATTGTACGAGTACAATGACAGTAACTCAACAAAGAATAAGGATGTCTGAAAGTAAAAAATAGTAAAACGATAAACGATGATAATTAACAAGTTAATAACTGTTTATACAATAATGTTTATACAATAATCTATCCGCGTCCTTCTTATTAAGAGGAGTCGGAAACCTCTATACCGACAATGTTAAATTGGTTGTTTTCGATGTACCTTTTCTCAAAATCTGTCATATGTACATGCTTGCACTTTTCCCTACAATTAAAGTACGCCTTTCTCATTATACTGAAATGAGCTTTTAGCTAATTTTGAATTTTTTCATAATTTATAAAATATTTCATCAAACATAGTGAAAATTGACCCATTTTTCTCATAAAAAAATTGTAAAAAATATATTTTTGAGTCTTTTACAAAAAGAACATTTTAGTATATATTAGTTAATAAGTATGTTTTAAAAACTTACACATACATGTGGACCTTATTTTTCCAGAAAAGGCACATCGAACATAAAAAATTTACATTTTGAGATAAAGGAACTTTAATCTATAATTACTTTTTTATTAAAACATACCTCCCCATACTCCAAATAATCTACATTTTTTTAATCTCTTCATCCTCTTCTTAAGCCCCAAACTTCCTTTGTTTTTTGTAAACATGAGTATTTAGCCTTTAACAGCCTTTGTTTTTCGAGGCGCTCCATTGCCTCTACCGTGTAATCAACAGGCTCAATATTAAGTTTTCTCAAAATTTCTGGTTTTGATACATATTCCATATTAAATGATGAAATTGTATCATATGTACCCAATGATAATACTTCTATTTATACAAATATTTTTTTCGGTACACGAGACCATATTACGTTGTTTACACTTTCATTGGGATTTTGTGTACCTCCATGTAAACACTTTTTTAGAAATTCTGGATTATAAATATTTTGATTTCCATCATTCATTCAACTTTTAAGCAGAAACAAAATACTTTGTTTACATTTTTCGCCATTTAAATGGGCGTGGCTCAGTTTCTATGATTATTTAAAAATTATTTTTAACGGCTTTTAATTACCCCAGTGGTTAAAGTAAGATATCTTTAGAAATATTAAAATCTATACAATTTGAAAATGTAAAAATCTCAAATTTGTTATATTAAAAAAATTTTAGGTTTCCAATACCCCTTAACAAATCCTCTTGGGAAATCTTTGATCCTTAAAAACTATTTTATTTGAACGCACCCTCTGAAGAAGACAACGTGAATATGTAAATTAGGTCTACTATATATAGTCTAAGCTTTCAAGCTAGTGTGTGTGTGAGAGAAATGGGATATGTGTTACTAGCAGAACAGTGATTAATCAGTTTTATAGCGTAACGCATATATTTAGTACTTGATAATTGTAATAATTAAGGTGACGATTTGTCACTAGAGATTGAATAGAGATTAGAGATAGCTGGTAAGGCATTTTATTCGAGCCTGAAGTAAGTGTTCTGGTATTTAAAGTCTTCTCCCATACTTCGCGTGCTTTGTTAATTATCTCCATATAGCTTTAATTGGGAGCATCTCTTAGTTTTGATTGATTGAACTTGTGCTGTTGATTGTGTTACGAATAAATTAACTGATTTTGAACATGGTGTTAGTCTTCCTTCCCTTTCTCTCACATCTCTAGGCGTGGATCCGAGAGATCCTTACAGTATATACCCTATACCCGGTGTGGGCATTACGTCGATCGTGAACGACCTATGGACTGCAAAGACATTTTGAGGTGACCGCCTGAAGATTTAAGCTGTTAATTGTGATTTTATCTGCTAATTATGTAGGGAAATATTCAAGATTGGTTGAAGTACGCAGACTATATATAAGTCTTCTGCTGACTATAACAACAAAAAGTAATTTCGGATAAAAATGCTTTATTTATTTATTTTTATGTATTTTGAATTGTTTCATAACAAACGCATCATTTCATATTATTATATTTGAGGCTGTTATTATTATTATGTTTGAATCTTGCGTTTTGCCTTAAACGCGGTTTTTGTGTACGTTTTCTTTATTTTAGTTCTGTAGGTAAGTACATAATCCGTATATTTATTATAAGTTAAAAAATAAATATTGTAGACATTTTCCTACCTCACAACCCCTAAGACATCGGGAATTGGTGCACACAAGAATTTTTCAAGGGGTTGGAGGGTTAAAAGTCTACCATTCTCGTATCGCATACCGCAATACGCAGCCAAACATATTTTTTGATTTTGTAGACTGTCAGAAACAAAAAACAGTAAAAAATAAATTACTGAACAAATAATCAGCATAAATTAATATAAAAAATTATTATTAACAAAAAATTACGTTTTACGTACTATATACATGGGATTAAAACCAATCGGGAAAAAAATCAAGGAAGGGTTCGGACCCGTGGTCCCCCCCTTGTGGGTTCCACTGACACTGGGGGGGACCGCAACACCTTGAAAAAATTAGAAGTAGCCCGTACCCTGAAAAGGCCTGCCCACCCCTGCTATATACTATAATTGCAAACTGCAAACAATGGGTGGTTCGTGAAGCCGTAAGGTAAGAAATGAACAAGAGTGGCCAAACCATGTCATTGTCCTTTCCTTACGCTGCCGGTTGCTAGTCCGGGATACGGCGGGTTTATAGTTGGTGGTTAATGAAAAGACTGTCCACAAAATGAACAAAAGGAAAGAAAGGAAAAAAGAGTAATAAAGTTAAGGGAAAATCTCTCTTGGACCAAAATTGGCAAGATAAGAATTAAAGCAGGAGACGCTCTGAAAAAAAGGGGGAGCAACAATTGAGGCTACTAGAGCACTAACTAGGACTACAGAAAGTTTAAAAACAGCCCGGACATGGTCGCTATGAAAGTTCGTCCATGATATTCTGCCATTATTTTTGTTAACGTCAAGTGTTGTCTTTATGTAACCTAATTTGAATTAATAAATAATTGTTACACTAACGGTGGCTTCAATGAACCTAACCCCGAATTTACCACTTTTAGTTTAATCTTTAACGTCTAACGGGTGGCTGCGGTAGCCGAGTGGTATAAGTATCGGACCGTGGCTTGCTTTGTCACGAGTTCGAGCCTAGTACCACTGAAAACCCGCCGTGTAGGGCAGTGATGCACGTCAAATCTGTCGAGAGCTGGAACGTCCTCCCGAAGGTGTGGTAGTTAGGAGAGGGGGTGCCAGCTCAGGTGTCTTCCACGTCACTTGACCATGGCTCAAAATTACGTGATTCGTCACCAAAAGCCCTCGTGTAGCTAAGCAGTGTGACATTAGTAATCAATCAATCAACGGACTACACCATTAATAAATAAAATTTTTCGTTATCATTAAGTAAAATATATTTTCGGAAGAAATATTTATCAATATCCTATGACAGGGGTGACGAAACTTTCTGGATCAACGTGCCATTTTTTCTAAAGACACGTTTAATAAGGTATAGAAGTGCCGTCAAATATTTTTGACTTGTGATCATTGGGAAAATAGTAAAACTAAATACTAAACAACTCAAAACTTTATTTCCCACGAAAAAATACATTTTGCTCTGTATAGTAGTAAATATTTTAGTTATTCTTGTAATTCAAAGTAAAGTAACATTAGTATGATTTTTGTTGTTGCACATAAGATGACACAAATAACTTATATTAGTATTGTAAGATGTTACTTTTAGCAGAATGTATGCTAAATTGGAGTCATCTGCACAAAACGGTTTCTAAGCAATTAATACACTGGTGTGCAAAACTTAAGCAACAATGTAAAAATTAAGCAGATAACCATGAAATTGCAGAAAAGGAGGGCTGGAGATCAGTACAGTGAACACGTAAGTCAGTAGAAACGTCATGCGTATACAAATATCAGGAATGAAACGTCAGAAGCGACGTGAGCGTACGCAAAACGCGTGATGTCGGCGCGTGCTGTTCAACAGTAAAATAAAATGAAGGACGCAGACGCAATTCAACATATTCGCTGCGCCAGTGAATCAGTTCGTGAAGTATGGCTAGAAGAAATCACCTTCACGACTTCACACGTGGAAGAATGATCGGAAAGCTGGAGGAGGGACGTACCGTCACCAGTGTAGCTGCAGAGTTCGGAATCAACAAAAGTGTCGTTTCGCGCGCTTGGAAAGCGTTCCAAACCACATGTACAGCTGTTAGAAAGGTTGGTGGTGGCCGCCCGAGGACGACAACTGCAGGGGATGACCGATATATCATCCTGCAGGCGAAAAGAGGCTGACGGCAGTCAGCAAGCGTCATTGCTCAGCAACTCTCTACAGCAACGGGGCGACAAGTGTCGCGGTTTACTGTGGCCAGACGCCTTCACAAAGGGGTGTAACGTCGTGTATAGCTAGTCATCAATAAATTTTTTTGTACAGCCTAATATATAAAAAATATTGTTTATTAGTTAAACAATTTGTTAGTGAAGTAATATTATTCAGTCTACATGCCAAGCCGGTGTAGTCAGTCTATTCTATTCTCAACGCCACCGGCGTTCATAGTCTTTCCACTCCAATCTCCGGACTCAGCCCTTTTCTCCATACAAGGCGGCTCCTCTCTCTCTCTCCCCTTTTTTCGTTCTCTCACGTCCCTTTCTTCTCTCCTCAAAAAGAACTCTTTTAAACACCAGGGGGATGTTCACAACACGCCCCTCGTTCCTTCTTATTGGCAGGTCACAAAAGTCTCTCTTGACCTCCCTCGTCCTATTTGCGCATAACACGCCAAAATACACCCGAGCCTTCTGGCCCAAGGGTTCATAGTTCCTTGTCCAACATCTGGACACACTTGTCCATCACGCCACCTGTTCCTAGTTTCCCCTTCACTCAACACCAGAAAAGACGACATGATTATTTTAAGATAGGCTTCGCCTATTGTCAATGGGGCGTCGAACTCTTATGTCCATTGTGATTTTCAGTCAGAGTGTCGTCATGGATCCAAGGACAAACAATAAACAATGACCCCTAGCCACGTCCACTGGTCATTCCACAGCTGGTGGATCGTAAAAATTCAGGGACAAACGATGGGTGTGGTACTTGTCCTTGAACAGCTGGTGAAACCATAAAACCTATCGTGAATCAAAAGATGGGAATTCACAACCATCGACGATGTCACAGGGACCTATTCGCCCGCCGTCCTGAACGCTGCCTCCCGTTGAAAGTTGACCACCGACGCCACCGTTTACAGTGGTGCAGAGAGCACAAAAACTAGACAACTGTCAGTGGAGTCGTGTCCTCTTTACGGATGAGAGTCGGTTAAGTACCAGAAGCGATTCTCAACGCGTTTTGATTTGGAGAGAGATCGGGACACTGATTTAAATCCCATCGAACATGTGTGGGATGCTTTGGGGAGATGTATTGCAGCACGCTTACATCATTCGGAGAACACCCAACAACTCAAACAGATGCTGATTGAAGAATGGGCACTCCTACCGCAAGAAATGTTGCACCAGCTGGTTCTGAGTATGCGGAGACGGTGCGAAGCAACCATTGCAGTGAGGGGAGGGCATATACCATATTAAGGAACATCTGCTTGTTGTTCTTCCTGTTGGATAGACCATCAGGAGTCACGATACTATGCGTTCAATAAAGCTTGTTTTTGTTTAATTCCATACCGTATGCATTGTATTCCCTTTCCAGCGCCGATGCTTTCGTCATCCTTTACGTACATAATACTCTCCCTCATTTCTGAATTTCATGTCTCTCAGATGATTTTTCGTGAAGTTATGGCATTAAACCCACCTGTTGCTTAAGTTTTGCACACCAGTGTACTTTTTACTGTGGTTCACTTTTTTGACAAAAGTATTTGTAATCTGTTTCAAAATGCCATTTTGCAGACAATGTTCTACACACCACTATTCCAGAACATAAAACATACACCGTTTTGTCGCATTTACTAATCGTGCCAAACTTATTGGTCCAACAAGTTGAAATTCTGTTACACTTACTATCCTGCACTTTTTGTTTTTTTCCAAAACTAGTTCATAACTGTTAAAAATCAAATATATAACACAAATAAACTTTAAAAAACAGTTGTGTCAATGAAGTTGACTATACTACGTGCAGATAAACTTTGCATCATTAGCAATTATAGTCCATGGCGTAACAAAGACAAGACAATAACGAAAGTGTGTGCGCTCTGCAACAGATCACTCGCATTTGTTTGTAATACTTCTTAGTGAACTTGGTTTTTTTGAACTACAATGCCAACTGTTTTGGTCGATGGCATGCCCAAATATTGTGTCGCATGCCATCAATGGCACGCGTGCCACTGGTTCGCTATCCCTGCTCTATGATATATCATAAGCTAATCGTAATTATTTACAAAAACTAAAAAGGTGCAAATTTAAATAATTTGTAAGATCTTTATATATTCACATGTTTAAACTGCTTTACCATATTTTTTGTATGTGATTGGTTTTCTTTGTACAATGCTTCATTAACCTTTTAACATT
Organism: Trichonephila clavipes; assembly: GCA_019973935.1. Classification (NCBI taxonomy): domain Eukaryota; kingdom Metazoa; phylum Arthropoda; class Arachnida; order Araneae; family Nephilidae; genus Trichonephila; species Trichonephila clavipes. The sequence goes on along the minus strand of BMAU01004130.1, from coordinate 302,968 downwards.
TAAGAATAATTTGATATCTTAAAAATATTTTATTTTTAAATTTATTTTTTTTATAGACCCAGAAGTTTTTTTGGAGAGCTGCATTTTATAGCTAGAAGCTTATTTTCCCAAATAAGCTTGTAGCTATATAAATCAACTAAATGCAATAAAAAAAACTTTGAATTCTAATGAAATTTTAAAGAAATTTTTTTTAGTTATTTGGTAGCAGCTATATAAATTAAAATATCTCCTTTATTTTATTTTATTTTATTGAAATATTTTCCCGAATGTATTTATAACTTTCGAACAGACTGTTTTAAAATGAGTCAACAAACTATGATAGATATTTTAAAAAATCACTTAACTTTGATAAATGTTTTAGAAACTCTTTAAAACATATACTAATACGTTATTATTATTCAAATTTCATAATTATGGCAGCTGTATTCGGCATTATTTTTTACCCCAAATTAAATTTCTATAAATTGATCAATGTATTATTCTTCAAATATGAAGTTATTAAAATGCATACAAAAGGAATTTCACGGAAAAAGGTTACGTAAACAAAACATAACACACATGAAAGATGATTATTTCCCCTTAACATAAAATACAACCTCTGACTATAAAGTTCGGTGAATGAAGTCAGAATGCCCGATCTGGCAACACTGGTGAAACAAAATGCTGTACATGTGTAGTGGTAGATGTTGACCATCTGCCCCCACTGTTGTTCAGTTGAGGGTCGTTTGTGCTCCGTGTAACACTTGTTTTACAAAGTACTTGTCTAGTGCGTTGGTTTTTAACTGAGAAAGAGGAAAATGAATGAACAAAAGATTAATTTAAAGTTTTGTTTTAAGCTTAGCAAGACACCGACAAAAACTTATTGAATGCTGCTACGTGTTTATGAAGATCAAGCACTGTCCATGAAATGTGTACGAGTGGTTCGCCCGTTTTCGAGAAGGTCGGGAAAGCGTTTCCGACTATTTACGTAGCGAAAGACTGGTGACCTCCGTCAGTGACGATAACATTGAGAAAGTGAGTAAATTAATCCCGAAAGATCGTCGATTAACTGTTTGCATGATACCTGGATGATGAATGTCACAAGGTACATTGAAATTTTGACCCATTTTATGAAACGCCTACGCAAGATACTACCTCAGAATGCACAACAAAGTTCATGGTGTGATATCCCATGATTGGGGATACCCTCTCTCCACTATCCACGCGACCTACGTCTGAGGGAATAAAAGATGAACCACTTAACTCAGCTAAAATAAAATCAGTTTATTATAATATTAATTAATAAACAATACAACAACACTAGAATAGGAGGATAATGATCAAGAGTGATGAGACGCAAAACGTATTACTGATAAATAGCGCAATTAACCACTGAATCTATCTTAATAGATTAATTCCTAACTTAATAGTATCCGTTCTATCCTTTAAGTTTAAATGAACAAGCTTACCGCTTTTTCCTGGGCAAACAGCTACGGTATTAACATCAATTTATCCTTTAATCTGACTTGCTCTGGCTAAGACAATACTCCGTTGGTCTCGGACCCACTTATAATTCACTGGACTGACACTACTAGACAGGCTCACAGAATTAAGACTCTTCTCCTAGAACTTTATTTCACTTCACTTAGCTTACTTAGTGCTCAGAATTTCTCTTAGATATCATCACGAATGCTAACATTCCAATATATATGTTTCCTAATCTGCATAAACACGCTCTCTTCTTGGGTGGGTTGAAAAGAATTACCATTCTGGCCCCAAAGAAGTTCCAAGAGGACAATTAGTAGAAGTACCGATAAAGCCCCGTCACAATGGTTTTTTGTTCACGATAATGCTCACCCTCACACAATCAATATCGTCAAAAAATTTGTAGGAAAAAAAGGGGTGGTGCAAATATAGCATCCACCATTCTCGCCAGATCTCAAACTTCCAGACTTCTTCCTACACCCACGACACAAACTAGCTTTGAAAGGAAAGAGATTTGATGATATTTCTGACATCGAATGAAACGTGACGAGGTTTTTGACTCCATCTCAAAAGAAGACTTCTTGCAAAGTTTCCAGGACATGTAAAGCATAACTCAGAGATGCATAGTTAAAAGAGGTGAATATTTTGAAGGACAGTAAGGTAACGTTCGTTAATATTTCATCTACGTTAAAGGACTATTAACCGAATTTTATTGTCAGAGGTTGTACAATTTGTAATTTTTTTCTATTAATAAATGGGAAGGGTAAAGCATTTAAAATGACATTCACCCTCACATTGTAATATTAATATAATTTATATAAAAAGGGAGAGAGACAGAGAAAGAGTAAGTGTGAGAAAAATTAATTAAAAAATAATTTCTATGCAAAATATTTTACTTTGTCACACATGTATAAATTAAACACTTGAAAATGAGTTTATTAATGACAGTCATTTTCTATTGTAAATAAAGATGATAAAAAACTTGAAACACTTTTTTCCAAGCTAAAAAAAAGTGCCCCCAAAATATTTATATTACTTATAATTGTAACAAATATGCTTCTTTTCATTCTGTATCCAGGAAATTTTGAAATATACTGTTGCTGCACAAATTTTCCATTTTAACATACAAGATGAAAAGTCCATGTTTGTCATTTGAACTTCAAAACCGAAATATTGAATAAATTGTATGTACGAGAAAAATGATGGGAAGCAAATAAAAATAAGTAATGCTTTAAAACAGTTGTTTTATTAAACCTTTGATTGCCGTGGCCTTTTTTATATATCAGCCTGACATAGCGGATCCCCAAGATTCTGAAAACCCCACCCTCACTCTCAACACATGGCTGAGAAATTTAGATTCCACAATAGTCCTAAAACTGCCTCTGCAACAAAAACAGACTTTTTTAAGACTTTTTTCCCGTTTAAGTAAACAACTAATTAAAAAATATTACGTTGTAGTAATGGCTATATGTACTTGCAAAGAATTAAAAAAAAAACCAAGTGAGTGAGTGATAATATTATATATATAACGTCGCATTGTTCAGCTACTCGAGAGCTTTTGGCGACAGGCCTCGTAATTCTGAGCCATGGTCAAGTGTCGAGGACGACACTTGAGCATGGGACGTTTGAGCTCTCGACAGATTTAAAGTACATCACTCCCCTCTACATGGTGGGTCTTAGTGGTGCTAGGCTCGAACTCTTGACATGCTGGCTAGGTGTCCGTTGCATTGATCACTAGGCAACCGCGGTCATATAGAAGTACTGAATTAATACTCTTGATCAAAATAAATTTTCTAGTATTTTTTTTACTGGGAAAAATTTATTGACACAGTCTAGGACGCACATCTTTTAGTTTTTCCACGAGGTCTTTCACAGTCTGTAAAAATTAATGGACACCCCTTCGTAGACAACCTATGAAAGAACTGACCCTCCCCTTGGGGGAGCTTAAGAACCACTGCTTTAAAATTTGCCTTGTTTTCTCCATTTGCTGGTGAAGTCAGAATTTGATATTTGTCTCCCCCTTCCCCCTTTTATTTTCCAACGTCAAATGTTTTCAATTCCGGAATCACGCATAAAACTAATTAAAATTCATGAAAAAAGTAAAATTTTCAGTTTTTGCGATTTATATTTAACTCACAATAGTTCAAAAGTAAGTACCTGCATGACTTACGTAAAATTTGAATCTCTTTCAAAATATTAATGACAGAACAGAAAGAATTGTTGGAAATGTATAGTGGTGAAATTATAGAAAGTTTTTGATTTCTGTGATAAAAATTTTATGTATATCAGCTGTTGAGTTTAACCAAAGTAGTTTCTATTAGCGAACAAAGATAGTATTTCAGAGTGCTGAGTAAAATACCGCACAAAAGCTTTGGTCAGAATATTCGCATTACATAGTATCGTTATGTATTAATATAGCGTTATTCGTATTAAGAGAATCGAATTCATGAGAGAAATTTTCAGTTTGTCTTATTCTTATTCCCTACTCACGAATTCTTAAAATATTAACTCGTACTAAATATTTAACGTGTTTGAATAGATAGCAGGTTCATGATATTGAACCTGAAGAGATCTGTTTAAAAATCTTTATTTCCAAGAAAATCTGTCACTTTTTGGGATTAATAATGTATTCAGATATGGTGGAAAGAAACAGATTTCCACCTAAAAGAAAGAAATTCTCTCTCTCTCTCTATATATATCTTTATATATAAAAATCTTCTGGGCATATGTTTGTCGCTAAACTCCTCCTAAACGGCTGGACCGATTTCGATGAAATTTTTTGTGTGGGCTCAAGTAAATTCGAGAATGGTTTAGATTCACAATTCGGTTCGATATTGCAATTAGTTAAAAAGATATTAATTAAAAAAATTCAAAAAATACAACTCAACATTCACCTGCAATGTTGTAACAACGCTATTGTTATAAACAAGTAATATAAAAAAAAATTTAATCAATTCCTACTTAGATCAACCAAGAAAAAATTTATTTTAGCTACTTTTTATTAAATAGTTGCAATTAATATAAATATTTATATACATATGACAGAATCACAACATTAAGTGGTAATTAATTTTTATTAATCATCATTAAAGTATAGTATTGTCATCCAAAACAATCGTGTATATAAAATTTCCTATCAATTGAATGCTTTAACACGTGAGAAAAAAAAACCTTTTCAAATTTTGACATAAGTCACCAACGTGGCTGTAGTAGTAATTTTTTAAATAATTAGTTTTAATCGATTAATTTTTATTAATTATAATTAAATTATTGTATTGTCATCCAAAATTATCATGTACATTACATTTCAGCTCAATTGAGCGCTTTAAAATGTATTTTATTAACGATTGAAAATTCCACCAAGATAAATAAATAAACAAACAAACAAACAAATAAAATATGTATAGAGATCGTGAGCTAATAGTAGGAATGGAAAAAGACGTAAGTTGGCGTCGAAAATTGATTTTCATCCAAACTGGCCAAACCCAGTCTTTATTGTTACGAAAATGCAGACGCGATTTACGCTTTTTAGCGTTTATATAATTAATATCTTTTCAAATAATCTTTATATATATAATGTGAGCGAGCTATTTTAGAGGCAAAAAATTTGGATGTTGACGCCATCAATTTCAAAATACAACAGTCGTTGTCTGGTAATGAAATTACATTCAAATTGATTGACACTGTTGTTGATCCTGATGAAGTAGTCAATTATCCTGTAGAGTTTTTAAATTCACTGGATTTACCGGGAATGCCACCACATAATTTGCGATTGAAGATTGCCTTCGAAATTTGAGCGCACCGAAATTGTGTAATGGCACGCGATTAGTCATGAAAAAATCATGGGCAACATTCTTGAAGCCACTATTTTAATTGGAAAATTTCAAGGTGAAGTTGTACTTCCATCACGGATCCCAATGATTCCTTCAGATTCACCTATACCATTTAAACGTTTACAATTTCCAATTCGCTTGGCATTTGCTATGACTATTAATAAGTAACAAGGTCAAACATTGAAAATTTGTGGCTTAAATTTAGAAAATCCTTGCTTTTCTCCCGGCCAATTATATGTTGCGTGTTCCAGAGTTGGAAAACCATCGAATTTATTTGTTTATTAATCAAGGATTAACCAAAAATATTGTACATCTAATGGCATTAGAATAAATTAAGTTTATGTACACTTTAATAAATATATCTGTTATAAAATAGTTTGAGTCTCTCAACTTTTTCACCTTTAATTAAAATAAGAGTTTAAGTTTTTATTCACACAACCAATACATTTAACTTCGCTCATAGTATACACATACTCGCACGCTATCGAGTGATTTAATTGTCATAACCGTACATGTAATGATGTTAGACATTGTAATAACTTTTTAATGCAAATTTTACTCAAAACGGTGCAGATTGTTAAAGCTTATTCATAAAAATTTGGAATTTTTGAATTTAAGATGTGTGTACAGGACAACGTCTGTCAGGTCCTCTAGTCTATATATATAAAGGAGAAAAGCGACTCACTCACTGACTGACTAATCACGATATCTCCGGAACTATTAAAGCTACATAATTGAAATCTGGTAGGTAGGTTTCCCTTCATGGAGCTAAGGACATCTCAGCTAAGAACGGATTTTGCAAAGGGGCGTTATAGATAATTATTTCCATTATTTAAACTATTATATGTACAGTCTTGAAACTTGGTACACAGATTTCTTTCATAAAGTAGATTCCCTACATAATGATTTTTACGAAAATCGACCTCCAAGGGGCGTTATGCATAATTATTTCCATTTTTAAACTATTAGATGTACAGTTTTGAAGTTTGGTTAGCGGATTCCTTTCATAGAGTAGAGATCCGATACAAAATGGTTTTTGTCAAAATCGTCTTCCAAGTGGCGTTGTAGAGAATTAAGGGGCGTTATATAGGCAATTAACTCCTTTTTTAAACTATTAGACATGAAATCTTGAAATTGAGTAAGCAGATTCCATTCATCAAATGGAGATCCACTATAAGATGGGTTTTGTGAAAATCGTTTCCTAAGTGGTGTTGCGGGGTTTAAGGGGCGTTATGGATAATTATTTCCATTTTAAAAATATTAGACGTACAGTCTTGAAATTTGATAAACGGACTTCTTTCATAGAGTAGAGATCCGCTACAAAATGTGTTTTGTAAAAATGGACGCCAAGTGGCGTTGTGGAGAATTAAGAGGCGTTATACAGGCAATTATCTCCCTTTTTAAACTGTTAGACGTAAAATCTAGAAATTGAGTAAGCAGATTCTATTCATTAAGAAGAGATCCTCTATAAGATGGGTTTTGTGAAAATTGCTTCCTAAGTGGCGTTGCAGGGGCTTAAGGGGTATAATAGATAATTATTTCCATTTTTAAACTATTAGACGTACAGTCTTAAAATTTGGTAAGCGAATTCCTTTCATGGTCTAGAGATCCGCTACAAAATAATTTTGGGGAAAATTGATCCCCAAGGGTCATTGAGGGGGATTAAGGGGCGTAATAGATAAATATTTCCGCTTTTCAACTAATAGACTCACCTGCTTCAAAATTAGAAGGTATGTTCCGTTCATGCAATAGAGTTCCTTTTAGAAAGAGTTTTGCGAAAACGGACCTACAAAGAAGTGGGGTTGCGAGGTATTAAGGCATGTTATAGAAAAATTGCTGTTTTTGGAATTTTACTCATTTACTTGAAATTTGTTGAGCACGTTTCTTTAGTTGAATAGAGTTCCACTAAGAATGGATTTTACGGAAATCACCTCAGGAGGAAGCGGGGAGAGTTATTGAGGCGTGTTGATAGATAAAATTCCCGTTTTCGAACTGCTAAGACTATAATAATAAAATTTGGTTTGCATGCTTCTTTTGTTGAATTGGAATCCACTAAGAATGCTCTCAACGAGGTATTGATGATAAAAATTCCGTTTTTGCTCTGTTAGATTTAGACTTGAAATTTAGCACGCATGTTTATTTTATGGAGTAGAGATCCATTGAAAGTTGCTTTGGTGGAAATCCACTTGATTATTAGGTTAAATGAGCGCAAAAAATCCTTCTACTTCTATTTTAGATATAAATAGAAATATTAGTTATTATAATTTATGTCCTTTTTATATCAAGAGGCGAGAGTTACAGCTATAAATAATTTTTTCAATACAATCAAATTCTTAATGCTAGATATCAATAATTCATATATATATATAAACAGTATACATTTATACAACATCGTGAAATACCCAGTGAAGCGGGTGGATAACGGCTAGTATATATATATTCAAATTAAAACAGGTGTGTTATACAACGTATCTAGGGTTATTCTTGATATGCTATGCTCAGAATTTAACTTATGTTGCCTGATACTATTATTCATATGTTATTTTTTCATATTTCTAGAACAAATTTCAAAGCTAAATTTTTCTCTTAATTAATGTATTAATAAACTTAATTTAAAAATACCAGATTCTTTAAATAAATATAGTTTTGAAATTTTTAAAATTCCTCCGACACCATTTACTTTGGGAATAGCTTGGAAATCTATTTTTAACATCCTTTTATAAGCTTCACTTTTATATAACGGAATCTTTGAACTCAATTTTTCCTCACTTTATAAGGTCAGATTAATTCGAAGTTTTGCTCACTTGTCCAGGACCGATGACAATACAACAATTTAATAATTTTGTTCCATTGTCGTGATCAGGATCATCAGGATTAACGATTTCCCATTTTCAGGTCCTATTCCGCTTCTGGCGACTGATTTCAGATCCCATTTCCAGATTTGGCGACTTTAAGATTAAGTTACAACTTAGTTCGATTAACTATAAAAGGGGTGTTTTTTTAATTTTTTTAAACTATAATTTTTTAAAGATAGTGTTAGTCTCAGAGTTAAAGAAAAAAATGGTGTTTCTCAACCCAGAGATAAAATAGTGGTCGAAAAGGGTAGGTTTAACTTTTAATTTCAAATAGTTATCATCACATCGAACTATAGAAGCCTTACTTTAAATATAATTAGACTAGATGTCTTCAAGTATGCTATATATACGAATGTCGAAACGTTATTTGATTCATAATTTTATTTCAGTTGATATTGATCTCTTTTCAGGATTAGTTTACGACATCAGTACATTGGCTTATGATTAGTGTATGATGTAGAGTTCTTAAAAAATTTGGATACATTAAAGAAAGAGGTTGTTGCTGTCTAAAACAAAATTCTTCAACATGAATGCAGTTAAATCTGGAATGGTAGCAGTTATTTTCTAGGAGAAATAGATTTACAAATGATACATAAGTGAATGAATAAATGAATGTGCAAGAATGAAAGGATTAGAGTGATGTTGATTGAACCGTATGAAAATATTTTGGGAAGGTAAGTAATAGGGGAAAAGATGAAGATAGAGAGAAAATTCCAAATAAAATATGCACAATTAATGCTGATTGAGTATTTGGCAAAACTTGTTGCATTTTAAAATTTCTTTTGTATGATTGTGATAACTTCTTATTCAAATAGAGAAGGTGAGAAAAGTTTCAGTAAACACGTATATCGTATAGAAAATAATTTGTAACGAAATAAAGCCTTTTATAGGCACTAATACATTATTTTTAAACTAAAAAAAACTGGAAAAATATAGGAAGGACATAAAAAAACACAATTAAATTAGCCTTAAAAATAAATTATAGTTTAAAAAACACACTTTTATAGTGAATCGAACTAAAAAAATAATTCTTAATATAAGAATAAAATGATTAACGAGAAAATTAATGTCATTGGGATAAAAGCGTGGGGTGCTATATATTAATTGTTATATTTCTTACTAGTTCTATTCCGAAATTCTGGGTTAGTGTAAAAATGTTGTACGAAGCACCCCATGCTTTTACCTCAATGAAATTATAATTTTCTCGTTAATCATTTTATTCTTATATTAAGAACTATTTTTTACTTTTTAGTTCGATTCACTATATTCACTTTCTTAGTTTTTTTAAAACTATAATTTATTTTTCATTTTTTAGCTCGGTCTACAATAAAAGTCTGTTTTTAAGTTTTTAAAACTATCATTTATTCTTTGTTGAATTTATCCTCGAGTTTGATATTTGGAGCTGGAATTATTTGGCTCCTGGAATTATCCTCGCTCTTCAATGGATATTAATTAACGGGTCTGAAGGGTATTTATTCTCTCAGTTTACGGGACCTCGGATGAGTCCCATATCGTTGTATTTCAAAGATCCCGTCTCTTAGATACAGGTCTAAGTAATAAAAGTGTGTTAAGAAGAAATATTAAATATCAATCATATTATCACCTTTAAACGTATTGCCATAATGTTAATTCGTATCATCACTTCTAAACATACTGCTTTATAAAAATAAAAAAAATATTTAGCAGTTAGAATATAAATTATTTTTATTCACATGCACGAGTCTTTTCTTTTACTTCCATTTTCAGAAAAACTAAGCACCCACCCTATCCATTTTCACGTAAAGAACACTTTTTTTTTTTTTATTTGTATTAACTACAAGCCTATCTGCGGTTTTAGGGTTGCACCTTAATCTTTTAGTTGCTAAATCTGGAAACTATATAATGAATTAGTCACCAAATCTCGAAATCCTTAAGTATTAGGATCCTGATCAGGACAATGAAACAAAATTCTAAAATTATTGTATTGTCATCGGTCCTTGACAAGTGTGCGAAATTTTGAATTAATGTGGCCTTGTAAAAAGGGTAAAAATCGAGTTCAAAGATTCTATAACATACAAGAGAAACTTTTAAAGCATGTTAATTAATAAGAACTGTTTAATGCTGGAATTGATATAAAAACAAAATATGCGTGCAATATTTTGTAGAGAATGAAAATATTAATTGCTCCATAATCGATTATTTAAATATTTTGAAAAAATAATGTGGAATTCGATTTGAAACCAGCAGAAAAAAGAAATGTTGTGTACACATGAATGATTAAAAATCCTTGTATATAACAGCAACAACAACAAAAATATATCCTTTATAATTTAATGTTATTTGATTTACCAATTTTCAGAAGAAATTATAATAATTATTATGTACATAATCTTTAATCTTTACAGTTATGTTTCTGGTGGGAAACACCAATACAAAAGCTTTTATTATTACAGTGAAGCGAGTTATATTAGCATAATTACGTACTTTAAATGCTTCTTTATTGAGTCTCCACAATTAGAACTGAAACATTGAAAACATCATTTATTTAATCCTTCTAAGATTATTTTCAACTGATATGATATGTAGAACGTGTAAGTCAGAAAAAAGATATGCCAATAAAACAGGCTTAAAATATACAACTTGTGCAAGAAAGAAGTCTGAAAACAGTAGTCAGCAGTAATAAAATATGATAAGCAGAAAATTACATTGTACATACATATCTACTAAATTATCATATACTGTTATGGATGACTATAACTGCAGTCAGAATAAAAGTTAAGAATTATCATAACTTCTTCTCGAGGCAATTTTTAATTTTTGCCTTAAGAAATTTATCATATCTTATTCATCTTTAATCTCTAAGAACCTTAAAAGAGGAAAAAAAGGGAAGTCTGGACCCTTCTTAAGACTATTCCATTTTCACATAGTCATCTCACGTCGTCTTTTCAATAATGAAAGCTAAATCACAGAGCTTACACGAACATTTTTAAAAAAAAGTACAAGTAGGAATTTATTCCAAATATTTCTTAGAGATAATATTTTGAAATAAAATATTCAATTCTGTGAAAAAATTTAGACAAATAATGTTTATTTTAATATTTGTCAAATTTATCTTTTAATACTGTATTTTACATCAGGATTGTAAACTTTTATGTAATCATTAAATTATGTGTTCCTTTCTTCACCAACTCAATAGATTTATTTGAAAGTTCTTTTTCTTTTGATAACAAGAATCATGCTGCTAAGATTCGGTACAGAATCAAGCCTTGTCTTCGGGAAACACGGATTTAGTTTTGAATTCTATACATTATTTTTGTATACATTCTGTCATAAAATGTAAGATGCAGTCATATATTTTACATCTTTAATTTCGAATAGAAATGTGGTATTTTCAGAAATTTCTTCAATATCTTATAAGTTTTAATTGCTTTAAAAACATTTCTCAAAAAATATTGTATTAAAGTATTGTTTATTAAATTTAAGAAAATGAGTACGGAATTTGAAAATAAAAAACAAAACTCAAGTATATATAAACGAGAAAAAGGTACGTATCACATTAAGTACGGATTTTAATAATTAAATCCTTAAAAATAAATATAAGTTATGCAATACTGAAGAAAAATATGCAATTAAATCTTGTCGAATGTCTAAAGAAAATTAAAATGATATATTAGTAAGTATCAGTAAATTAAATCTCTTTTCAAATGTCGATGACCAGGGTCGGATTTTTGGGGGGGATCCAACCAAAGCCATGTTCTAGGGTGCAGCAGTCAAGGGATGGGGCGATATCAGGAGGAAAGGCAGCCAAATACTTAAAATTTCTGTTTTCCAATTTCGGTGTTTACTTTTGTCTTGTATTATTTCACAAAAATAAACAAAATAATTAATATTTAGTTGAACGTTATAAATTAAATTTTTAATGAGAGAGGCTCAAAATTATCCTGTTGTATTTGGACACAAAGATGAATAGATTCGACTTGTCAATGTGAAGGTGTTTTATCTAATAAATAAAAATCCTGTCTTCTTTTTAGACAATATACAAATTATTTCTTTATATTCAATATAGGTGACGCCACGTATCAATGCATGTATTATGTGAATAATGAAATATATCAGAGAGTAAAAAAAATTACCTAAACACACTTTGTTTAGGAACATTTCTGAGAATTTAATTGATATAATTCTGGCATTATAAAAGGAAAATTTTATTGATCTTTTTTGAATTACAGAATACTATTTATTCATCAGCTGGATTTCAATAGTTTAATTTTTAAGGGAAGAAATGGGTGTTTAAAAGTCAAGATCTGAAAAACAAAAATAAGATAAACGAATCTACTTTTTAAAGAAAAATAATATAATTCCTTTAGTACTTTTGTAAATAAAAAATGATTTTCTTATAATGACTTTCAAGAGGACTAGTGTAGCATATAAAGCAATGTAAAAAAAATAATATTTCATTTAGTTATCAATTAGTGAAAAATTAAGTAAAAAGGTAAGCTGAAACATGTGTAGAGTTATATTTTTTTCGTATTAATTTCATATAGTTTCAAATTAGATTCGAAATTCATTTGATTTTAAATAGCTGAAACTTAACATTATTTTCAGCATTTTATTTTTAATTCTTCAATGTTATGAAGGTTCAACATTTTAAAATTGTTTTAGATAAAATATTTTACAGATATGGATAGTTAATCCTATCCCATGATAGTTAATCCTAATCACAGGTTACCTAATATTTAAATCTATAAATGTATTTTCATTAGAAATAGTTACTGTTAATTCTTACTTATAATTACTTCTTCGATTATACTTTGGTTTAATTTTAAACGTTACAATTAAATGTTCTCACATCATTTCATTTGTTAACGATGAACACTAATACTTTTTCCGAACTCAATAAATCAGTAAAGTTGTGAATGAAAAATGACGAATTATTAAATTTCGTTGTCAATAATCTTTGCTTTCCCAGTTAATTTTGACTATCTGTTTGTTGTGAAGTTAAAGTGGAAAAGAAACCTACCTATCACGAATAAAAATATATTCCTAGATGAGATTCCCATTAATTGCACATGTTCATTTTCTTTGTGAATGATGTGTTTTTTGTTTCCAAAATAAACCATAAAATTATGAAATATCTTTGTTCATTAAAAATAATTATCCAATTTATGTGTGAGACTTATTTTTACATTGATAAGTTTATTCAGATAGAATGTTTATGGTTTTTGTAGTAAATACAAGTGCAATATCATTCATAATTATTACATGTTGAAAACTGGATGCGTATTTCTTTATTTTAGAAGTTCAAACAAATCAAATAAAAAACCCCAATATTTTGAAAATAACTGAAATTTATATAAAAAACATCAAAACTTGTGATTTTACCAAGTGATGTTATAAAAGTATGATACAAATATGATGTACTTTTAGATCTTTCATATTGAAATCTTAATTTTCCGATGGAAGTTCGTTAGTAATACATTACTGTACTAGTTTCAATGTTTTTCATTTGATAATTCGTTATTGAAGAATGTGTATAAAGTAACTAATTATCAAACAAGTCTCTCCTTTTAATTTTAAATAAAAAAATAGAAATTCATTGGAAAGGAAACAATAATGTTCCTTATTTATTAAACAATTATGTGCATAATTATTATTTTTTAATCATTTATGCACTTTTTGAGAAATATTCTTATAATACTTACGTTTCAAATTAATTGCACTAAGAACAAAGCTAAACCAAACGAAAATGTTACAAATAAAAAAGAATTAACTATTAATGAAGAGCAGTTAGTTTCGTTAGAAAAACAGAGTTACACACAAATGAAAAATTAAGTATCCCTAATTACAGAATTGCTACAAAATAAATTAGTCTCATGAGTATTGAAACATATCTGAATTCTCCAAACCATCACGAACAGTTGCGTGATATTCCACTTTCTATCAAATAATTTTCATCAAATGAAAAATTAGTGCAATTTTTGGGCAAATGAAAACTTAGATTAGATATTTTATTCTTAAGCATATACTCCCGAGAAGATAAATAACTATTTTTGATAAATTAAGATTATTCACAAAAAGAAAACGAATTATTTTTGTTTATATGTGGACTCTTTTTTCCCCCCTCTTATTACGACAGTAAATTTTCGACATTAATGTTATATTTTCCATATTGGCATATTTACGTTTATATAATCAAAAAATAAATGAATAAAATATATACGTATTTATTTTATAACTTATAAGTTTTGAACTAAGTTTCACAACATAAGAACGATTCCGTTAATGAGAAATGAGAAATTATTACACATGATTTTTAGAAAAGTACAGAAACTTAGTGTACGATGAGAAAGTCTGGTATGACAAAGATTATTTCTTTATGATTAAAGTTTGCTTAAAAGAAATTTTTTAATGCATTCTCTTCCAAAGTTCAACAATAAAAGTAATATTTTTCTTAATGGTTCAGTACATAAAAATGTTAATACGCATGCTTTTAATGTAATTTTTACTTTTAACAATAATATATATTTTTATTTATTTAAAAGCATGCACAACATAGCATTTTTTTGGTACTTAATATTATACCGTCGACCTGTTGTGTTGTGACTAATGCCACCTGCCTGAAGTAGTCAGATCGAACCCGCGAAATTCATCGCGCCTAAGGGTTAGAATTTTTGCGCCTGTCGTTCGCCTTTGCTTTGAGCACCATGCAGGTGACAGTACTATTTTGCTCGGTTCCACCCCAATTCAGAGGGAGAAAACTCTGGGAGTGGCCAGGGGCCTCCCACCTCTCCAGTGTTAATAATGATGACAAAATATATGGTGACATTTTTTTTAATTGGAAAGGTCTTTCGATTGGGTGAAATTCGACGACGGTGTATAATCCGGGCTTCGAACCATAATTTTTTTTTTCGTTACGGATCAATTAAAAAAATATTCAGTCCCGGTTTTCGTTCCTTCAAAAATATCTATTTCCGATTCAGTTCCGAATGAATAATTTTGTTTTATATATATTCTATTTGTACTAAAAATATAATTCTATCAAAATTTAGTAGATTTTATTCTTTTTTTAATTGTTAAACTATGTGAATCGATACCATTAACCAGCATGTACGATACGAGCGGTGAGCAGTGAACGGCGAGCATTGCCCATTGTTATTCATTATCAAATCGCATTTGACAACTAGGTTAATGATTCTGGTTTGTCTATCTAAACAGTCTTTACAAACATCTATGGATGATCGCATGCTGAGATGGTGAAAATATAACTCAGACTGATATTTTTCTTAGAAAATCATTTATACTTCTAGTTCATTCAAATGAATTAAATCTCCCTTCTACAAGTAGTTTCATACGAAACTGAAACAGAAAATTACTAGTGGACAGCAAAACGGAAAATATCGAGAAGCAATGTACAGAGTGTTTTTTTCCAGGTATAGAAGTTTAAGTTGGCATTACTTTCCAAGATGGCGACCGATTTAACAGCTGTCAAGTGATTTATTCTCAGTTTGGTTTGGCAATTCATCATGAATAGACTCACGCCTGAACAACACTTTCAAATTGTGCAATTTTATTTCGAAAATAATGGTCGATTTTCATAAGCGAATTTTGTTTAGCGATGAAGCGCACTTCTGGTTGAATGGCTACGTCAACAAACAAAACTGCCGCATTTGGAGTGAAGCTAATCCACAAGTGTAAGTCGAAACACCGTTACATCCAGAAAAACTGACTGTTTGGTGCGCTTTATGGGCTGGTGGAATCCTTCTTCAAAAACGATGAAGGCCACAACGTTACAGTCAATGGTGATCGGTATAGAGTCATGATTACTAACTTTTTCATTCCTGAATTGAACAATCATGATGTTCAAGAGCTGTGGTTCCAACAAGACGGCGCAACATGTCACACAGCTCGTGCCACAATCGATTTATTGAAAGACACGTTTGGTGACCGCCTAATTTCACGTTTTGGACCTGTGAATTGGCCTCCAAGATCCTGTGATTTAACACCGCTAGACTATTTTCTGTGGGGCTATGTAAAGTCATTGGTCTATGCGGATAAGCCACAAACGCTTGACCATTTGGACGACAACATTCGCCGTGTTATTGCCGATATACGGCCACAAATGTTGGAAAAAGTCATCGAAAATTGGACTACATCCGAGCCAGCCGTGGCAGTCCTATGCCAGAAGTCATATTTAAAATGTAATGCCACAAGATTATCTTTCGAATAAAAAAAATTCATATCAATCGAATAATACATCGTTGTCTTATTGCAATTTAAAGTTCTATACCTCTCAAAAAAACACCCTTTACATGTAATGATGAAAGAAAAATGAAATTGACGTTAAATTAGAAAATATTGGTAAGTTGGTTACAGTAACAAAATGACTGAAGATATATCGAACTGAAATTAACCGACATTGTTTTTCGGTTCAGGTTCAAAGCCCTGGGTATAATGCGTTAATATCCATTTTTTTCCGTCTCAATAATTGCGGTATAATATTATTACTTATTGTCTTCAGCTTTTAATTATTAATATACAAATTATTGAAGTTATTTTTCCGAATATGTAATGTATTCACAATTTCTCTTATGAAATCTTCAGACATCTCAAATTTGTACTATAGGAATAAAAATTGTTCAATCCAATAATTGAACATTTGTATAAAATCTTATGTGATGAGTATATAATTTACAGTAAGTGCAAATAAAGCAGCTCATTTAACGCTAAAGATATAACGCTTTTTTATGCAGATCTTGGTAACTATTCGAAACCCAGCTTAGAAACAGATATGTATTTTAGTCGTCATCACAGAGTTAGTTGTTTATTTATTTTTTTTTTCAGTGAAGATTCAATTTTTTATATCCTTAAGATAATAAAATTAATTAATTTTTAAAATGTATTAATAAAGATAATATTATTTATTAACACAGTAAATTTTATACACATTTTATTACTGATAAGAAATTTTTTAATATTGCTTCCTCAGGAAAATACAATTTCCTGTGAAATACCATCTTTTATCTTACTAGTATTTTGCTAATTATAAATTTCAGCAAGGAATATTCGTTTAATTTGTGGATATATAAACATGTTTACTCCAAACATATTCCTTTAAAAATACACAGTGAGTTAATTTTATTTAATATATTAATTGCGCATATTTTTTCCTATTATCAATCTTAATTTTGTTAAATAAAATAAAGATATCTATTAATTAAAAGAACAATCTTATGCAATATCTTGTTTTATTTTAAATAATGTTAAACAAAACTAATCTTTCTTTAACATAATGTAGATAAATTCTCTGAATAAAATAAGTTGTGACATGAATTCATGATTGTTTTGTCCAGTAAAAAAAATCCACCTGACAGTTTTTTATACAAAGAGTAAATACCCAAGCAACCTGAATGCGCATTGCCTGCGGGCTTATAGTCTTTTAGAGGCAAACAGTTCAATCAGATGTTTCTTCTGCAGAATTTTAAAACGTTATTTTCTGATTGGAAAGATGAAATGCTGATAACTGATTATTATCATTGACGCACAAAAGAAGTGGGGATGTTACACTTTAGTAAATGCGAATTTGTATAAAGTTTACCGACACACAATTACTTTAACACGAACTGTAAATAAAGTTGATTTTTATGTCAGAAAGTGTATGTGTTTCATTGTAGATAATGAAATATGGAGTCAACATGGTTTAATAAAGAATCAATGGCAATTCTTTTCAAGTCAATTTGTTCATGTATCGTCTTCATCATCTGACCGTATTTCAAAATTACAAGATCCGTCTCTTAACATTTTTTTTTCTGTAGAATCATCATATATCTTAAATTTAAATCTGGGACATAACATATACTAATTTATTGAGGAAAAAAATAAGGCAACATATAACAATTCTCGAGACTTCCAAACAATTTCGAGTCGCGTGTTTGAGTTCAGGATCCATTAAAGATCCGCCCCGTTGAGGGGCCTATGTTTGTTGGGGCTTAAGGTCTTACTTTGTCATTGAGAGCGGCATATCAGCTTATATGTCGTCCATATCACCTGACCATAGAACAAAATTGTGAATTGGGTCACCAGTAATCATTAAGTTGCTTGTCGTACAATAACAATGATAAAAAACAAACCAATCAGTTCAAAGACATTACTTAAACCGAGGGAATTTTTGGAATGGAATTGGTCAGCATATTGTTACTCTGGTATAAGTCAAAAGATCCTGTAGAAATATATTGGCGAGGAAGAAGATTGAATGCTGATTATTATTTAGAAAATACTTAACATTTAAAATTACTATCGCGTTAAAGTGAGATATAAGCTTTTCCATATTTCTTTCATATCCAATAAAATGCCGTACTTTGAACGTTTGTAATATTGTTATTTGAGATATCTATATTTATCATCTAAATGTAGATATATTCTTACTATATCTATATTTATTATCTAGAATTTTATTTACAGATCCTGTACTAGAAAAACACGCTCTTTTTTGCCACGTTTCTTTAAACTGAATTCAGCATCATTCTCTAAAACTTTAAAAAATGACGCTTTGATTCTATACATATGTACTTATTCACATATTGTTGAAGAATAGTCGAATTATGAACCCTTTTTTCTGTCAGAAAGAAAAGTGCAACATTTTAACACACATTCAGGAATGTATTAAGACTTTTTGAGGCCCTGGACCCCTATTTAAAAGTAGACCCTTCCTATGACCTTTAAAGGGGACATCATACAACATGCATTGTCTCATTGTGTGCATGGCTCACAATCTCACAAACTTCGGCACAAACCAGCTCGATCGACTGCAGCATTTCGACTCAATAATTTAACCGATCGTTTATGGTCTTTGCCCTAGGCATGGACAACGATCTTCAAATAACGGTCATGCCTCTGTTGTCAGTTGGCATGTTGTTTAAAATTCCCCGTTTTTCGTAGAATATGCACCGGATTAATATTCGAACATTAAAATTATTCAGATCATGATCTAAGTAAGGATGAGTCAGAATGAAATAAGGCCTCCAGCGAGGGTGAGGCCCTGGGCCCGAGCCCAGTTAGCCCGTCCTTAAGAAGTCCCTGCGCGCGCACCCCCCACTTACAACTTTAAATGTCCAAGAAAAATATTTAGCATTTTTCGAAAAATTTCAATACGTTTTTATGAAGTTTGGAACATTTTTCTGTCGGAAAATGTGTTTCGAGTTAGTGTGTATGCGTGTACAGTTTCACGCACATATGGTTGAAATAGCCTAAATAAAATTTTCTGCATTTTTTTGGAAAATTTAAAATTTTCGCAACTTAAAAAAGTCTTGGTAATTGAAAAAAAATTTACGTTAATATTAATTTTCCGTATATCTTTAAACAATTAAAAAATTTTTATTAATTAATTTGAATAGATAAAATTAATAACCTTACATTGAATCAAATATCTGTTGTTAAATTATTTATACCACTTCATTACAAATCAACGTGAGAGGTTTTTGGTACTTGAACGTAAATAATAATATTATTATGTAATATATAACTGTATAATATTATGTAATAGTAATAATGAATTGTTTTATACTACTCACCTGCTGTTTTTGCTTATTTGTTCAAAAATGCCGTAGCATTTAATGTTATTTTCAAATACCTTTTTCAAGTATTTAAATTTTGATACAAATTTGTATGATTTTATTTGATTAACTGAATTATAGAAAAGAACTGAACAATAGGATATAGTCACCTGACCACGAATTTTTCAATCATGATCATGTTCAAAAATTGCAGTAGTGAGCTTACCTCAGTTCCCGAATTTAACATTGTACCATGTTCCAATTTTGAAATCTATATGCATTCAACATGTTTGGCCGTTGTAACCTAGTGGTCATTATTACGGACTCGTGGCTGGCGTATCATAAAATAGAACCCTAGCGCCATTGAAGAATCCCCATGTAGAAGGGCTGATGCACGTGAAATATGTCAAGGCACCAAATTCTCCCGTTGGACTGGAGTGGAATTTTAGAGAAGAGGTGGACTTCAGGTGTTGTCGTCTTCACTTGATCAAGATTCAGAATTACGAGGTCCGTAGCCAATAGCCCTCTGTTGCTTTGTAATGCGACATATTAAAAAGCCCTCACTGACGCATTGCATGTTTCACTGTCTTCATTAAAGTACATAAGCCAGCGCTTCTCAAACTTTCAATTTTTTTCGACCTAATATTCAATCAAAATTTTCACATTGCGCTCCCCCCTCTATATACAAATAACAATGCATTAATCTTTAACCTCTTAAGGGCCGCCTGCGTATATAAACGTCTCGCTCAACCGATACGTTAAATGCCCCGGACGTATATATACGTCTTACCGAAGTACGATTTTTTTTTCTGTACATCACTACCCATAAAATTATTCCGAAGGCTTTAAAGGGACGTTGATAGTATTTGCGGAGGATTTACTTACATCAGAGGATTTGTTTTATTTATTCCTTTTCTTCCTTAATTAGTGTTGTTTTACAAATGTTCGTTGTCAAATGCTGGTTCGTGTTTTAACTAAAACGTTGCGACCTTTGGACTGTAAATTGGTTTATTACGAGATGGTGCTATTCGCACGCTGTTCCAAGATGGAAGCTACAACAACAATTGAAGCGGAGGGTTACATCAAAACATTGGTGGAGGTGCTCAGTCGGCGGATGGCATTCGCGACAAAAAAATAGATAAAATTACGGACTGAACATCCTCCCCCCGTTGAATTACATTCAATCAATATACAGAATCACATAAATCAAAGAAGATATAAAACATAATAAACAAATAATGCTTTACATAAATCAAGGAAGAAACAATTTCACAAATTACATATTAATTGTCCAAGGGCAGAACACACACCTTCCCAATGCTGCGTTTAATATTGCCCTTATTAGGTTTTATTTCCACTACGCGAACCTTCCCATCCGTACCAGGAACTAGCTTGGTAATGCGACCTAAGCTCCATTTATTTACAGGGAGGTTATCATCCTTTATTAGGACCATTGTATTTAATTTCACGTTATCTTTGTGAAATTGCCATGAGTTTCGTTGCTGTAAATTGTTTAAATAATCGCGAGACCATTTTGTTCAAATATGTTGAACTATTTTTGTTAATTTTTGCCATCGAGAAAGTGTGTTTTCTGTCTTGTCTAACAAATTAGGTTCAGAAATAGAAGTAATGGGTCTTCCAATCAAGAAATGGCCTGGAGTAAGCACTTCCAAGTCGTCAATATCTTCTGACAAAGGAGTGATTGGTCTAGAATTCAGAATTCCTTCAATCTGTGTTATTATGGTTAAGAATTCTTCCAAAGTCATCTTTAGGGGTTTCCTACAGCTCTTTTTAAATAAAATTTGAATGATTTAACTCCTGCCTCCCAAAGTCCACCAAAATTTGGTGCTCTAGGTGGCTTGAAATTCCAAGAAATCCCTTCAGAAGAAAGATAAGAAGAAAGTTTTTCTTCGGGAAATTTTAGGAGATTATGTAATTTTTTTAATTCTCGATTAGCTCCAACAAAGTTTTTGGCATTATCTGATGATATAGTAGCACATTTCCCGCGTCTAGCCAGAAAACGCTTCAATGTAGCAAGGAAGGCGTCTGTGGTCAAATCCGAGACAATTTCGAGATGGACGGTCTTTGAGGCTAAGCGAACAAAAATGGCTACATATATCTTTTGGTAAGTACCCTTTCTCTGGTGTTTATACCTTATGAAAAAGGGTCCACGATAATCAATTCCTGTATGCAGGAAAGGAAAACTAGGGTTTACTCTCTCTCGAGGTAAAGATCCCATAAGTTAGTTGGTTTGCTACAATAGGTTTATTTTTGAAGCAAACTACGCATTCGTGTACAATTTTCCTCGCTATTGATCTGCCACGAAGTGGCCAAAATCTTTGTCTTGTACAATAAAGCAAAGCTTGAGGGCCTAAATGAAAATTTCTATTGTGTATATTTATCATAATTAATTTGGTGAGAAGATGATCCGCTGGAAGTATAGCTGAATGTTTCTGACTATAAGTTAAATCCGAGTTTTGCAAACGTCCTCCAACCCTCAAAATTTGATTTCCATCTAGGAATGGATTTAAAGAGAAAAGTTTATCTTTTTTTGAATTACAACTACTCTTAGCTAGAAACTCGATTTCTTCTTGAAAGGCAGAGGCTTGAAGATTTTTAATGAGGCATAATTCTGCTTCATTCACTTCACTATAATCTAATTGACCAGACCTTTTTACACTAGGATTTCTAGAGTTGTGGAGGAACCTGAAAATATAACTCAAAATATGCAACAAATTAGTATAGTTATTAGAACGTTTTGAATTGATTGATTGATTGAATATTAACGTCGCACTGTTCAGCTACACGAGGGCTTTTGGTGACGGACCACGTAATTTTGAACCATGCTCAAGTGACGTGAACGACACCTGAGCTGGCACCCCCTCTCCTAACTACCACACCACACCAACGGGAGGACGTTTCAGCTCTCGACAGATTTAACGTGCATCGCTGCCCTACACGGCGGGTCTTTAGTGGTACTGGGCTCGAACCTGTGACAAAGCAAGCCACAGTCCGATACCTATACCACTCGGCTACCGCGGCCACAGAACGTTTTGAAAGATCATCTATAAGAGAGAATTTACAAGAAGTTAAAAGCAAATTTGCGGGTTTAAGTTTCTTTAAGTAATCACTGTCAGAAGTTATCCTTTCAAAGTCAATTGGGTTTACTTCAAGTTCTTCCCTTAAAAAGTCTGGGCCATGCCACCAAAGTTGTTTAGAAGAGATGTCCGAAGCATTCAATCCACGTGATATTAGATCAGCCGGGTTTTCATTAGAGGATACATGATTCCATTGGCAGTTCTGGGTTAGTCTCTGTATAATTTTTATTCTATTGGCAATGAACGTCTTAAGCTGCTCAGGGGATCGCTGAATCCAGGCTAACACAATGTTAGAGTCAGTCCATAACATTATTTGCTGTATAGGTAGCGTCAAGGAGTGTAAAACCTTTTCCAGGAGCTGTGACAATAACACACAAGCACACAATTCCAAACGAGGGATAGTGATTGGTTTCACCGGTGCAACACGGGATTTGCTGCACAAGAGTCTTGTAGATACATCCTCTTTTGAGATCGATTGAGCATATAGTACAGCACCATATGCTGCTAATGAGAAGTCGGCAAACTCATGGATAATAATTATGCCTTTTCCTATTACGAGTCGAGGGACATGGATATTTTGAATAACTGGCAGGGTAGACACGAAGTCGTTCCATTCTTTAGCTATTGGATTGGAGAGAGGTTCATCCCATTCTAATTTGAGAACCCAAAGTTTCTGTAATATTAATTTGGCCTTAGTTAGAATTGGCCCCAAGAATCCAAGGGGGTCAAATAAACGTGCAATAATGGATAAAACTTCTCTTTTTGTATACGACTCACGGCAGTTCACAACGGTCTTAAAAGAGAAATAATCAAATTGTGCACTCCAAATGATTCCTAGAGTTTTAATTGTTTTTTGGTCTGATGATTGGCAATGGAAATCCCAAGATTGCTCTTCTTTAGGTATTGAATTCAATATTTCTGGAGTATTGCTACGCCACTTATGAAGGCTCATACCCGCTTTTTTAAATAAATTAATTAATTCTAATTGTAGTTTTTGAAATTGTTGAAAGTCTGAACTACCTGTTAAAATATCATCCATGTAAATGTCTCTGATTGTAACTGATGCAGCCAAAGGATAATGTTCTCCTTCGTCCCTAGTTAATTGCTGAATGGTTCGGGTAGCAAGATAGGGTGCACAAGTAGTCCCGTAAGTTGTAGTGTTGAGTTTGTATGTTTGTACAGGGCCATCAACATTGTCCTTCCATAAAATCATCTGCAAATTTCGATGACCGGGGTTAAATAAAATCTGTCTAAACATTTTTGAAATATCCGTTGTAAAGACAAATGTGTGTTGCCTAAATCTCAAAAGAATTGAAAATAAATCTTGCTGCAAAATCTCGCCTTTATACAAAATGTCATTCAAAGAAAGACTTGATGTTGTTTTCGAAGAGGCATTAAAAACTACTCTAAGCTTGGTAGTTTTACTATCCGGCCGAAACACTCCATGATGTGGTAAAAAATAAGAAATATTTGTTTCTAGGGGGTCAGCTACTAATTGCATGTGGTTTAAATCAATATATTCCTGTAAGAACGATTTATAAAGTGTTTGTAATTCATAATGTTTCGAGAGTTTTTTCCAAAGTTGATTCAAACGAACTTCAGCAAAGAACCTTGAATTACCTAAACAGTATGGATTTTTTTAAGGGGTAATTGTACAACATAGCGTCCTTCTTCAGTGCGATAATGAGTGTTTTGATATTGGGTTTCACAAATTTCTTCTTCTAAACTATGTTCTATTGAGGATTTATCTACATTTTTAATTTCCCAAAATGCTTGCAATTTTTAATTAAGACTATCTGAATTTATTTCCGCATTAATAGATAAGCCATAATATG
This sequence comes from Trichonephila clavipes, assembly GCA_019973935.1. NCBI lineage: Eukaryota > Metazoa > Arthropoda > Arachnida > Araneae > Nephilidae > Trichonephila > Trichonephila clavipes. Next base: position 278,355 of record BMAU01004130.1, on the reverse strand, counting down.
ATTTTTCCTCAAATTTATCGAAACTCCGTACAACAATGTACCCGAAAACAGTCTCTTGAAACAGCCATTTTTCGCATGGCGATCGAAATTTATTGGGTCTTAATAATTCAAAAAAGAGCTCGCACCCAATAAGCATATCTATTTCTCCTGGTATACCAAAATCTTTATCAGTGAGATCAATGTTCGAAGGAATGTTTACTTTAGTTGCATCCATGCGATGGATAGATGTTGTGGTAATATACGGGACGATTAATAAAGGGTGTTTTTTTTAGAGGTATAGAACTTTAAATTGCAATAAAACAACGATGTATTATTCGATTGACAAGAATTTTTTTTATTCGAAAGATAATCTTGTGGCATTACATTTTAAATATGATTTCTGGCATAGGACTGCCACGGCTGGCTCGGATGTAGTCCAATCTGGATGTCCAATTTTCGATGACTTTTTCCAACATTTGTGGCCTTATATCGGCAATAACACGGTGAATGTTGTCTTCGAAATGGTCAAGCGTTTGTGGCTTATCCGCATGGACCAATGACTTTACATAGCACCACAGAAAATAGTCTAGCGGTGTTAAATCACAAGATCTTGGAGGCCAATTCACAGGTCCAAAACGTGAAATTAGGCGGTCACCAAACGTGTCTTTCAATAAATCGATTGTGGCACGAGCTGTGTGACATGTTGCGCCGTCTTGTTGGAACCACAGTTCCTGGACATCATGATTGTTCAATTCAGGAATGAAAAAGTTAGTAATCATGGCTCTATACCGATCACCATTGACTGTAACGTTGTGGCCTTCATCGTTTTTGAAGAAGGATTCCACCAGCCCATAAAGCGCACCAAACAATCAGTTTTTCTGGATGTAACGGTGTTTCGACATACACTTGTGGATTAGCTTCACTCCAAATGCGGCAGTTTTGTTTGTTGACGTAGCCATTCAACCAGAAGTGCGCTTCATCGCTAAACAAAATTCGCTTATGAAAATTGGGAACAACGGCAATCTCGTTTTGGGCCCATTCGACGAATCTACGCCTTGCTTGATAATCGTTTTGATGAATTGCCAAACCAAACTGAGAATAAATCACTTGACAGCTGTTAAATCGGTCGCCATCTTGGAAAGTAATGCCAACTTTAACTTCTATACCTGGAAAAAAAACACTCTTTAGTTCTAACGGCGTTGAAAAGTCTCCATTTTTATTTTGAATCACCGTATTTACTTTTTTTTAACTCTAAGGGTTATTTCACCTAACCCCGAAATAGACGCGTTTATTTTTTATTTTTTCAGGGGGAGTTTATTAGCCAGCCGTTGTCGAATGAAGGAAAGATGAGATCCTGAGTCTAAAATCGCTTTGCAGGGGAAAGCTGACCCTCTGCCCCCCTGAGGTAAACCATTGCAGTCGGGAGTAAAATATTTTTCTTTTCTCCCACACAGTTCAAAAACGTATAAGAGTGCTCTGGGGGTGTTGACCCTTGCATATCCTGTAGGGATTTTAGTTCGTTAGCTAATGTTGTGGACAGGGGGTGAAGGAATCGCTTCAAATATATGTAACGATGTATGATGACGTTTTTTACAAACGGAACAAGAGTTTTTCGATTTACAATCCTTAATTTTATGATGTTCCTTTAAACAATTGATGCACTAATTAAGGCGTTTTATTTGATTAAATCTATCGGATACTTTCATATTTTGATAAGAGCTGCACTTATAAATCAAATGAGGCAGTTTACAGATTGCACAAGAATTTGATGAATCATTCGAATTAAGAAATATTTTACCTTTATGGAAGGGTACTTGTTTTGGTTTATGAGTAATAGGGGCAGAACGATTAATACTATCTATAGTTTGGCTTCTTTTTTCTAAAAACATTATAAATGTATCTAATTCAGGAATTTGATTTGAATCAATGGATTGTTCGAATTGTTTACGAGTTTCTCGATCTATTTTTTTCAGAATGATATTAAACAATATAAGATCCGATAAATTATTGCATTCAAAACCTAAGAGTTTTAAAGCTCTGATATTCTTGCTTAGAATATCTGTCATGGTTCTAATATCTCGAGCTGATTCGCTTGTTAACTTTTCTATTTCTAATATAGCATTAATATGAGTCTCAGTAAGGAGACGCTTATTTTCAAATCTAGTTTTTAATGCTGTGATGAGCGATTCAAAGGAATTATCAACTGCTTCAAGTAGTTTGGCATCACCTTGTAATGACGCTTTCAAATAATAAAGTTTTTGTGACTCGCTCAAGTCATTGTTATTAGTTATAATGTTATCAAATTGTGATTTAAAGCTAGGCCATTCGTCGTATCTACCTCTAAATACCGGTAAAGGTATTTCCGGCAGTTTTATTTCTAATTTCAGTTTAGAATTAGTTTGAGATATTGCATTTTCATGATTATGAACAGAATTAACAGAAGATTTAGCAATTAAAGAATTGAGAATATCTAATTCTTACCTCCAGCTCTTTTAGTCTGTCCTCCATACTTTGTATGTCAGCTTCTATGACTTGTAGTTCCGATTCACTAATATGCTTGATATCATAGTACTGATCCTTTAATTCATCAATCTTTCTGTTCATTTCTTGGACACGTTTCAGTTTAATATCAAGTTTTGTCGGAGTATGATTCCCTGATTCTTCTACGAAAGTTTCTATCTTAGTTATGGTGCCTTTGATTGCACGCTTCGAATTATTAAGTTTATCCATTTTTTTCTCCGGTTAGACGCTCCAAAAATATAGTGTTGTTTTACAAATGTTCGTTGTCAAATGCTGGTTCGTGTTTTAACTAAAACGTTGCGACCTTTGGACTGTAAATTGGTTTATTACGAGATGGTGCTATTCGCACGCTGTTCCAAGATGGAAGCTACAACAACAACTGAAGCGGAGGGTTACATCAAAACATTGGTGGAGGTGCTCAGTCGGCGGATGGCATTCACGACAAAATATAGATACAATTACGGACTGAACAATTATGAAATGCATTATGCAGTACTGATGCATTTATAAGTGTATATCAGTGTAGATGAAAATTTTGTTTTTTATTATGTCAAAATGTATTTTGTTTGTTTACTTTCAGTAAATTAATAATCTTTTTTTAAATAATTTTTTATTTTCAACTTTTCAGTAGGCTCGCACCCCACAGTTTGAGAAACGCTGACATAAGCATTGACAATGTTAAGCTCATTAAATGTAGTTATATTGATTTTTACAACTTTCATATAATTTTTATTTATATTTATCTTTTTTATTTATATATAATGGTGTGTCTAATTATTCGTCTAATATCAAATTTTCGTTCAGAACTTTATTTTTTATAAAAAGTAACGCTCTAATAACTATTATCATATTTTGACTTCAATAGCAGGGAAAGTATCATATTTGGCTGTAATATTCATTACCATTTAAATCGATCCATTTTTTCACGCACTCATATTTGTCTCTACTTTAAGGACAAATTGATTTCTAGTCTTATGTGAATAGCAAAATTGCGTAATTTTATTACATTTGTTTTAAAATTTTAAAACAATTTATGTTATTATTGAGGCCCTTTATTAAACTTGAAAAATTGTTCGAAATCTCTGTTTTGTTTTTTAACCGGAAAAGAGTGTTTTAAATTCAAGAAAAAAAAAAAAACAAAACGCTTCATGAAAAGTCACAGCACTCATCAAACACTATCAAACTATTTTTGAAAGTCCCTTTAACAGATCTCCTCATAATTTAATTCTTCGATTTTCTTTTCTTATATTATTTATATTTATCAGTAATACAATACCTTCTGTGAAACGTAACCTAAACTTTGGCCAGGATTATGTAAATCAGATCGATAATCTTGATGGAAAAGTTTATAGAACTTTGTATTTATATTCTGAATTAGAGTATCAAAAACAAATCGAAACAATTTTACGTCAAACAAGATCGAACTGGTTTTCAACTTTTATTGAACTTAGTTCAGTCAATGCACTGATTCTAGATCTTATTGATTTAAATGTTCTACAATTGTGGGTCCGCCCTCTTTTTTTGTTAATAGGAAAGGGATGAGAGGACGAATTTTGTGTATATGATCACATAAAGGTTCTTGAGATTAAAAAAATTATCTAAAAAGAAGAAATTTATAAAGTAATGAAAAATAAATATATGAATAAATAAAAGTAACAAATAACTATTACGAAACAAAAAATACGCAAACAAATAAAGAACAAATGAAATAAAATTGGGTCCTGGAAGTAAAAAATAAATAATAAATGAGTTTAGCCAAGACAGTAATTAAAAAGAATAAATTATGTTTTTGTACATGTATCTAACTTGTAAAACACACGTAATGGGTTGTCTTAATGTTTTTTTGTCTAAAGAGAAACTTTGTCTTTAGTTAAGTTTCAACATTTAGATTTATTTGTCCTTTATTTTCACTGAAAATTTTAAATAAATTATCACATATTATTAGATTTTTATTTTAGAAGCAGTTTAACAATATTAGTTTAGTACATTTAACATCAGTGGCGTAGCTACCACCGTATCAATGATACGGGGACCCCAAGCTACAGAGGCCTCAACATATGTAACTACAGAACTACTAACTGAGATCTCGTTTCTAAAAAAGGGCCCCGAAGGAGTTTTAATACAAGGCCTACTCGGAACTAGCTACGCCAGTGTTTAACAGGCACTTTATTATGACCTCCTAACAAATTTATCCAAATGACCTATTTCGTCCAAGTGTTGCTAATTTGAGAATAAGTTAGTACAAAAACCAAAAGCTGTGTGTGTGAATTTTTGAGACAATAATATAGGTGAATTGCTTGTGAATGTATGGGAGAAAATGGGATTTGATGGACTTTAAACGTGTGATGATAGTAGAAACTCGTATGCTTGGAGCAAGTATTAACGAAACAACCGTATTTGTGAAATGTTCATAATCAACTCTAGTGAAAGTGTATCAAAACTGGTATATTAGACAAAAAGGAAGGGAAAAAAAGGTCTTATCGGTCAAATTGTGGTTTTCACCGAATGGCGAATGATAGGAACGGACGGAGAATCTCTTGAATTGTGAAAGAAATAATGGCAACAATGCAAAAAAATTGCAGATTGGTTATAGATGCCGAAGGTCTGTGTGAACACGTTGCTGTCTGTAGTAAAAAAAGATAAAATGTCTTTAATTCCCTCGTAAACACAAGGATTGGATGTTGAACAATTGGAAAAAAGTAATGTGGTTCAATGAATCTGTTTTAAGTAACACTATGCACATGGACGAGTCAAAGTTCGTACGGAAAACATGAAATCATGGATGCTAAACAGTGGCGTAACATACACCCCATACAACTCTCGCATCGTAGAGGGGGTAAAGCCTGACTGACGCCCTTTGTCAGATCCGGCTTGGGGCTCAAATCCTGACTTTGCGGGGGGCTAGTATTCTTCGTCATGCCTCTGATGCTAAATTCATCGCTGCAGCATATCAAACTGGTGAAAGCAATGTGATGTTTTGGGAAATATTTTTCTGGCATGTTTTGTGTCTTTTATTTCATGCGCATTGATGTCGGAATAATGCATTATACTCAAACATCGCTGCTGACTAAGTAATCATGTAATGCTGATTATTTATCCCAATATAAATCTATATTTTTAACAGGATAAAATGTGCCCTGCCATAGTGCTGATATTTCATAGGATTGTTTTGGAGAAAATTTATAAGACTACAATCTATTGAATCCCCCCCATTTCTCAGTTATCAATCTTTAGAGCATTTGTGGGATGAAATAAAAAGAGTCATCCGGACCATTTAGATACACAACTATTCAATCCTTCACTAATGGAAAGAGTGCTGGTCTTCAACATATGATTTAGCAATACTTTGTTCGTTCCATGAGAAGAACCAAGGTTGTATTTAAAGTCAATGAGATTATGAAGGGATGGTCATAATATAAAATGACCACTCAGTATACACAAATATATATTTACCTTAATGTGTCAAAGTTTTGCTCAATCTAGATTTTCTTGATTTATTTAAGGTTTTCTATGTAATTTGGAGTCTGGTTTTTGAATTGTATTATATTTATTTTAAGGCAGATATCATAACTATTGGAGCGAGGCACAAGTTTGTTGATGTGTAACATCTTTCCTCTCATTCGCTGGATATTTGTTGGAGTGATTTCGTGAAAAGGGACGGAAATGAATAACAGGAAGTGACGTAAGCGTGCGTTATTTGATTTGATCAATGAGAGCGCACACTAATCCTCAGACCAGTTTTAACATATGCCGCGTCAAACTGGATGTTTCTGGTCTTTTAAAAACAAACTATCACTCGCTTCCCATGATTTTGAGTGTGAGGAAGAGCGCGCAAACCTCTCGTTATTTTCTAATACTGTTAACTGTTATAATGAAATTGTAACTGTGATCTTTTTAATGTTGTTTAGTTTGAATTTGAAACCCATGAAATAAAGTTGAACTGAGCTAACCAAAGTAATAATTCTTTGATTCCAGTCTTTACAAGTTTTGAATTCTTATTCAGGATAAACTTACTTATTAATAATTATATTTACTGTTAAGCGTCTGACAAGGTTTAACATTCTTAATAAGATACGAGTAAGTAATATGGAATTATTCGAATAAATATTTTAGTGCGTATCTTTTTTCATACTTTAAGGTTAATTCCTGTCGCTGTGAATATAATATTTTTAATTGTGATTAAAAAAGTTTTCTCGATTAAAAATTAAACATTTACCAAGCTAATTAAATTTTCATGATTTTGTGATTTGTAGAGATGGGTAAATCCAGAGCAGAATATATGCGAAATTCAATTCTAGTAGTTGTTTTTTTTTATATTGTTAAAGTTAGCATTTCAAAAGTTCGAATTCTAAAACTCGATTTCGTTTTCTTACTCCACTTGGCAAATACCAGCAAGTCTTATTCAGGATAAACTTAGATCCTTGCGCTTGATGTGTAGCTTGCAGCTTTCCCTCGCTTACCGAATATTTGTAGGGTGATTTTTGTGAAAAGGGACAATAAGGAAAAAAAAAACGTGAAGAAAAATTAAAAACTGAGGAGAAAGTGTAGCCGAAAAAAAATTTGCACATAATTACATATTTTTAAGATAAAAGCCATTACTCCCAAATAAATTTTTCATTAAAGATATAATTGTTCTCGACAGAAAATTATTTTCCAACCCTACTTCGGATTCAAAACTCCATTCAATCACACTCAAATCGGAACCGAGTGATAGTTTGTTTTTAAAATAGCAGAACCATCTTCGGTATATGGTAAAAAAAAGTACAAAATGCAGGAAATCTTTAATTTTTTTATCCTTTCAATTCGGAGAAATGTATATGGCCACCTAAATCCCTGTTTGCCCATTTTCAAGTCTATTGTATCCACTCTTCTCCAAATTAAACAAGGATAAATGTTTTTGTTAAAAAATTGCATTACTCCTTGTGTTATATAAATAAATAAAAATTTTCATTAAAGATATAATTATTCGCTAGAAAATTATTTCAAATCATACTATCGATTCATTTCTTTCAGGATTTAAGTTACTATTGCGTATTTACCACGATAACATGTCAGATGTTACACATCATATGCGACTACTGTAAGGCTCGCTTTTTTTTAGTCTTAATTATATTTGTATTATATTTAATATTTTATGAAAAAAATCCCTTTGTTGTCTTAATAATTTTTGCAGAAATGCTTCTTTAGTATGATTTGGGTTGTCGAATACTTTTGGAAGTTATTTACAATTGTAATAAAAAAAAAATTGAGCAGTTTTTAGATTCTTTTGTAAATTATCAAAAAAGTGGATGTAAAACTATCGTGTTAAAGGAAAAATTATCCGTATCTAAAAATTGTATGAGAATATTTGATGATAGTCTTAGATTCATGTCACTATTCCTATACAGAAAAGTATATAATCATAATATAGACGTTCGTATTTTAATTCTAAGAGAGAAATCTATTGCAGCAAGCACAATATGCAAATTGGAAGAATGATGCTCAAAATCATTGAAGATATCATCCTCGTCAGTTAATCATTATTAAGAATTAAGATAATTTTTTTCCGGTAAACCATTGTTTGGATCCAGTATAACGTTAGATAAAAAATCCCGATGGTAAACAATTGCATATAAGTATTTGAAAATGAATTATGAACGAACGAGTTAATACATACTTAATGGAAACTGATTTGACCCTTTCGTGGGGCCATTTATTTCTATTTTGAATTTCTCACAGTTTTTTATGCTTTATTGACAATTAAACAATAGCATTGAAGAATATATTTTTATTTTGCAGAATTTTATGTTTATATTTAAATTTTAGGGGTTAAAAGAACACTTCCCAAGGAACTATTCATAGTCATAAAGAAAATTAAATTTAATGGTGATTTTCTGCCACGAAAAAGATGTGAAGCATGTTACAATGCACAAGAGACATCACATTCTGCACACATGTGACAGGTTCTCTTTTTTGTCCCTTTCTGCTACATTTCCTACATCTCGTCTATAATTGGATACCATCTTTGACATATGATTTCCCACACTGGCTAAGTTCACATCATTCGGAACAACATACTTCTTTGCTTGGAAGCTAGTAGGACATCATTTCCTTTTTCTTGAGGAATATCCGTCTGTTAGCTGATGAGCTAATGCTATAAGGAATGTTAGCTGGTCTAAATTTACACTTCATTTGTTCACTTGCCACAGTACGAAACTATTTATGATGAACTTGCCCAATTAATCGCTGTTTCTTTGGTTTAAGATCATTACTGAAGTCTCTCTTAATAAAAAAGAGACAAAAATTCTGTTGTATAAGGTACCTCAGAGACATGGTCCTTGACAAAAAAGATCTTGACGACTTTCGATGGAAGGTCATGCGAACCATATTTGGTGCTGTGTTCGATAATAACAGTTGAGGTAAAAGATAAAATTTTGAAGTATATAAGATTTTTAATAGTGATGATATCATTAAATCCATAAAACTAAGTAGAATAAGATGAGCAAGGCTTGTAGTAAGAATGAGCCCAAAATGAACAGCATTGAACATTTTTAATGCAATAAGAGAATAAAAGATACGATGCCCCCATTTTACAGATCTATTCCCTATTTGGTATCTTTCTTTTCTTCGAAGCGATCAATCCTCCCATGACATCATTGTATACAGTGACTGCTTTTGACAAGGTACTTCTGCATTAGTACCATCTTTTTTTTGTCTGATTTACAGATGTCATAATTGCTGGATTATACGCAATAGTCAACAAGGTAACAGCCTTATTGTCCATCCGCTTTATTGAAGCAACACCTTCCTTAGTTAGAAACATTGATCCACTTCTTTCTAGTTTGTCATTAACTTTCAGCATTTGTGGAAGATCTTTCCTTTGTGGCCTCACAGTCCCCACAGAAAACAGCCCATTCGCAAGTAGATTTTTTGGAAGCCTAAAAGATGTGAAATAGTTATCATGAGCTACAAGGCGACGTGTGTGTTTCACATCTTCCGTTAGTTTAATAGTTACTGTTTCCCCTAAACTCATTGTTTTAGCCTTACTATAACAAGTTTCCTTCCCTCAAATAGTATACAAATTGCATTTGGATTTTATAAAATACAATAGCACTTTTACATTTCTACCATTATTTATTATACTAGATTAGATAGTTACTGCATAAAATATATGCATAAATATACGAAATAAGAAAGCGTTAGTACAATAAAAACAGTATTTTAATCAAATTTGCAGTAGAATCGTCGAGGAATACAAAAGTCACATCAGAAACAGGTGCCGTAGGAGAACAAATCTCACCCAACGTTTTCAAACTTTCAAAACAGAAGTGCTAATTCTATTCACTCGATTGAACAATAGGTGGAAACATAAAACTGAAAAGTGGAAATTATTCTTCCCACATCCTTATAATATCAAGGCCAATATATTATAATAGGTTTTCGCTTCTCACGAGTGTATTCTGTAAGATCATGTAGATGGGAAGTAATCTTACCAAGGCCCACGAAAGGGTTAAATTTCAGTAACATATATGTACAAATCTAACCAAACTTTAAAAAATTATTATTATATATAAATCTAAAATGAATTAATTTTAACAAATCATCTCAATTTAAAACATTAACATCGAAAAAGTTTATCTGCAGTGTGTAGCAGAGTTAAAAAATCCCAACTTTCTTATTTATTTTTCATCTTAAAACTCGAGTGGAAGACTTAACCAAGGATCTAATAGTCACCACTCAGCAGTTTTTCTTCCCAGCGTATATTTTATATCTCAAAAATTGTTTTGTGTTTATTTAAAATTCAAGGTTTTAAAAAAGCGATGAGTGAGAGAATGAATGACATTCTCTCAGCGGATTACACTACTCCAAAAAATAAGAGATCCATATTTTGTGAGATTCCTCTCTCTAGTTAACCTGAATTTTAATCATTCATTTTAGTCAATTACTTTTAATATGGTTGACATGTTACTCAATTAAGGTATCCGACTACGTTCGGAACCGTAATTTTGCAAAAGCGTATAAATGGATAATATTTATATTTAGTGTCACTTAGATCAGAAAATGTATATAAAATTGTTTTAAAAATATTATTACAAACAAAATTATTAAAGTACAATATTTTGACAAAAAATGAACATGGAATGACCCATTTTCAAATTTTTCTTTTTGTGAAAAATGCTTCTATTATAATAATATGTATTTTGCCTGTCTATAGCTCAGACCTCTGTACAGAGGCTCAACTAGAATTTTTGAAATATATAACTTAGAAGTGGGTTTATCCATGTTTTACGACAACAGGAGAGAGAAATTTTAAGAAAAAAGCGCCGATAATTATTTCAATTGGTGGTAACTCTGAGAATAATGTGAATTTTTTAAAAAAATAGCTCAGACTCTCTGGAGAGAAGTCTTTACTTTATATAAGCAAAATATTATTATTTTAGCAGCATTTTTTACAAAAGGAGAACATTTTGAAAAAGGTTATTCTAAGTTAATTTTTTGCCAAAATGTTGTATTTAAATAATTTTTTTTGTCAAATTGTCCTTAAAATTAATTTTATACATGTATTCTAATCTAATTGACACTAAATATCACGAAAAGTATCCATTTATACGCTTTGTAAAATCACGGTTCCGAACGTAGTCGGGATATATTAAAAACTTTTCGAAGTGTTTGCCCTTTTTTTGAGATATAGCTGTATGTATACTCACACACACAGTGCTGGACTCAAAGGAAAAAATGGAATCCTATGGAGAGTTGTCGAATAAAAATTTTAAAAATAATTATAAAAAATAAGTTTCGAAAATTACAAAATAAAGTTTAAATATTTAATATTTTCCTATTTAATTACATCATACAAATTTGTTCGGAATAAATTTGGAATTAATGGAAGTAGGAATCAGATGGAAGCTCGCTCACCGTTATGCTGCTCAGGCGGCTTTAAATAAAACCATTAAAACTGATTTCATTGTATTTGTGATACTTATCATTTGCAACTTTAAAAAGATTTTGGAACAATTTGGAGAACATTGATATTGCGTTGAGATATGTTCGTTGGATTTCGATTGGAATATGTAGATTGGATTCGTTGATATTGCATTGGGAATGTGAAAAAAAGAGAATAAATCTTTTGTGTTATCCAAACTGTTACCTCTATTTTATAGTACTTCATTATGTAGTTGAACATCTTTATTAATTAAGTGAGAAAATTTCTCATGGATATAATGCTACATCTTAATAATATTTATTAATACTTTTTAAAATTTCGAGATAGAATTTTCTGAAGATGCATTGGTAATTTGTAATACCGACATATTTTTTCACCTGATAGTAAAAAATTTAAATATTTTGGATACATATTTTTAATGAATAGCGTAGAAATAAAATAATAATAATAATTCGTCGGTAAAACGATGAAGAGCAAAGTTAACGAACAATGAAACAACTAATTTTTAAATTTCTCAAAATTCAAATCATGTAGAACTTAAGGACTTTGTTCAATTGTAATCATCCCATGTGAGCTGTACTGCAATTTATATTGTTGAATTTCATTACATCGAAATCTCGATAATTCTTTGAAAAAAATATTCAAATTTAAAATACTTAAATTTGTAGGTATTTTCTATTCTTACTTGCATGTAAGCATCAATTATTAGATTATACAGAAGCATGCTGATTAATTGGTGCATTTATTTTATGAACGAATGAAATATGCATGAAAGAGTTGGGATTATACCGGTTGATTCATAAATAGTGTAATCAATTTCAGAGGATCATACATTTTTATTGAATTAAGTTATGTGCATGAAATTTTCAATGTGGTTTCCTCTAGCACAGTACATTTTACGTAAGCGTTTTGGCTAAGCTAAAAGAATTTTTGTACCCATTTTTGGGGTATTTTTCCAATTTCCTCTTAAATTGCTTTTTGAAGCCCTTGAAAGGCACTTACTTTACGTCTATTTAATTATTTTTTTTAAGTATCCCAATAAAAAAATAATCGCAAGGAACACAGACGGGGGATAGTGATAGTCATTTATCATGAGGAAGAAAATTTATTTTCTTATATTTCAGTCATTTTATAGTTGATTTTGCAGTAGGATTTGGTGCACAATGTTGATGAAAAATAAAGTTTTCTTGAGTGTAAAGACGTTTACTTTCTAAGATCAAGTGTTTCAAAACTTTATTCTGATAGTATTTGGTATAAATTTTAGCCTCTGGTTCTACAAAATATGGTTTTGTTAAGCCTTTAGAGGACATTTCCATCCATACCTTAACACCTGGTGGCCAACTTGCATTTTGAAAAACGGCTGCGTCTTTTAGAGGTTTCTTTACATTAAATATATTGTATGTAAACTTGTGGGTTCTTTTCGGATCGTGTTCGAATTGTGAAAAGAAAATAATTGCAGTCAGGATTTTGTCCCTTTTTTTTATTCCACACCTTCTATGGGACATTTCTTAAAATAAAGAATATATTAAGATGCTACCAGATTACAATACATCGTCCAGCCGTATCTTTTTTTTCCGACCACCTTTTTTTCGCCACCGCTTTCCTTTTCTCCCTCGTTCCGACCCTCTCTCCTCTGTCGTTGCCAGATCCTTCTCTCTATATCGTGTGTCTCGTTCGACCTGTTGCCAGGTGCAGGCAGTAGATCCTTACACGTCCCACCTAAGAGTAAAATTTGCCCCTTGTGGCTGATTTTACCATTTCAGACACCAGGAACAGAAAATTCACAAACAGAACACATAATAATTGTAACAGTCAAAAGTCTTGATGATTGTTCTAGTCAAAGCTCCTTAAAACAAACACATGGAATAATATTAATAGTTCACCCAATTGAAATAAGTGACTATGTTCCCAGAAAGATCTAAACTGTAATAGGATTGCAAACAGATACATAGAAAACACATTATACAAAAAAAAACACTAAATATATACAATACAGTCCTTATCTTAATCTAGACAATGCGTCTGCACTCCTATGTTGTATACCTTGCCTGTGAGTAATGGAGTGATTCCATCTCTGTAACGCCAGTGCGCAACGGGTTAGCTTGGGACTTTTTGGAGTCGTTTGATTTAGGTAATTAAGATGCTACCAGATTACAATACATCGTCCATCGTCCAGCCGTGATCAGAAATGATCTCCACCTTGGCACCATAAATCCATTTGTCGAATTTATTCAACCCGTATAACACTGCCCAGGCCTCTTTCTCGATGCTTGCCCAGTTTTTTTGCGTGCCATTGAATTTTTGACTAGCAAAAGCTATTGGCCTGTAAATTCCTTCGGTATCTTGCTGTGTCAGACAGCATCCAACACCATAATCTGATGCATCACAATGCACCTGGAAAGGTAAATTGGCATCAGGGGTAGCAATACTAGTTACTTCAAGTAATTCTTTTAGCTTAACAAAAGAATTTTGCACAGCCTCCCCCCATGAAACGTCGTTGGGTTTATTCTTCTTGGTTAACTCCGTAAGCGGAGTGGATATTTCTGCATAATTTGGGATATATGCGCGATAGAAGCCCATTAGTCCTAACACTGACCTAACCTCTTTCTTAGTGGTAGGTCTAATTAGCCTTTTTATTGCTAATATTTTATCTTCATCAGGACCATGTTTATCTCCCCCTATTGTGTGACCCAAATATTTTATTCTCTTAACCACGAAAGAACACTTATCCAACTTCACCGAGAACCCCAGTTTTTCTAACTCAGCGAGAACTAATTCTAAGTGAACTAAATGTTCTTCAAACGTCTTTGAAAATATTACGACATCATCCATGTATGCCTGTGCATACTCTGAATGAGATTTTAAAATACGATTCATTTCTCTTTGAAATGTACCAGATGCCCCAGCAAGTCCAAAGGGCATAGTTTTCCACTGGTACACAGCATTATGGGTGGTAAATGCCTTCAATGGTTTACTTTCTTCGTCCATTTTTATTTGCCAATACCCTTTTAAAAGATCTATACTAGTCAACCAATACACTGACCCCGCTATGAAGATTAGTTCTTGCATATCTTTCATAGGGAAGACAGGTACCTTAGTTACTGCATTTAAGGCCCTAAAATCTACACACATTCGGATAGAGGAATCCTTTTTGGCTACACAAACTATAGGGTGAGCAATTTCGGCTTCCGATGGTTCAATTAAATTTAAATCAAGTAATTCTTGTACTTGACGCTCCACTTCCCTTCTATATGCAATGGGAACACTATAACAATGGGGCTTTCTCCGCAATGCATTGGCTACAAGCTCAATTTTATGGGCACCTACCCGCGCTGGTTGAACCGGTTTGGTAAATATATATTTAAATTTACTAATTAAATTTTTGAGCACTTTCAAATTATAGCTATTTAAATTATCAGTTTTCAGATTATTGAGGACTTCGTAAAATTTAGATTCTTCGGTGGCAGTTGGTGGAGTTTCAACTTGACCGAACTCTTTTTTCTTCTTCGAAAATTACATTTACCGAATTCGAACTAGCTACATAATGCCTCAGCTTATTTTGATGGATGTGCTTAGTAGAATTATCTGGCATTTCTACTAAAAATGAATGCGGATTCCATTTTTCAATAATAGTCGCAGGACCCTGCCATCTCGCAAACAATTTACTTGCTGCATCAGGGATCAGCACTATCACCTTTCTCCCACCTTAAATACTCTGTCAGACGATCTCAGATTATGGTAATAAGCCATCTTTTTTCTGCTGCACCGTTGAAACAAGTTTGGCTTGCTCGGCCGCCTTCTCCAATTTACGTTTTAAGGAAGTCGGTAGGGCCTATACCGACAATGTTAAAATTGAGCCACATTTTAGGTACAAGTTTCTCAGAAACTGTTAAATATATAAACTTCAAATTTTGTCTGTATATTAATTAGGCTTTTTTATTTAAATACTGGTAAATATATTTAAAATATATTGTTTACTTTTTTCAAAAATTTCATCGTAAAAGTATCACTTTGAAATTTTTGAAAACTGTCAAATTTTTACGATAACTGCTTTTCAGCAAAAATATTTCAAGAAAATCTCCAAAAATAAGCTTAGTATATAGAGTTACATATTATTTATGTGCAGTAAAAATTGCATGAGCACTCATTCTGTAGATTCTGAGAAAACTGTACTCGTGGTTTGAAAACAACCATTTTGAGATAATTGCATTTTTAGTGTAAAAAAGCATTTGATCACAAAAATAATGAATTACAACATGTATTTGCCCTATTTTATTAAATATTAGCTTATTCTCTATTACTTTTAAGGCTTTTAGTTTTTCTTATACTTAGATTTCTCAGAAAATACATTTATAGCATTTTTCACTTTTAAGCTATCGAGGTATTTTTTAGCGTTTAATTATTTTACTCAAATTCTGTATCAATTTTTGAGGAATTTTCAGTTCTGATACATTACTTTCATCAAATTTTGACTATAAAGCATCATAAATACCATGTGAAAATGTGTCAATACATGAAAATATGGCTTTGGTAATACATGATTATACACTATTTCGAAAAGTTTCATTAGTGTTTTATATATTCACCTGTTAACACAATGTTTTACAGCAGCAGAGTTAAAAATTTTCTTTAAATATTTGGTAAATGGTATTCAAAACAACAAAAACATAAAAACAGATTTCTTGAACATGAATTTTATGTATTTTTATATATATGTAACAAGCTATGTGCAACGAAAAAAAAAAAAGGCATTGCATTTTTAGATATTTATAAACCTTTTACTAAAAACTATTGAACACCAAAGCTTAAAAATTTGTATAAATACACAATACATATGAAATATATAGTAAAAATTTCCAGTTCATGCATACAGTAGAAGTATGGAAAAGGAATACACAATTTATTAAAAATTGTCATTTTCTGTGTCACGACATATGCTCATTAGTGAAAAATGTCTGAGAAATATTTTTAAAATTTTACATAAAGAATAAAAACATACAATACATATGAAATATATAGTAAAAATTTCCAGTTCATGCATACGGTAGATTTATAGAAAAAAGAATACACAATTTCATAAAAACGTCATTTTCTATGTTACGACATGTGTTCATTAGTGAAAATGTCAAAGAAATATTTAAAAATTTTTGCATAAAGAATAAAAAACACACAATACATATGAAAATATAGTAAAATTTCCAGTTCATGCATACGGTAGATTTATAGAAAAAAAAAAGAATACACAAATTTAATAAAAATAGTCATTTTCTGTGTTACGACATGTGTTCATTAGTGAAAAATGTCAAAGAAATATTTAAAAAATTTTGCATAAAGAATAAGAACACACAACAATATACACTCTGTCGCAAAAAATATATGCACCCAGAAGAAATCAAGCTACAATCACGAAACTCGGCAAGAATGTAGTCTGGTAAGAGATATGCAAATGATTAAAATTTCGAAGCCAATGAGACAAGGCTAAAGTATAAATTATGCGCATATTAGTTGCGCAACTGGGAGAGTTTAAAAGCATGAGTACGAGCGCCGTACGGCTATCCAAACGAATCTGATGACTTTGATAGACGATATTGAGACTTAGGATGCCTCTAAGACGTAACCGGCGGCAGTACGAGCAGCTGACGGACTTTGATAGCCGTATAATAGGCCTCAGAGAAGCAGGTTGGTCGAATAGACGTATCGGCCGCCCCCTCGGTCGGGCGATATGGTAGTTGCTCGGTGTTGGCAACAGTGGATCACAGAAGGTAGAGTGTACCGTCGCGGAGGGTCAGGACGTCCCAGGAACACAAATGATCGCGAGGATCGTGCAATCAGAAGAGTGGCCACTTCGGCACCAACAACGTCGCTAGCATCGATTCAACGCCACTTACCTCCTTCCAGACATCCAGTGCCATCAAGAGAAACCATAAGGAGACGACTGACCGAAGTTGGCTTGAGGAGCCGACGTCCGCTAAGACGCTTACCACTGACCCCACATCATAGGCAGTGTCGACTGGATTTTTGCCGACCTCGGGCAACTTGGAGTGTGACAGACTGGAGACGTGTCATCTTCAGTGATGAATCCCGATTCAGTCTCAGTGCTGATGACCACCGCACACGTGTCTGGAGGCGCACCGGCCAGCGGTCCGATCCGGCATTTATTGTCGAGCGGCATACAGCAATTTCACAAGGTGTGACAGTGTGGGGAGCAATTTCTTGGGACACACGATCATCTTTAGTGGTCCTTCAAGGCACTTTGACAGCTCGCAGATACGTGGACGATATTTTAACGCCGATTGTGCTACCCATGCTATCAAGTCGCCCAGGTGCCATTTATCAACAGGATGATGCTCGTCCACATACTGCGCGACTCTCCCAACAATGTCTTCAAGGATATGACGTCCTACCATGGCCTGCCAGGTCACCATATCAGATCTTTCGCCAATAGAGCATGTCTGGACGCGCTGGGAAGGCAACTGCAGCCGTCCCGAGATACAGGAGAATTAACTGCGCAGATGCAAAGACTATGGCAGGATCTTCCACAGGGGGTCATAAGTGATCTAATTGAATCGATGCCACGCCGAATTTCGGCTTGTATAGCTGCCAGAGGTGGCTTTACTACTTACTGATTTTTAACCTTTTGCAAGCTGTAACCGCTTAATAAAATGATATTTTGTTCTGAATTTTTAATCATTTGTTTATTTTTATATACACTACATGCATACCAAATTTCGTGAATGTAGCTCAATTTCTTCTGGGTGCATATATTTTTTTGCGACAGAGTGTATATGAAATATATAGTAAAAGTCTCCAGTTCATGCATACAGTAGATTTAAAGAAAAAAGAACAGACTACTTGAAAAATATATTAATTAGAAAACACAGTAGCTTTTGTATAAATTTTTACCTCATCAAAAAGATCCTGCACTGTAGCCGGTTTTTACTTTATTTTTCTTAATATTATCTTCTTCTTTCTTTCTTTTTCTTCTTTTATCTTTTCTAATTTTCTTCGAGCGTCCAGAAAAAGCATAAATTGCTTTCATTAGTCTTTCCCTATCGAGAAGTTTCATGGCACTTACTGAAAATTCCCCCTGGTTCTACGCCCATTTTTTGAAGCATTTTTAATTTCGATACATTACCATCATTAAAGGAACAAACAGCATCATAAACACCAAGTGAAAGTGTTTCAATCTGTACAAATGTTGCTTTGGGAACACGTGACCAAACGACATTATGAAAACTTTCATTTGGGTTTTGTGTTTTTCCATGCAAACATTTTTTCAACAGATCAGGATGGGAAAGATCTCTAAATATAGGACGCATTGCTTCAACAACGACCGGAAGACTGTTTTTATGTTTGTAAGATTTACCTGATGCTCCAGTCTTTTAAATCCACACCATGAATCTTCCCCGATGGGACAAAAACCATGTTGAGGATATTCATCAGTTGATAACTTATGCAGAAAATGGCCCAGATAGCTTGCCGCATATTCTGAACACTGCTGTGATTTCTCCGAATAGCTGATCCATAGTATGACTGCAAGTTATCAATTTCATGTTCAGTCAAACGATTTTTCCCACTTAAACACTTGCCGTCTGACAAGATTTGCCCTTTCAATTGAGCTTTTAATCGGCGTAATCTTGTTCCCATGCGCTTCATTACATGGCCAATACACTCCAATTTTTCAATTGGATATTCATTTCCATAAATGTTTTTCTTTTTTACCGCATCAAATGCTTTGCAATCCCCATTTCCTAAGTACGTAATATATCGGGCATTATGTAAAGATAATGACCGTTGAAAAATTTTAGACGCATCTTGGATTTCCATCGCTCCACTAGATCCAACGTAGTTCCTTTTACAATCCTTTTCATGAAAAGGCAAGTTTTTACAAGCGCAATATTTCGAAAGAATATCAACATCTATCACCTTACCTGTATCAATGCTGGTCACAGTAACTACACCATTCAAGGATGTGTAACCACGCTTCTGCCATGTCCCATCTACAGCTACTGCTATATTTTTGTTACCTTCATTTTCACAAATAGCTTCCTTCGCAGCATTTTGAATTGAATCCTCATAAACAAGTTTAGCAGCATTTAAAATTCGCTTACCGTAAGGAGAAAACCTTGTAGGTGGTTGCGGAGGATTCATTACGCCGCAGAACATTCTCCCTGCTTCTGCACCTTTTCCAATTGAACGCATAGCATACACAAACCTGGTATTTATTGTAGCAATTTGTGTTCCTTCATGAAAATTTGAAGAAGAGAATTCTACACGATATGGACAAGCAAAAACATTTCAGGACAAACGTAATAGCCAGTCCAGACTTACCTTTTAAAACTTGTATGTCTAAACCACTGTTGCACATTTTACAGTGAACTTCATTCTTGAAAACAAAAGCAAGAATATTCAAATTCATGATTGCATTTAAAATACCTACGCTATCACCAAAAGAAGAAAAACTCTCATTTAAATCGGGAATTTTCTTTTCTTTTGCACATGACTGCTTTGAATCATGTGCATGTTCAGCTTGAGCATTTAATTTACAATCAGTGGTACTTACTTTGCTATTAATAGTATTCTTACGTGGATAATACTTACCTTTGCGTTTCTTGAAAACTTTTTGCAATCTTGGCATTTCAAAATTTCAGAAATTTTAAGTATCGATAAACGACAAGTGCTCAATCAAAACGTGTTCGAAAGCGCCAAAAATAGGTAAACAACCCTAACAGCTACACTTGCAGTTATTCTACAGTTAATTTCGTGGGAATAAATAAAACAGATAATGGCTTTTGCAAGAGCATCCCAGTTTTAAAAGGCCAATATGTTTACATTTCTATCTGTCAAAGTAGGCGTGGCAAATCAGTTGATTATTTTTTAAAAACATTTTAAAATACTTCTAATTCAAAAATTGACTAGTATGTTATATCATTGGAAAGAGCTTAATTTGGAGATTTGAGAAATATCAAAATCTCAAAATCGATTTCTAGAAGGTGTTTACCATACCGACTGTTCTTAAATCTTCCAAATATTTGGAAACGGGAGTAGTGCACAACTGTAAGTTGTTATGCTTACCCGTCCAAGTAGACTTTAAAATTGACAAAGGACCTTGCGGTTGCCTACCATATAGTAGCTGAAAAGGGGACACGCCGGTAGTTGAATGTGGTATTTCCCTATACGCCCACAATACGTACGGAATTTGTAAATGCCACCCTATACCCTCATCTCTAACTACGTTATGTAGCATATTTTTCAAAGTTCTGTTAAACCTTTCCACTAAACCATTGGACTGTGAATAACCTGGGGTAGAGAATCTCGGGCTGCTCCCTGTTCTTTTTTCGAACTCCTTAGTCAGTTCGGCTGCGAAATTTGTCCCATTATCAGAGGCGACAACATTCGGTATCCATGTTCTCGAAAATATGCTTAACAAAGCTTCACATGTTACCTTCGCACTGAGTCTAGTCAACGTCACAGCCTCGCCCCACCTAGTGTGCTGATCAACCAGACATAAAATATATTTATGTCCCTTTGAGCTTGGCGGATCAATTGGACCTATCAGATCCATATTCACCACCTGAAATGGCAATTCAGGCCTTGCCACAGGTGTAATGGGTGATCGGTCTTTAATCCTAACCGATCGAGTGAGCTGACATTCTTTACATGACTCACAAAATTTCTTCACATCGGCCCTCAGACCCTCCCAAAAGAAAGAATACTTGATTCGTTCAAGCGTCTTCTTGGGACCCATGTGACTACTGAACATGGAAGTATGCGCTAGTATCAACACCTCAGTTCTTTTGTATTTCGGAATTACCAGTTGCCCAATACTCTCCCCGAGTATTTTATCTCTATGAAATAGATACCCATCTACTTCATAGTAGTTTCCTTTGCCTTTCTTAGCATGCTTCCAAACCAATGCTAACTCGGCACAACACTCCTGCTCGGAACGAAAACTATCAGCCACCATGCTTCCTTTATCCATCTCAGCGGTCACCTCCTCATCCTTAGTACCCAATGTTCCCCCTTCATTCCGACATGAAGTTATATTCCTTTGAGAATCCTCAATGTTCTCCTGTGTTTTCTCTGGTAGAATACCCTATGAAACCTCGGTTTCATCTACATTTTCTGAGTCAACCCTCAGATTCTGAGAGCTTTGAGCCAGTGAATTCTCTTCACTCTGGGCTCCTCCCAACATATCCAAAACATCTGGTGGAAGCAACACGTCTTCTACCAAAACTTCTGCCAACGCACGTAACACTTGCTGGTGCACCACATTAACCTGGCCACCGGTAGCAAGGCCAATTGGAACATATACTAAAGGACATTCAACCGCTGGACCAAAAATTCCTTTCAAATAAATCGTGGAAGCTCCTTCAACCGATGTTCCAGGAACTAAGACTTTCTTGATAACAGTAATTTCCGTACCAGAATCCACTAACGCATGGACTAATCTCCCATCTACACTGATAGATGTTTTCACTAATTTACTTAATTTGTCTTCAATAGCCCGCCTAGGAATGACTTTTACCCAGCTAATCAACTCTAGCAGCTACCGTCCCATCTTCCAATTCTGTCCCTTCCGTTGACACCTTATTCACATTAAGTCTTTTATTATCTACCCCTTTGTTTTTCGGACAATCCCGCTTAAAATGTTTATCTGATCCGCAGGTGAAACAAGCGCATTTTTTAATTTCAGTTACTTGACCTTTGTCAAAGTTTTTCCTAGAAGAAAAATTATCTAACTTTTTCTCCCCAAATGGCTGTGTTTCCCCAACTACCATTAAAACTTCTCTTTTCACTATCATTCCATTTAGCTCTCGCAGGTCCATCGTAGGATTTCCCTTTGGAAGCGTAAAATATATCACATTGTTTGCCCAAGTCCCTGGGTTTGTACCCTTCTTCCCCTTGGAGCACACCAATATGGGTCGCCGTCTCAGAATCCAACATTTCAAACATTTTATCTGCTACGATCAGTTGATTAACTGACTCAAAATCATTCGCTCCTCTTAACTTACAGTAGTATAACCACATCGATGTTAAACGGGACGCGAACTGAGAGAAAGTTTCGTCAGAGTTACGTTTGGCCTTTCTAAAATTTTCTAAACATATTTTTGGTGAGGGTTCATACTCCTTGAGCACAACCTGTTTTAAAGACTCGTAATTTTTTAATTCTTCTTCGCCTAGGTTAACTAATAAGTTTGACACTTTGTCTCCTAACATGCATAACAAAACCTTCGGTTTTAATTCGTCACTGACATTTTCACTAGCGAAAGCTTTTTCAAGACTACAAAAGAAATAGTCCCACCCGTCTGATTTATTGGGTACCTTTACAGTTAAGAGCCTAACCATTTTAACTATTTCATCTAAAGATTTTACACGTGAGGTTTGACCATTATTTTGAGTAGCACTCTGATTAGCGTTTCTAGATAATTCTATTTCCAAGCGTAATTTTTCAATTGATAATTGTTCTTGTTGTTCTAGTTTTTGCTGATGTTCTGTCTCTAACCTTTCGGCTGTAATAACTTCCAATAACTCTTTTGCCTCTTCCTCGTGGTAATATTTACTAGAGATTATTAAATCCCTTAAAACAATTTTAGATAGAGACAGATCAGGTGACTCATCTAAGTCCCGCGCTAATTGAATTAAGTCAATTTTCTTACTTTTAATGAGAAATGCCATTTTTAAATAAAGCTGAACCTAATGCCAAATTACCTTCTGACAAATTTAAGTACAAGCACTTAAATGACCTAGTACTATATATTTAACAAGCAAAATAAATAATACACTCGTTTTTTCTAAGAGTACTCAAATTCCAGAAACACAATACGAGATATGTTTGCAATAAAACTTATATGCGACACAGTTATTTGTTACTAATCAGAACGCAGAACCTTTTTAAAAAAACACAATTAACAACATACTTTAGCTACATTACCATAGAATTATTTCTCAAATCATAAATCTACTCTTAGTTTCTTTTTTTTAATTAAAAGAAGAATCTTATGCAGGAAACAAAAAACCAATATATATATACATTATAAATTACGAGCAAAGGAAATAAACTCAGATTGCATTAAACCATCAACTAACTGACAAATTGCAACACTTTTGCTTAAAATGAAAAACTATCATATAATATTAAAAAAAAAAACGCCATATTCTGAGTCATAAATAACCTACAAAATCTCTTATTTACAACATTTTAACAGGAAGTCTACTTGAAATACATATACTACATTTTTTTGGATACTTTTCACCGATTCTCAAACATACATTTTTCGAAACCATTATTTCAAGATAAATTAATCTAATTCTTTTTTTTTTAAATTCTGTAAACTGAATTGTTATGCAAAACACTTTCTATACACAGATTTTAATTTTTGAGACAACTTCAAAACAGTAAAGAATGATGATAAAAAAAAGAAATTATAGTTTAACACTATGTAGAACTCTAAATAACATATTTTACAACATTTAAAATACCCTATTGTTTCCAGGTAAAATAAATACACAATAATCTTCTTATTTCATCTACACAATAATCCAACAACATAGAATATTGCAATAAACCAATGAAATTTTCTTTTCCAGATATATCTGCTTTTTCTATTTTATTTATAAAAAAAAAACAAATTAAATATGACTGCATCCCATTACTCTTTTAAATATCTACACAACATTTTAACTTAGGGAAACAATAGCCACTTACCTCGACATGAACGCTGTTTCTGTAGTTGAACACTACTGGGATTTCCTTCGTTGTTTCAGGTCACGGCTCCATTCATCAGAAAATGAAGAAAAATACGACATCTGTTCATTCATTAGCCCAACTCGGCAGATGATAGTAAAACTCCATATGAAGAAGGTCTTGTTTTTTTTCTTCGCTTGAAACTGCTGCAGGACAATTCCTGGGATCCACGTGGTCATCAAATTGAAAATACATTGCAGGGTTCTATTTCCATGTTAAAATTTTTCTTTCAAACTGAATGTCCACTAGAACCTTGTTCACAATTATGTAGTACGAACACCGATCAATTTGAAATATTTTGTTCCTTTAACTTCTGCTCCATTGCATCATCGCACCCCACTTCGGACACCAGTGTAAACTTGTGGGTTCTTTTCGGATCGTGTTCGAATTGTGAAAAGAAAATAATTGCAGTCAGGATTTTGTCCCTCTTTTTTTATTCCACACCTTCTATGGGACATTTCTTGAAATAAAGAATATATTAAGATGATACCAGATTACAATACATCGTCCAGCCGTATCTTCTTTTTCCCACCACCTTTTTTTCGCCACCGCTTTCCTTTTCTCCCTCGTTCCGACCCTCTCTCCTCTGTCGTTGCCAGATCCTTCTCTCTATATCATGTGTCTCGTTCAACCTGTTGCCAGGTGCAGGCAGTAGATCCTTACATTGTATCTTCATTTTTCCAGTTGTGAATGATAGATGAAACAGTGTTTCACTTGAAGTTATCCATGTTTTGTATCTGCCTTTGCATAACATTAAATACAGAGGCCAAGAACGTTTTCTTCGTTTTTCTACGGTCTTAACAGACATTTGATGACAGTCTGGAAAATTTACATTTTTATAGCCAATTTTCTTCATCTGACGATAAATTGTCGATTGCTATATGTAGTTTCTTTGCCATAGGTTTTTGAGGCAAACGATTTTCTACAACGATAATTCTTTTCAACTACTTTTTTTCTTTTTCTTTAAGAAATTCTTTTTAAGAAATTTTTCCCTGGAGTTTTTGATTGCGAGCTAAATTTTATTCCTTTTTGAAGTTTAGATAGTAATACAATAGAAAAATGTCTTTTTCATTTTTAAATACTTTTTTTTACAGAATTTGAACAACTATACTTCAAAAGCTGTAAAATTTCGTTTCGAGTCACTCCCACTAATAAAAATGGCTAGATTAGTAATTTAAATGTTGCATTTTAAAAATAAAACCAGTAGTAAAATGATAGAAATTCATCATAAATAGTTATATGCTTTTAAAATTGGTCACTTATTTTTATTTTATTTTGATTATTTATGCATAGAGATGTTTAAAAATAAATTTATACGATACGAATTACATATATATGTCAGTAAGTTTGAAGTCTTCGGTTAAGTTTATTTATTTATTATAACAGTCAAAAAATTTAGTAGAATG
The DNA here is from genome assembly GCA_019973935.1 of Trichonephila clavipes. Classification (NCBI taxonomy): domain Eukaryota; kingdom Metazoa; phylum Arthropoda; class Arachnida; order Araneae; family Nephilidae; genus Trichonephila; species Trichonephila clavipes. The sequence goes on along the minus strand of BMAU01004130.1, from coordinate 252,779 downwards.
TATTAAAGGGAATATTTTGTTTGCTCTTTCAAAATAAGTAGAGAGAGAATGGACTCAAACGCGCGTGTTTAAAAGGTTTCCTTTCCCTTTTTTTACTTAATAAGGTCATGCCAGTTTTATTACAAATTAACAAGACACAATTTAGAAACATGAATTATGTGGATACTTTCAGAAAATATTATTCTATCCGCGATATTTCTATTAATCCTCTTGGGGAAATTCTTCTTTGGTATGAGTTTAAGACTGTCTTCTGTAGAAAGAACTAGATTTTATGCTAATGTAAGTTCTATTTAAACCTTGGCAATGGATGTGTTAGAGTTAGTCGTGAATCGTCAGTAGTGAGCCGTTAGTCCTTATACTATCATTCAAGCAAGAATTGTCGTTCGAAAAAGTGAAACTAAAAGAGAAGCAGTTTTGAAAAGAATTTTAGCAGCTTAGGAAAGATCCGATAAGTGATCTACAATCGGACCAAAATATAAGTGTCTACTTGATAACCTTTTAAGCGTAAAGTAGGAAACTAATTAAAATTGCTCCCACGGTTATAAAACTTGAATTAATAATAAGTGTATTAATCATAAATAAAAAGTAATTATTTTTATAACAATGTCTGTTTCTTCAGTGACTCAAACTATATATATATATATACACCTACAATTTTCGAATTATGACAACTAGCATAAAAAAAGAGACCATTCGCTTAGAAGTTTCTCAATTTTCCTCGCAACTGAACAAAGTTGATATCATATTTAATAGTTAAGAGAGAATCGAATTGCGATAGTATAATAGGTTCATTTATTAAACTTAATTGATATAGTTCACTTTTTAAAAGATATCTCTCAGTACGGCCAATTTTTACAGAGTAACTGATTTTTCACTTCGACATTAGCATAAATTTCAAATTATGGCAAGTTTTGCTCAAACGTTTTTGGAGTTATGGGGGCTTAAGTAATAGGTCCCCGGATGTTGCAAAAGTATTTACAATAATTATACAATTCAATTACACTCGATGTGTGAAAATGGAATCGTATTTTTTGTTTTATTTATGTGAATTAGTAACTTTAATTTTAAAATATATATTTTATTGCACTAAAAATAAAATTAAAGCACTGTAGTAACAACTAAATAGAAAAACCTGTTAAAAGGTTATGCTTGAAAAAAACTGTTAAATATTTTGCTGATTAATCGTTTTACATGAAATGAATTTTTTTGTATTCCCAACAACGTTTTGCGAGTCTTTCGGAAATTATAAATATATCATTCGAAGTAAATTTAAAAAGCTGTCTTTATTAGAAAATTCTTTAAATAGCCCAAACAGGCAAAGCATTCTATAAAAGTTTTTTAACTTATTTAAATAAAATTAATTAATCATTAATATAATAATCTAGTTCATTTCGATACTTGAGTCAAAAGCATTGATATCAGTTTTACTTAAATATGATGAAAAATAAGAAGGATATTAATTAAGTGTATTTTTCTTCTTTTTTAAATTAATGTTCACGTTTCCTCCTTTAAATTTCGGAACTCACTAATTAACCAATCTTTGACAGCAAAAAGTATCATTTAACAAACAAGTTTCTTAACCTCTTCAGTTCACTTCCGCACCCTTAACTATATTTAGGACATTGTTATAAATTCAACTTTTTAAAAAAATTGGTCGATATTATTTACCAAGCAGGAAATTTCTAGAATATTGAAAGGAAATGATAAAGAATCGCTTCCGGACATTTGGAATCAAATAAAAATGCCTGGGTTACTGTGTTAATATTTAAAGATTGGTTCCCTTATCATTTCGTGCCGGACAAGCAATATTGTAAAAAATAATGATTTGTAACTTAAATCATTACTAATTTTAGACAAAGCTACAGGATATCCAAAACTTCTACAGAATTTATAGCCGAAAATTAATGTTGTGTTTCTTCCGTGCAATACTGCCTGTTTCATACAGCCCTTGGATGAAATTGTAACAGCTAAGTTTAAACGACAAACTTGTCTAATTGTTGACAAGTTTATTACATGACAATAATGATTAAGGCCACCAAGGGAAACTGACAGAGAAGCTGGGCCAACATTAATAGACTTTTGGAAGGACTATAATTATATAGAACGTAATAAGCAATATTGGAGACTGGTAGGCTGAAATAAAAAAAAAGTTGGCAATGAAAGGTTTCTGGAAACAATTATGCTCCCAAATAATGAGTGGCCTTATAAATTAAGAAACATCAACCGGAAATGTGATCGCAGGTGAAATACTAGTTTTCCTAATGCGAATGAACTAAAGTAGTGTGAACATCCCTAATGAAAACGGTGACGAGTTGTTCGAATTTCACTCAGCTCTACAGTCAGATGAATACTTATGGAGTAACAATTGAATGGCAATAAAAAAACAGAATGAAAGTATCCTGCAAATAATTCCCCGATGGAGAATGTATATCTAAAGTTTGTTGGGCAATTGAAAAAGGCACATGTTATAGAAATCTTTATCAAGAAAAGAAGAAAAAATACTATCTATTCAACTAGCTGTCGACAAGTTTATTTAAAAACATCCAAAAGCCCTTAAACACGTTTTTTTAACTTCATTATGTATATTGATAAATAAATACTTTAAAACACAGTTTGGGCTGCATATCTTTTATCACAGTCCTTTACTTGAGAACATTCAACATTCGCACGCACTTTCAGGAAATAATTAATTACGGAAGTCGAGGATCTCTTGTGCCCTGTAATCGAGTAAATTAGCCGTTGAAGCAAATAGTTATGGTTATTAACTTTGCAAACTGATTATATTGAAGTCAAGGCGCGTGAGTGAATCTTGATGACACCACCAATCCATTTTGCGGAATAAAATGGGGTTGCTGTTTGTTAAAAAAAAAAAAGGGGGGTATCTTTTCCATACTGTTCAAAGTTCAAGTTTTGATATTTGTCGCGATTATTGTTTGTGGAAATCTAGTGTAGATATGTTCAACCAGGGTTCCCTAGAACTTTAACAGGGTTTCCGCAAGTGATCACTATTTACTCAATCAAAGCGTCAAAATTTTAATAAAATTAAATTTTTATAAAAGATGCACCTCTTAAAGATAGTTTGCTTGTAAAAATAATTATAAGCAGATATCTTATGGATAAAATAAAATCTTGAAGTTCGTAAAAGTCACGTGCTTCAAACATGAATGAATAAATCGGAAGGCTTGCCAATAAAGGAGAAGGAACAACTTGTCGACCTGTCAACAGATGCTATGTTAAAATCTAAATTAAAGCAAGGAATGCTCTTTAGTTTGGACTGCAAAATTGCAGAATACACAAAAGCTTCTCACAAATTATAAACATTTTGATACCAATCTGAAAAATGTATTTAAATTAAAAATATTTCTCAATATAACGTTGTGTAAAAAATGCAAAAATATATCCCAGTTATTAGATAAAACACAATGGTAGGTGACACCTGAAGCACGAAATAATGAGTAAATTATGCTAATACAGTGGGTGATCGGTTAACGAACAGATCGGTTTACGAACAAATCAATTAACGAACACTTTCACGAACGATTTTTGTGTTCGGATAACGAACACTTTCAAGAAAGATTTTTGTATTTGGACAACGAACATATATTCGGAAGGGATCAGGGAGACACCCCTGAAATTATGGATGAAAATTTGACAACTGCTAGAGATCTGTAATTGGAGGTGAACGAGGATGACACATAGAAGAGCTCATAATGGGACATGAAGATGAACTGACGATAGAAGAACTCCAAGAAATTTTGAATGAAGAACACCAAGAAACACATCGAAATGTGTCTCCTTCTGAACAAGAGGAAGACAAAAGAGGACCAATGCCGACATCTGCCATTAAATATCTTTTGAAAAAGTGGGAGGATGTCAGAGCAATGGTCTTAGAATGGCACCCAAACCAAGCTGATGTCAGTAGGGTTGGGGATCTTTACAACCACAATGCTATTAATTACTTCCTGAAAATCCTGAAAAAGATAGAAAAGCAATCGACATTGGACATGTTCTTCAACGCCCCATAAGCAAAAAATGAAAAGGACTGATTAATATGCAAGACTATATGTATGTATTATTTTTAAAAAACTTACTAAGAAATTATACATTTTTTAAAATTTAATTTCTAGGGTCTCCAGAACGAATTAATCGACTTCACATAGAAATCTATGGTGAATCGTTGATCGGTTAACGAACAATTCGGATAGCGAACATAGTCTTGGAACGGATTATGTTTGTTAACTGATCACCCACTATATTATGTTAAAAATTTATAATAAAAAAAACAGTATTTTTTACTTGTCTTTACTTAAAGTGCTTATAATGTTGATCTACTTTAAATAATTTTTTTAGGAACAGTTCTTTTCTAAGACTTGGATGACGCTCCCTTTAAACACCTATGAGTTTAAAAAGGTTCTGTGAGCCGATAAAGTTTGAAGACCACTGTTTTAGACTGATGTTAATTTAAACTAAGATCAAACAAGGCTTTTGCTGCGAAATCTGAATATCATTTAAAAAGCATCAGCTTTTTAATTTTTTTCTAAAAATTTTTCACATTAGAAAGGACAATCCCAGTTCTGTTTGCTAAATGTTTGATTAGTAAATACTCTTTCTTGAAACAACTAAAAAAATTGACATTTAAATTATGATCTTCATGAGATTCAGCATAAAGAAGGCTAATTATATTGATAAATAAAGTAGGAACGCTAAATATGCTACCTGTATTACATCGAAACAAAGTATATCTTCCATCATTGCGGAAATATACTTTACACCAAATAAAATTATTATTTTTTTAAAGAAAAACCTATATATATATATATATATATATATATATATATATATATATATATTGACGAATAAAAAATATTATCATTCTTGATTGATTGATTAGTTACTAACTTCGCTCTCAGAAGTTACACACGAGAGCTATTTATTTTTCCTGAATGAATAATAGGATAGGAATAATATCCTCATATAATAATAGTATAATTGTAAGGATAAATATCATTTCTCCATGATTCTTGAAGAAGATATAATACAAATATGATAAATGTAATTATTTGTTCTTACATGAAGTAAATTTTTAGAATGCTTAATTTTATAAATATGAAATTTTGTTCGAAGAATTATTTTTTTTAAAAAAATAAAGAGCCACATATTGAAATTTTTAACAGTAATATTGATACATTGCTTGTGTGAAAGTGTAATGATTACGAATACGTCTGCCATTAGCCTAGTTGTGACTTATACCTTTAATGGCATTAAAAATAATAAGCAAGGCGCCAAAAAAAATACACGAAAGAAGAAGAAATAGAACTGCTTCCAAGCGGTAAAAGGCATTATTATTTTTCTCACACAAATTAAGAGCATGCACCTTGTTATAAGTTATATTTATATAAAGAAATATAATAACAAAGTCATTAAGTGAAGCAGACAAGCATGCCGTTTGAGGTGGGGGATAATGTCAACAAATATATATTTTTACGATTTTTATTGCCATCAAGATAAAGTCTGGGATTATCTTTATTTTCTTTACCCGGTTTGAACCGGAAATTTTTGCTTAAATCCAGGAACTGTTTCTCTAGACTGGTTTGAACAACCGGGAGAAAGTGTTCAACCACTCATTAATATAAAAACTAAACTCGTCTCCTTTTCAGTCAACAACTTTTATCTTTCCACACAAATCTTATTATCTGTCGCCATTTCGTCCCCAAGTTAATGTTACACTTCCTCGTGATAAAGTAAATTCAAGGGAACAGAAACATTAGGGACTAACGTGATTAGAAAATATGAATTTTGAGTGATTTGCAATGCATGAGGGTAAATTCAGAAATAAACTAAACATTAAACCTAAATCATATTAAGTCTTTTGAAGCCCAAATGATTTTTTATGGGTCAGGTGATAAATTTAAACTTTAAAAGAACTACTATTAGTCATTCGATGCATAATTATCTAAAGCTCAAACAAACGTCTCTCTCATTAATAAATTAAGATATATTAATTATTCCGGATTAAATTTCTCTCTCTCCTATATATATATACCAATAATTTTTATTTTTAACCTTAATATTTATAGTGTGGACAATACTTGATTTTACTCCTGTAACTTTGGTATTTCATCAATATTCTTAGTTTATAATTATTTTAGTAATAACAATAATTTTATACTTATTGTTCTGCTACAATTCGGCCGGTATTGTTATAGCTTTGAATCTGTATTTAGATCTTGAATCTGACAATAACTTGCTTATTGTTCATTGATTCATCGCGATCCTAGAATTTTTGAATGCATCTTTAAAAAAAAATTGTTAACTTTTTCTTATATAATTCATTTAGAACTTCTATTCATTATTTTCAATAGGATTTCGCTCAGTCTTATGAAGAGAAAGGCTAGTCATAAAGCTTGTTGAACCTACTTTTATATAAAATTAGTTGTTCTCATTCTGCATTGCTTATAATACTGAAACATCAGTTTTTTAAGTGTCTCTAGTAGATAGTATTAAAAACTGTATATACAGGGTATCCGGGCTTAAAGTATTTAAAAGTAGTGACTTATTACTATGGAACTACCCATCAGAATGTAATAAACTATTCATCCATGGATTGAAAAACTCTCCGAGATTTTTTGGGTCTATCCGATCGGTCGCTAGTGAGCACTTTATTCGGCAATCGCAGAGGATAAACTTTTTAGACTATTTTCATTAGTAAAGATGAGGACGCCACAGTAAAAGATACAATGCGTGTTTTGGTTAACGGAATATAAAATAAAACATTTGATATGTTCATACATTAGTGAATGGTCAAATTTGAGGGTGCTTGAATTCACGAGGAAATAATTTTCATTTCTGGTTTCTTCGTTTCATGTCAGATTTTATCAAACATAATCACTTACAAATTTATCAAGCAGAGAAAGAAAGAAATTTCTCTATTTCTTAGCTAATTTATTTTATTTTTAAAAACTTGAATTTTTAGTTTATTTAAAGGTTTAACAGTTTTTTTTCGTTCAAAAATATTTTCTCATTCATAAATTTTCTTTTTTTAATTGGTCTCTTATTCACAATAATTAAATTTATTTCAATTCTTAAAAATCAAATTTTCGATTCATCTAGATGTTTAGCTGTTTTCTCTTAAAAATATTTTCTCTTTAATTTATCTCCTTTTTTTAACTTGTCATTTATTCACAATAATTCAATCGCATAAAATAAAATTGATTAAAATTCCAATTTCAAGCTTCTTTTCATTCCAATTTTCTAAGCATTAAAAAATTGGCGTAAATAATAGATTTTACAGTAACAATGTCTAAAAATAAATTTAATCTTGATTTATTTTTCACTCATTTTAAACTGAAAGGGGTTTTGTATATGATAAAAAAGGCATGTGTATGTTTTCAACATTTTATACTGTGCAAAATATATGGAAAATGAGCAAAATGAGTAGTGAAAATAATAAACGAGTAAAAAATCCACTATAGTAATAACATCAATTAGTATTTATTAGTAAGTAAGTATATAATTTGCTTTTAACAAATTGTAAATGTTAAATTTAATATTGTAAAGTTAGTTGTACTGCAAATCTAAATTTAAGAAATAGATTTTTCTTGTGATTCCTTTGTGATGCGCAGTTTGTTAAATTTTCGAATGTATAAATGTTACCGGACAGCAAAACAAAGAAAGCTTTCCTCTTTAAAAAATGTTTGCAGTTATCTCTTTACAATACATGAAATTTTCCTGCATATCGTAAAAGTTCAAAAATTTAATCAAAAGTCTATTGTAGATTCCAAATAACATATTCATATTATTTAATCTTCGATTTTATTAATAGTTTTAGAACTTTTTATTCCCATTCAAAATTTTCTTTTCAGCTATGTAGTGAGTTTTTATTCGATTATAATAATAATAATTATTATTATTATTATTATTACTGCTGCTTATTTTTCCTAACATTTTCATCTTGTCATTTAAGCAAGAAAAAAAAAAAAATTGCCGAAGCATGATTTTACAAGTCTATAATGGTGTTATTAAATTTTAAATTTATCACATCACAATCTCAAATGAAGATTCAACTCTTATTTCTCTATCAGTAAAAAAAACCTTATTTTTAAAAAAATTATTAGACTGTTAATCCCTCAAATATCATAGTCAAAATTCTACTTTTGGCGTTATATGATTGTCAATACAGATTTTTTCATGAAACTCAGATAGGAAAAAGAAAAACAAAACGATAATAAAATGGAGAAAGTGCAAACAAAAAAAGAAAGAAAAAAGGTTATAGTTTTTAGAGAAGTCTAAGGTAAAATAAACTTGCAACTTCTGAGACTACAACTTACGTAGGTAGAGTAAATTTACTACAAATCAAACACAAAAAATGGCAATCGAGGTTTTATTTTAATTGCTCTTCTTTTATAATTTGCAAAAATATTTATTATATTAGACTGTAAATATAAAATCTGTGCGTATGACGTAAAGGACAAACGTTTAACATTAATGCTGATGTTACCTTTTACGTCATGCTTACTCCTTTATGTTGAAGGTCTGCTTTTTGATTAGCATTCAGATTACTGAGCACGAATTACATAATATTTCGTCATATTTGTTATGCGCAACAGTTACCACAAAATAAGGGAAATAATTTAACTTACTTTTGCATCATCAATCATAGAATTAACCTTTAGAAACGAGTCCAAATATCTAAAATTTATTAATTGCTGATTTTTATTTTTGCACTATAACGAAATAGCAAAAGAATACAAAAACCTTGATTTTTTACAAAGATTATCTGATTGTTTTAAAATTTTAACTACTTATATTTAATTTATAATTAATTGCTTAAGAATAAGAATAATTATTGAAATTACTCGGCAAATTACTGATAATTTTTTTTATATTTAATTTATAATTAATTGGAATAAGTAATTTTTAAATTATACTCGGCAAAGATATAGAACTTTAAATTGCAATAAAACAACGATGTATTATTCGATTGACATGAATTTTTTTTATTCGAAAGATAATCTTGTGGCATTACATTTTAAATATGATTTCTGGCATAGGACAGCCACGGCTAGCTCGGATGTAGTCCAATCTGTACGTCCAATTTTCGATGACTTTTCCCAACATTTGTGGCCGTATATCGGCAATAACACGGCGAATGTTGTCTTCTAAATGGTCCAGCGTTTGCGGCTTATCCGCATAGACCAATGACTTTACACAGCCCCGCAGAAAATAGTCTAGTGGTGTTAAATCACAAGATCTTGGAGGCCAATTCACAGGTCCAAAACGTGAAATTAGGCGGTCACCAAACGTGTCTTTCAATAAATCGATTGTGGCACGAGCTGTGTGACATGTTGCGCCGTCTTGTTGGAACCACAGCTCCTGGACATCATGATTGTTCAATTCAGGAATGAAAAAGTTAGTAATCAGGGCTCTATACCGATCACCATTGACTGTAACGTTGTGGCCTTCATCGTTTTTGAAGAAGGATTCCACCAGCCCATAAAGCGCACCAAACAGTCAGTTTTTCTGGATGTAACGGTGTTTCGACATACACTTGTGGATTAGCTTCACTCCAAATGCGGCAGTTTTGTTTGTTGACGTAGCCATTCAACCAGAAGTGCGCTTCATCGATAAACAAAATTCGCTTATGAAAATCGGGAACAACGGCAATCTCGTTTTGGGCCCATTCGACGAATCTACGCCTTGCTTGATCATATATAAAATGTAATGCCACAAGATTACCTTACGAATAAAAAAAAAAATCATGTCAATCGAATTCATGTCATCGTTGTTTTATTGCAATTTAAAGTTATATACATCTAAAAAAACACCCTATAGTCTTAACATTGTACTTTTTAATCATTTTAAATAGTAAAGCTAACATATTTACCATAAAATCCGGCGTATAATGCGCGCCTATACTTTCAAGCTAACTTTTGAATTCTTAGAAATATTCGCCGTATATCGTACACCCCTTTTTACGAAGAAATCTGAAATATTAGTATACATTGTTTTTATGTTTTGGAAGTCATTTATTCGAGATATTATCCCAGACATTTGACTAAATAGTTTTCTTCTGGAACTACAACTTTTTCAGTTAATAAGGCAAGTCACACACACATTTCTTTTAAATAAACAGTATTTCGGAAGCAAAAATTTTTTTATGCTCATCTCTTTTGTTATTTTTAAAGCTATCGTTTTTATAACTGGCGTATAACGCGCACCTTTAAGTTTCGATGTTATTTTTTGTGTTAGAAGTGCACTTTCTACGCTGAATTTTACGGTATATTTTTTGAAAAATCTAAATTTTAAGTATTAAGTTTGATATTTTTTGATTGATTTTTCTATGAAATCTTTTGTAAAATAGAATTCAGCGAAGAATATTTCTTTCACCAAACTTTGTTATTTATATACATTAAAATTGAAAATTGTTTATATTTATTTTTACAAATTTGAATGGATTACTGGATATAATACATTTTCAATATTTTTTAATTTTTTTGTGTTTCTTTGCTTACATATCAGCAAATAGTTATAATTGCGAAATTTTGTGTTGTGAGTGCTGAAAATTTGAATTTTATTTACTTTCTGGCTTTTATTTACAGCTATATGTTCATTAAAAGAAATTCAGAATTTTTCTAAATTCTAATTTCTATTTACTCGTGTCCATACAAATTTCGCTTGTCTTTTTAATCTATTTCATTGAACTTTCAAAATACTATTTTTCAAATTGATCGTTACACTTTGCATTGAAAAAAATAATACAATACGAATTTATGATTAAAATGCTTCTGAAAAGTGAATGTATATCTTGAATCATTACCTGTAGGAACTGGTATACATTCTAGGTACATTCTTATTTATTTTAACAGATCGAATTTAGAACTTTACCAACAGTAATTGATAGTATATTGACTTGTAGACACATAGATACAAGATTTGATTCTTAATCTGGGTATTTATCACTGAAGTAACCTTTTTTTTATATATTAAATCAATGACCACACCTAATAAGAGCAAGGAACTACTTAACATGAAGATACCTATTAATTCTCAGTTCTAAAAGAACTGGTTATTATCTTGACAGCTTTACATTTGCTTAGCGCGCAAGCATATTTATAATCGATCAATATTACAGATACGAGAACCGTATTTTTTTAAGGATTACCGTACAGTAGTAGGTGAGGCAAGTCGTCATTCTATGTTCACTTTATATTTTATAAGGTAGTTTCAATTAAAATTACTGAAACAAATTAATTAATTATTAAATTCTTAAAAGAAATTACAGACGTACAGCTTATCTACATTTTTAAAAACTTTTGTTTAGTAAAAGAAAATAAAAGGTAAAGCACATTTACTGGTTGGAATTGATTCCGAAATCATTATTAGTCTCGAAAACTCGGCACTCCCGATAACTTGCCCACACCTTTGCAGGTCGGAAAATCCCCACGTACAGACCAGTTCATGCCGGAAAATGATGAAGACGGTCACGTTGAGGACACCATACAAACTTAAAATATCGCTTAGTGGGAGACTAAAAGCTATCGAAACAGCTCTTCAGTATTTTGAGCGACAAGGTGCGTCGGTAATGGGCTTGCGTTTTCTTCGTCGTCTTCGTAATAAAGCAGCAAAACGCAGATTGCAGTGGGAAAGACAACAGGACATTACGTATTTCTTTTTAAAAAAGTTTTTAAAAACTTTTTCAGTTTTTGCAAAGTTGAGCACTTAATTTTCATTATACACAGCTTTATGTCTTCAGAGCGTATTTTTTTGAGGTGTGTGTAATCAGGTAAATTACTTTATACTATGTATTCATTAATTTTTATTTTCATGTAGTAAATGCCTTATGCCTTCATAAAGTACGTATTTTCCCTTTGTTCAAGAGTATTTGGGCTGTTTTTATTTTTGCTGTTGCATTCTCAAGCAAACATTACATGAGCAGTACAATTTTTTCTGAGGAAACACTCGTACTTATTCTTTTTTAATTCTATTCTCAATAAACCGGCATTTTTACAAACTCAGCCACCCTTACGTCCCCATTAAGCTGAGTGTTTTGGGACTCAACTGTAATAATAATTCATAGTGTTATGTATTTGAAGAATACAAGCATTTTCGTTACTAGTTTATATACTTGATTTGGAAGTTTAATTAATTTTTTTATTACTTCGGTATTTTACTTAATTCAACAGGAAGTTTTTAGTATTTTTGGCCAATACCAAATTTTTGTTTCAATTTTGTGCCAATTAAGTAACCCGTATATTAACTGATTTTGGAAGTTTATCATAAATTTCCATCACTTACGATTCATGACCTAATAAAACGAGTTCACGAGTTGTAAGAGTTCATTTATAAGAAAATAAAACATTATTGATACAATAACTGAATTGTAAGGAGAGTGTGTGTGTAAAGCCAAGTGCGCAACAATGTTTACAAAAATGAAAAATGATATTTTTAAAATGATTGCTCAAATTATAATTAATTTTAAGCGAACTGTAATTTTAATCCTCACAGAATTGGCATTTAGAATTGATGTTAAATAATGAACAAAATAATATAAAATTCCGATGAAGAATAATTGTATTATTTTTAATATTTAAAACGAAAAGACTTCAACATGTTTTAACCCTGGAGCAGGTGCGCACTCGATACTGCGGGGTTATTGAGTCACCCCAATCATTTTTATAATTATTTTATAATACAAAATAAAAATCGTAATTTCAGTGAAAAATTTAATTAAGAAAAATCGTAATTTCAAGTGATAATATTAGTTTAATTAAATGTGCGTGACCTAAAAAAGACACAAATCATTTTCGTTAACAAAGGAATGTTATTTGCAGGCAAAACTGTCATATTTTGTTAAAGTTATTTTAATTTTACTGTCCTTTGATGTTCGACAAATAGCATGTTGAACTGTTGCTTGCTTGTGTTTTTTTGACAAAGCAAAATGTGTCTTCTAATACTTATGACTTCATCTTTTAGTCGATGGTGTTCTTTCGGTAGCATTTGAAAATTTTCTTTCGTTTAATGTTCATCGCTTTCCTCAAATTTACTTTAATATGCATTATTTCAACAGGTTATCCCTTTTTTAATCAGTTTTAACTTCCTCCAATAGAGATCAAAGATGCTTATTTATTTATATATATATATATATATATATATATATATATATATATATATATATATATTCTGCTCATTTACCAACCATTTACCTGCTCATCATGCTCATTTACCAAACCACAATAAGTCGTACAACAAGGCAATCAAAATCACTTAGTTATTCAAAGGGGCGGGGGGGAAGGAATGTAGCATGAATGCAGAAAATATTTTGGAAAAAAGTGATCACACCGGGAACTCAGTCAAAATAAGTACCTTAAAATTTTTAAAAAATGTCTGTCACCTTCAAAAGAGAGGGTGATATGTGACAAATATATTTTAGTTCCCGTTAAGAGTGTCAAACAGGAGGATAGTGTCAGGGCCATTGGTAACAATTAAACAGTTTTGCCAGAATTACCGATTTCGTGCACTCTGCTCGGCGTGACCGCTCCCGGGTTAAAAGTGTATTTAACACAATATGGATGCTCTAAAAAATTGTTTAAAATGTTTTTCATTATGCTTTATATGTTTGGGAATACTTATAAAAATAACTCTTGGCCAAGTAATCCTTTAAAGTGCTCTCTGTGCTTTTTTAAAAATCATAAAATATTTTACAAGGAAAAACAGCGTAGCGGAGATAACTTATTTGCAACTTCCCTAAATGAAAAAACAAATACATAAGAGCAGGGACGTAACTCAAGTAAGCTCGAAGGCCAAACAGCAGCAAATACATTCTGCTGCCTACAGCTAATGTATATTTCAATAATAACAGTGATGAATTTTTTATCTTCCTAAAAGTCTTTGATTATGAGTCTGGGTTTTGTTTTTTCTCTGAAAGAGTAGTACTTTAGGTTTGAAAGGGAAACGTAATAAAAAAATCTCTCATCATAGGATTACAGCAAATCAAATAAAATGTATTTTATTTGGTTATAGTATCAAAGATAGCTAAAATGAGGCTAAATGAGTTATGTCAGAAAGTATTTTGTTTTACTTCATTCCAGTAAATAATTTTTTTTTAATCTTTTATTTTCGATATGCTCACGCCCCCCGTCGTAGGCTCATCGCGCTCCTCCAGGGAGGCGCACCCCACAGTTTGAGAAACCCTGACCAGTGTTTCTCAAACTTTCAATATTGGCGACCCACTTTTCAATCATAATTTTTATCGTATCCCCCCTCCCCAAATAATAATGTATTGAATGCAATAAGAATGCACTTTGACGCTAAAGCTACAATATGATCTTAATTAAAAGCCGTACAAATTGATAAGATAAGTATATTAAATTTTACATATGTTATACTTTTAAGTAATATATATTTTGAACAGATTGCAAAACGCCCCACGGTTTGAGAAATGCTGAGCTAGATTCAGAAAACCATGAAATAATATAATCAAGTATAATTCTAATTTGAATCATGAAGTAAGAGTAACACAAATTTTAAATCGAAAATGCCATATATTTTTATCAAAATGAAAATAATTAATAAAAGAGACCAATTTTTAATTTATTCAAATAGAATACAAAATAGAATTTCAAATTTATATTTGAAAGTGATATAAATGATGAACTTTTCCTCTCCTAGTTTTCTTAAATAATAGTTTGATATCGATTTTAATATACAGTCGAATCTCCATTTAACGAACCTCTATATTGCGAATTTTTCTATATAGTGAACTTTTTCCTGGAACCAAGAACATTTCACAATTTTCTTCGTAAAATAACCTTCCAATAGCGAAGTGTATTTTCTATATAATGAATTTTTTTCTCCCCCAATTTTTGAAGTATTTCTGAAAAAAATTTCAAGTTATTCTCTCTTTTAACACATTTTATGTTGGTCATAAATCTTGAACTGGTTTTATAAGTTGTCTAACTAACCGAGAGTAATAGAACTCTGGGCATTTCCTCCAAGAAGTGCACCCTTTAACCTTCATTGTCCAGTCCACTGGAAACATCTTCGATATCCCCTTTCACCTTCAGTCGAGTCTCGTGTCCTTGAACTAGTCTCCATTAATTTGTAGTATTGATCAGTCGTAACTTCGTTTCTTGCAGCTCGAAAATGTCAAAACGTAAGTGCTTAAGGTATCCGATTACGTTCGGAGCCATGATTTTAAAAAAGCGTATAAATGGATAATTTTCATGATATTTAGTGCTACTCAGATTAGAATACATGCATAAAATTGTTTTAAGGACATTTTGACAAAAAATTAACTTAGAATAATCTTTTTTCCAAATGTTCTTTTTTTGGGAAAAATGTTTCTATTATAATAATATTTTACCTGTATATAGCTCAGACCACTCTCCCCGCCCTCGTATTTTTTAAACTTACTAAGAAATTATACATTTTTAAAATTTAATTTTTAGGGTCTCCAGAACGAATTAATCAATTTCACATAGAAGTCTATGGTGAATCGATGATCGGTTAACGAACAATTCGGATAGCGAACATAGGCTTGGAACGGATTATGTTCGTTAACCAATCACCCACTGTACTATAATTTCTTTTTTAGTGTCACACAGTTTTATGTATGTTTATTTTCTAAACTGTAATTTTTCTTGCTTATTGTAGTTTAAATTATATGATACTGTGACTCAAGTTTTTAAGTCAAAAAATGATTTGTGAAGCTTTTTGTAAACAGATGCTTAGATAATGTGGTATTTATGTATTAGCGTCACCACAGGAAAATTGGTGCCATGCGAATCACACCTTGATACAATTTGACAGCGGTGACGATTATACGTAAGTGCTGATAATAATTACTTATTTTTTAACACAAATATCAGTGGATTATTTTAGACAGTGAAATTCACTTCTTACCTGCTTTTATTTTTATGTTCAAAAATAATAATGTGTTACAAAAAACTATTGCTTTTCTTTGTTCAACGACAAATTCTAAATCTTGCTTATTGTAACAATAAAGTTTAAAATCCCACCTAGCAGTATAACAAAAAAAGAGAATATAGTGATAAATTAAACTAATGGAAAACAGATTGCTGAAATAAAAAAAAAACCCTTTTTTCAAGAATTCATTAACACAGTACTTTTTTTTTTTTTTTCAAAAAAAAAAGAATTTACCGATGAGTGAAATTTGGAAATTTTAACTTAAAAAATTAATCCCTTAAAAATTTAAACTTTAATAAAAACATTTGCAAACACAAGTTTATTCTAAGCGAAGATCAAAGCTGCTAACTTGAGAGTTATTTTGAATGTTCACATTGGGGAGTCTATACTCGATTTTTAACGACGTTCTGTGAAAAATTGCAGGATCAACAATCTGAATGGTCACTGTAATTTTACTTTTCATTTCATTATTGTCATCAATTGAAGATTGGCGAGCAATGTTTTTCACGTATTTCTACAAGAAGTCCAAAAGTGTTATGTCCAGAGATCTAAATTACCACGGTATTGATTTTCTATCCCAATGCTTCTCAAACTTTCAATACTGGCGACCCACTTTTCAAACATAATTTTTCTCGCGCCCTCTTATACAATAATAATGCATTGAATGCAATAGTAATGCATTTTGTGTCGCTAAAGCTACAATACGATATCTTAATTATAAACCTTGCAAATAAATAAGATGAGTATATTAAATTTTGTATGTATGTTACTTTTAAGTAACATATATTTTAAGTAATAGGATATTTATACAGTGCTTATTTTCGTTCTCTAATTTTTAAATTGGAACAGATTGCAAAATGCGGTGGCTGCTTTGAAGACAAAATATAGATCTCAGCTAAATATTGAAAAAGAACACAGAGTGTCAATTTCTAATTGTAAACCCTTTGAAAAACTTTCCTCTGCAAGACAAGCCCATGGAAGTCGCCAATACTTTTAAACTTGCCCTTAATTTAGTATTAATAAATTAGTTATAAAATACTCTGTGCAGCACTGATATATTAAAAGTATACTGGCTGAAGTACCCGCTCTTCACACGAGTTCATTTTTTTAAAAAAAATATAGCATTCTTTTTAATATAATAGCTGAATTGTAAGGAGAGTAAAACCAAGTGCGGGGAAATTTTTTAAAAAATTTAAGATGATTTTTTTAAAATTGAATGCTTATATTGTAACTAGTTTTAAGCGAACTGTAATTTTAAGCATAGCAGAATTAGCATTTAGAATTAATGTTACATAATGAAAAATAATATAAAATTCCTATGAGGAATAATTGTGTTACTTTTAATATTTAAAGCGAGAAAACTTCACAATGTTTTAACCCGCAAACAGGCGCGCATTCGATACTATCGTTAAAGATCGCGCGGGGTGACTAAGTCACCCAAATTCTTTATAGTTTTTATTGTACACGATAAAAATCGTAATTTCAGTGAGTAATTTAATTAAGAGAAAGTATACTTACCTATTTTCAAGGACTTTTCAATTTTTCTTTGATAATTTGAGAAAAAAATCCAATAAAACTGAACTAAATTTTTCAAATGCGTACAACTGTTAAGACCAGTGATTCTCAAAGTGGTTTATATAGACCCCCAGGGGCCTATAACGATCTTCAAGGAGTCCATGATGTGTTGAAGGGGGTCTTTAATAGTGACTCTAGTTAAACCGGATCGTGACTTTAATCTTTATAAAAAATTTTTAGCTAGTGGAAACCTGATTTTATGTATACCAATTTAACTGATTTACACTCACGTCCATAAATTAAGGATATTTCAGAATCACACAGAAATTGAACTCTAAAATAAAATTTTCACCTGTAGAATTATCACACACATCTTGAAGAAGAATATGCAAATTACAGGAAACCACCAGATGGCGCGGATAGTACGTCACAATAACCAGAGTGTAAGAGAGGGGTATATAAGGAATGGTGGCAAAGAAGTAAAATTATCCACAGGCGCTTTAAAAGCCTTTCAGTGCAATAACCACATAGTTATGGCACAAAGGAAGCATTTGGATGATTTTTTACGTGGTAGAATTATTGGACGACTGGAATGTGGACGTACCCAGCTGGAAGTATCCGAGGAACTTGGAATCGCTCAGAGTGTCATCTCCAGGCTTTGGCAACGATTCCAAGATGATGGTAATGTGAGTACATGTTACAGCACAGGTCTCCCCCGAGTTACAACGCCGAATGAGGACCGGTATATATTTGGCAGTTACTGCCAAAAGAAACAAACGGAGCACAGCATCAGACCTGTCTCGTCAGCTCTCTTCAGCTACCGGTACGACAGTTTCAAGGCAGGGTACATTGGTCTGTGTGTATGCTCGTTAACTTGTCAGATGAGTTCCACTTAACGCAACTCACTGTCGCCTGCAATTAACCTGGAGTAGAGAGCATGCATTGTGGACACCACAACAGTGGTCTTGTGTGATGTTTTCCGACGAGTCCAGGTTTAGTTTGCAGTCCGATTCTCGCTGGACCTTAATATGGAGAGCGCCAGGTACCCGTTACCACCAAGAGAACCTCATTGAACGACACCGTTACGGTGGTGCAGGATGGCTCGTTTGGGGAGGAATTATTCTTGGTTCCAGAACTGACCTGCATGCTCAGAGTGTAACGATGACAGGCCACATCTATCGGGATAACATTCTGGAACAACATGTACGTTTGTTTCGGAGCGCCATGGGTGCTGAATTTCTGTTTATGGAGGACAACGCCCGTCCTCACCGTGCAAATATTGTATACGAATGCCTTCAATCGGACGATATCACCCGTATGGATTGGCCAGCATACTCACCGGACTTGAAACCAATTGAGCATGTATGGGATATGCTTGGCCGACGAATTGCAGCCCGTCAACCCCCTCCCACCTGTCTACCGGAACTTCGGAGGGCATTGCTTGATGAGTGGTGTAATATTCCCCAAGATCAGATTGATATTTGATACTCAGTATGCCTAGGCGTTGTAAGGCATGTATTGCATCGTCCGGGAGACATACTCCGTATTAACCATCATACTAACCATGTTATACTGTTTTTTGAAATTTGCTCCATGGAGTAAAAATCGCAATTTTTAGTAATTATGTCAAACATATAGCATCTTTTTTGCTCTTTACCTTTTGTTTAATAAATAGACTTTACAAATAAGTCAAATTTGTGTTTTGCTTCTGTCTCTTTCTTTGCCTGAACTTCATTATCCTTAATTTATGGGCATGAGTGTATCTACTAAATTTAGTGAGGTTAATTTGTGTTTACTAGGTGACAGCAGAAATTTTATTAAGACAAGGACCTTGCAGCTATAATATTGGACGTTGCGAATTTTCTCAATTGGTCACAGACAGTCTTTCAGGACATTTTAACCTATGTTCAGTATTTAAATGCCCTTTACTCAGATTTTGAAATTAGATTTGAAATTGCTTTTTTATAGTAATACCATAGTATACAATGGTCGTATGTGACATATGGTCACATTGAAAACAAATGTCATATTGCAATAGGAACTGATCACAATAGGCCCTAACGATCTTAAAATAAAGTTTAGAAATGGATGTCAGCAATTTTGGCTTTAAAAATACTTTCCTGTTATTTGTCGCGAATTATTGAATATCGTTAGAAAGTTTTTAATTGCTTTCCTAGCGAGAGGGAGTTTCAGCTAGTTTGCCAATCTCAAAAATAATAAAAGAGGGGGGGGGGGAACTGAACACTCTCTCTTACTAACAAAGCAGATTTAGAGTTAAACCTGACTAGATTGATATTAAGTTTTGAAAATTAGTATTGAACCTCCTGATTCATTCCTCTTATTAAAAACATTTGCTTGTTGTTCTGTTATTTTATGTAACAGTTTTATGTATGTATTAAATTAATTAATTTTTATTTTAATTTAATTCATTAACATGTGCTTCTTAAGTTTTGCTTCACTGCAGTTATAAATTTAATTCTTTTAAAATAAGTAATAATATCAGCTGTCAGAAAGATATTTAAGTTGATAAATTTGTAAAAATTCAATATTAGGTAAGCAGGGGTCTGAAACTGAAAAACATGACAAGGGGTCTATGAGACAAAAAAGTTTGGGAACCTCTGGTTTAGACTTATCACAATTCATTTTATTTTGTTTCATTGGTTTAAAGTTTTTTTGTTCATATTTCGGATCTTCATCCAGTAAAATGCTCTGTAGTTCACAATAATTAGGCCAGTCTATATTTTTTCTTGTTCATTATATGTAGCTTTTGTGAATGAGAAAACTTTTAATTTCGTAGTAATTAGATTTAATGACACATTCTCCACCTTTACGAGTCACATTGCGTAACACGTGATCTGCCTATTCTTGAAGAAGTTATTTTGAGGCTTGGGATAATATATTCACTTTTTCTTACAGTAACAGAATCTCACAACTTAGAGTTTCTCAAAGCGAGAACTATTAACGGAACCTTGCTGTTGACATACGGCTTTGAATTTCAGTGTTATTGAGAGAGTTCATATTTTTTTAAAATATAATGTATGTAAAAATATTCCTCAATATTGAATTGGTAAAACTTAATCAATACAGAAATATAGTTATATTTCAATACTTAAACAAAATAACTTATTTCCTTTAACTTATCAAATATTGTTTTTAAATTAAACAAAAGTTTAATAAAATAAAGATAAATAAAGCTTGCATCCAAAATAAAAGAGAGCGGTTTTTTTTCAAAGTAATACAGTTACTAAATATTAAATAATAAATAACAAATATACCAAGTTTGTTGTGTGGCTCAAAATTTACTTAAATAAAGAAATAAACGTTATGATTGACATAATGTAACATCAATGAAATATTATCTTTAAGATTGTTTTAAAACTTCAGAATGAAAGCCAAAAGAAACGATTACCTAGAGTCAACACAGTAAAAAAAAATAACGAAATGGTGAAAATAAAGATTTGGAATTTGCTTCTTGAAACTCAGATCACTTTCTCTTGACTTTTTTGTTCTTAGATTCTCTATCTCTCTTTTTGTTCCTTTTTTTTAAAACACTGTAAGCAATTTTTTATGCATATTTAGCAGAATCAAATACAGTACAGTCCCGATAATCCGAACAATATCGGACCGACCCCTGTTCGGATTATGTGATTGTTCGGATTAGCCGGAGTAACAGTGAAATCACTATTTGAACTGGGAGTACGGGTTATGTTGTACAATTTTTCATACTAAACATTAGTGGTTCTGTTCTGTAGTTTATTCCATTTTAAAATTTGTACCATAACTTGATGTACAGTGCGTGAATATTAAATAAAGAACTGTTTAGAATTAAGGTTTATACTGTTTTATATTGAAATATTCACCGATTTTCGTCCTTAAAATTATAAAATTTTTTTTCCGCGGAGCCGTTCGGATTAACCGGATGTTCGGATTAGCCGTGTTCGGATTAGCGGGACTGTACTGTACCATCCTTTAAAAGGAATCCCAGTAGAAAGAATTTTAAGGAAGTTTTTAGTTTTAATGTTTTTAAAGATTTATTTATAAAAACGGGAAGGGGGTTGAATACTCCAAAATTTTCAAATAAATATGAATATTTTTTGCTGATTCAAAACATAGCTTTGAGAATTTATACTAAAATGGTTTTGCATGTGTAAAAAATGAAGCCCAATCTAATAAATTTGCATGTAATTATTAAAATATAATTATTTATTTGATATAGTTTCTTACAATTGAAAAAAAAATTGCAATCACAGCTTCATTCATCGCATTAATATGAAAACTTTTTCAAAATGTACATGTTTAAGGATTTTTTTCTCTTAATAAGCAGGATGAATTTTTTTAAACTTACGCTGTTCAGAGTCACCTGTAGCTCGATCTAACAAACGAAATAGCACTAAACTTGCTATGGAAACGAATGATAACTTAAAAAACAGAACTCCGTAAAAATAAAAATAATAATTTGGTAGAGGTATTTATAACGCTGTATATTAGAGAGAGAGAGAGAGAGAGTAGAGAGAGAGAGAGAATAGAAAGAGAGAGAAAGAGAAAGGGTAGAGAGAGAGAGAGAAAGAGAAAGGGTAGAGAGAGAGAGAGTGTGTAGAGACAGAGAGAATAGAGAGAGAGAGAGAGTGTGTAGAGACAGAGAGAATAGAGAGAGAGAGAGAAAGAGAAAGAGTAGAGAGAGAGAGAGAGTGCAAAGAGTATTACAAAAAAAAAAGGAAAATAAATAACGATACATTCAAAATAACAGTGAAATGTTAAGTTCCACTCACTACATTGACTTTTCCGGCGAGGAATTCAGCATGACCACCATTCTTTAGACTACACCATGCATTCTCTGCACATTTCCTAGAACCGCACTCAACATGCTACAAGGAATATTCCACACTGTCTGTGATATGTGTACCAACAATGGTTTCCTATGATCCATCGAGGAGGATAATTGCAACATCTGTTATCCCCTTTTCTGATACAGCTTTACTTTCTCTGTCTGGACAAATTGTCAGTATCTCTGTGTCTTCGAAATGCCTAATCATTCCTTTCAAATCATTAAGCGATAAAGCCGCCTTAGGTAGCTTCTGCCAGGTTTTTTAAGATCACGAGGAGGAGCAGATGATTAAGATTTTCGATGACTTTTTCCAACATTTGTGGCCGTATATCGGCAATAACACGGCGAATGTTGTCTTCCAAATGGTCAAGAGTTTGTGGCTTATCCGCATAGACCAATGACTTTACATAGCCCCACAGAAAATAGTCTAGCGGTGTTAAATCACAAGATCTTGGAGGCCAATTCACAGGTTCAAAACGTGAAATTAGGCGGTCACCAAACGTGTCTTTCAATAAATCGATTGTAGCACGAGCTGTGTAACATGTTGCGTCGTCTTGTTGGAACCACAGCTCCTGGATATCATGATTGTTCAATTCAGGAATGAAAAAGTTAGTAATCTCTATACCGATCACCATTGACTGTAACGTTGTGGCCTTCATCGTTTTTGAAGAAGGATTCCACCAGCCCATAAGGCGCACCAAACAGTCAGTTTTTCTGGATGTAACGGTGTTTCGACATACACTTGCGGATTAGCTTCACTCCAAATGCGGCAGTTTTGTTTGTTGACGTAGCCATTCAACCAGAAGTGCGCTTCATCGCCAAACAAAATTCGCTTATGAAAATCGACCATTACTTTAGAAATAAAATTGCACAATTTGAAAGCGTTGTTCAGGCGTGAGTCTATTCATGATGAATTGCCAAACCAAACTGAGAATAAATCACTTGACAGCTGTTAAATCGGTCGCCATCTTGAAAAGTAATGCCAATTTAAACTTCTATACCTGGAAAAAAACACTCTGTACAAGAGCATCTTATTGAAATATCCACAAATGAGTGTTTTGTCAAATTATTGTTGTTTTGTTCTTCATAATGTTTCAACAAGGATACTACAAATTCTGGTTACAAAAACAGATCACAATTTTATACCCTGCATTATGGGTTACTGTACAGAAGTTCTGTTGACTACTTTTCCGTCTTCCAATTTGATAGAATGTGGATTCAGTACTGTAAAAAATTCATCACACAAAATGAAACCGACTAAAAACCAGTGCTCGTAGAGATATGCGATTGCTACTCACAAACATTGAGAAGGACATAAATACACTCATAACATCTCATCAAGTTCATCCAAATCATTAGATTTTTTTTTTATTTTAAAGCAAAAGTTACAAGTTTAATAAATAATTCTTCTACAAAATATTTCTTTTAAATTCGTAGTTTTATACTCTGCATTTATGTAGTTTTTTTACTTGGAAGTCCATGGGAAAGTTTTGACTTTAAAAAGGGGTTCGTGGGCAAGATTTGACTCTAAAAAGGGGTCCATGGGCACTGTCGTAGCTAGCTCTTAGGGGGCCCTGTATCAAAATTCCTTCGGGGCCCTTTTTTAGGTATGGGAGTCCTGTTAGTGGAACTGTTATTATACTTGTTGGGGCCCCTGTAGCTTGGGGGCTCCGTATCATTGATACGGCTGATACGGTGAGAGCTACACCCTTGTCCATGGATTTAAAAAGTTTGGGAACCATATATTGACCTAGACCAAAATACCCTCTTGGGGAAATATCTGGCTTGTGATAGCCAGGGCAGACCCCTATTCTGCCCCTGAGTTTGCAGACAAGTCTACACTTGCCATCATACATTTGCATTTCAGTAATGACGATTAAAAGTTTGTTTTCTTATTAAACATGAAGAAAGAAAAGGTGGACGAAGTAGAAAGGCTAAATAGAGTACATGTGAATGTGTCCGTTTCTTTTCTTGCCAAAAAATCGCTAAGAAAATGTATCCAATGACAACTGATTAGTATCAATTACAATAAAAGAAATATTTAAAAATAAGTCTAATTTTTACCTCCATTAAATAAATTATAATTTTATTACATAAAAATCCGGTTAATACAATGTTTCAGGAATAATATATGTTTAACAGAAATAAAAATATTTCTGTTTATCTAATCTAAAACCATGAGACAAAAACATTTATTGCAATAGTTTATACAGAACATCACAAACACCAAAATAAAGATTTTATCTGAATTGTCTACGAAATATCTTAAAAATAGAATATCAAAGGGATAATTACAGGGAAAAAACAATTTTATATATGCGGAAAGCGTGATACTAAATAGAATGTTTGAAAGTCCTAAAAATAAACAGCTCTAGACCACAAAAAAAATCTTGAATGAAATATAATGACCTAAAAGAATGATTATTACAGATTAGACGCATAGCCACCAAACAAATAAATAAAATAAAAAGTGGGGCATTTTAAGATAGTTTTACTAATTGATATCCTAGCTGAATAAATTTGATAACACTGTTAAAGTTCAAGGGAAACTATTACGTTGTTAATTAACAGTTATTAACTAAATTAACATAATTATCTTCTGAAAAAATGTTATGTATTACGGAATTCACTTTGCAGAATTAGGTTGAATATGATCTCAGTGGTCTATGTTTCAATTTTAGCTCGAATCGGAGCATTAGTTCCGGAGACATTCAAAACAAACTGTTAAGAGGCCATATTTCCTATCTGTTCCGTGCAAAGAATTCAAACTGCTTTTACTATTTTTTGACAACGTCGTGTGGTGATTGACCGACAGTTATGATTTATAAACTATTATACGGACCCTTAAGTCTCCGCAATTTTTTTTTCATCTGATCATTATTTCAAAATTCAATACTTCCTCAACTATTAAAGGAAATCACATAAAATATTTTATTTGAAATTTTCTTAAGACATTAAAAATCCAAGCATATCAAAAAAGTAATATATTACTATTGTTCATTGTTTTTTCTGCAATGGTATTTAATTGATTTATCTTTTTATACTAATATTTATTTTTTTTTACGTTTTACTTTTTTAGGATTGAAAAAACATTTACCTTTTCAACGATTTGTACAAATATTTTCAGAAAGCCTTAAAGAAGTTTTTTTACTATCACAAATTTTGAAACACTCATTTAACTTTAAGTGGACTATTTTTAAGCTCTCATATTCACAAAACTTACAAGTAGAATTTTAGGAAAATTAAAAAGATATCGATGGTCAAATATAAGTTTTTTTGGTAAAATTACCGAAGTCTCAAAATAATAAGATACATTGCAAATTTTATATCGAATGTCCAAGTATAGAAAGCAGCAAGTAGTTAATTAATCAGCTGTGCAAGATAATTTTATTACGTAATATTTCCTTACATTTTTGTTCTGTTACTTTGCACCCATCACTTTGTGTTACTCGATATCATAATGCTATCATTCATTTTCTAAATTCAATATCTTCAAGACAGATGAGTAATTAATATTACGAAACCGTTTTCCGAATACGTCATGAAACTATCTTTCTGTAAGGGACAGACAAAATTTACAATATCGTTCAATATTATATTAAGAAATATCAAAAAGGAAAATTAAATATGATTAGGCAAAATGATATTCAGTATTGAAAAATAATTAAGTGCCCTGGATGTGTGAGTCACATTAAAGAATAAACAACGCCCTCAGATAAGTCTGATACAGTTATCTAAAGCTCTCACCAGCTTAGTCATGACCTTAGAAGCACTGCCCTCTCGAACGTCAAGCAATGAAATTATTTAGATATGTTAAATAAAAAAAAACAAGATATCTGGTCAAATCACGCGTGACATACGCATGAGACTCTAGTTTCGACGTTTGAGTTCCAAAAGCGTCAAAGTAAATCGTAGTTTAAAAATTAAAAAAAAAGTTTATTTTTTTTCTTTTCTTTTCCTAAATTCCTAGAAAATAATTCTAGTCATTTAGAGACACTTTAAAAAATAAAAAACATTTTTTGAATAGTTAATATTATATAAGATCATCCACAAGATGTTTTACAAGGTAATTTTTCAAACATATCATGGAATTACTTGCTCTTTCTGGAAATAAAAGACAAGATTTACTTAAACTAATGTTTTGGAAGTTGTCCTAAAACATAATTCAGAAAATCATGCGTATAAAAGCGTGTAGCATCTTGCATGTAGATCATCTTCATTAAAGGTTTCGAAATCTACGATTAATGACTTATTTCGTAAGGTATATAATTAAGGTATCCGACTACGTTCGGAACCGTGATTTTAAAAAGCGCATAAATGGATAATTTTCATGATATTTAGTGTCACTCAGATTAGAATACATGCATAAATTGTTTTAAGGAGATTTTGACAAAAAATTAACTTAGAATAATCTTTTTACCAAAATGTTCTCCTTTTGAGAAAAATGGTTCTATTATAATAATACTTTGCCTGTATATAACTCAGACATCTCTACAGAGGCTCAATTAGAATTTTTGAAAAATTCACATTATTTTCAAGAGTTACCACCAATTAAAATAATTATTGGTATTTTTTTCTTAAAATTGCTCCCCTCTGTTGTCATAAAATTTGAATAAACCCACTTCTAAGTTATATATTTCAAAAATTCTAGTTGAGCCTCTGTACAGAGGTCTGAGCTATATACAGGCAAAATATTATTATAATAGAAGCATTTTTTCACAAAAGGAGAACATTTCGAAAAAAGATTATTCTAAGTTAACTTTTTGCCAAAATATTGCATTTAAATAAATTTTTTTGTCAAAACAATTTTATGCATATATTCTAATCTAAGTGACACTAAATATCATGAAAATTATCTATTTATACGCTTTTGCAAAATCACGGTTCCGAACGTAATCGGATACCTTAATAAAAGCACATTGATCAATTGGTGGTGGAGAAAAGATTTTAAATTCCCTTGAATTTTATAAAACTGTTTTGCACAAAAATTTTATAGTTTTAAAATTATATGTTTGAAGTTAAATTTAACTTCAAACATTTATAACTGAATTTAACTTCAAACGTATGTTCTCAGACATATGCTAAAACGTGCTCTCAGTTCTGAATTGATATCTAGAATAAGATCGGATGAAATTCAATAACAGCTTTATTTTCTTGTGAATGAAATTATTTTAATTGTCAACAATTATTAAGTATTCTTCTTCTTTCAATCACTACAGCCGGTTACCGGCGAAGGCTCTGTCTCAGTCAGCTATATTCTTCCATCGGTTAACTCCCAAATCCTTCAACCCCTTTTCCACTTTATCCATTCACTTTGTTCTCGGTCTTCCTCTTTCCCTCTGGATTTTGAAAAATTATTTTCTTAATAAGATTTTCATCGCTATATCGAAATACATGTCCCAGCCACCTTATTTGGGAAACTTTGACCACGTTAACTATATTGGTTTCTCCGTGAATTTCGTTTGAAGTTCAAGGTTGTATCGTATTCTCCAGAGAATTTGTTTCCTCTAACTCTCGAAAGTCATCAGTTTCTTTTCGGCTTCTATGTTAATTGTCCAGAATTTACTGCCATTTTAAAAATTGGTTTAACTAGAGCCTTGTATAGTTATATTTTTGTTTTGCTGCTTATATATTTATATTTAAATTGGTTTCGCAATCAGTGATAGCATCTGTTACCTATCTAGATTCTATTTTTGATTTCAGTTGTTATGTCATTATTATAATTTACAATTGTGTTTAAGTATTTAAATTAAGTCACTTGTACTAAGCATTATTAATATAAATTCATAAATTTATTTTCGCCGATAGTTGTTCACAGTTTTCAATTTTGTAAAATTTTGAATGAAATTTATCTAAAGGTAAAGCGATTGTTTGTTTAATGCCCTTCCTTCTTTTGTAGGAGGCACTAGTTTTCAGAGGTCTGAATTTATTGTTACAGATTGGTTGTTATAATAATTTAACAAAAGGCTCTGAGATTTGTTAAATTGTAATACATAACAATAATAAATAAAATTGCTTTACAGTTTATACATATATATTCTCGGAAAAATGAAAATAGCGCACCAAGAAGAAAAATTT
The DNA here is from genome assembly GCA_019973935.1 of Trichonephila clavipes. Classification (NCBI taxonomy): domain Eukaryota; kingdom Metazoa; phylum Arthropoda; class Arachnida; order Araneae; family Nephilidae; genus Trichonephila; species Trichonephila clavipes. The sequence goes on along the minus strand of BMAU01004130.1, from coordinate 224,437 downwards.
AATACAAATAGATACATATGAAAGATACCAGTCATCTCAAAATCAGAGCAATAGAGTAAATAGTGAAACTGATAGGCCTTAGGCCAGTCCTCTTCCATAGGGCGTTGTAACGGAGCATGCCGCAGTACGAAATGTGGTATTGAAGAAAACACATTCCTAATACAATCTCTCCCTGGAGCCCAAGACTTTTGTATAGTGTTTTCTCTCAAATACTGTAACACGGAAAAAAGTCAAGTTTCATTTGGTTCTTTATAGGATGTATAAGGGATAGATATGGGGAACGATAACACCTGGAAGATTTTGAACTTTACATAAGCAATCCTAATCAACCTGTACTGAGCTGGGCCACGTATTATTGTGCTGAAACAAAGAACCAGGACTCCTGACAGAGAATGGGAACATGTGATGCCATGTAATATCATATACTACATACCAATCCAAACCCTAATATTTCCTCCACCAGGTTGAAGAGTTGTGGAAAAGCGGGTGGTGTCCATGCTTTCGTTCTGTTTTCTCCATATTCACTCTGTCATCTGGATGAAGTAATTAAAAACGCGATACATTGGACCACAGGACACTTCCCGATCATCTACTGTCCTGTCTTTGTCCTCCTTTGCGAAATGAAGACGTCTGATCTTGTTCAAGGCCGACAGTAGAGGCTTTCAGACAAGCCGTCGGCTACAATAGCGTTACGGCGTGATGTGCGACAAATAGTTCACCCAGAGATATTCGTAGTTACTCTTTGATTAATGTTCAGTGCAGTTGGATGCACGGTTGCACTTCTGTTGGACTGGATAACTTTCGCAATTCTCCTTTAGCAGAAAGCATTCCGTAGCCTGTAAGGACCACAAACATGACTTCGACATCCGGTTTCTGCTTGGTAATCTACTTTTTGTAAACATTTATAATTGCTGCACTCGAACATTTCAAAGAGCAGCCATTTTGCTGATACTGGTTCCGACGCTTCCAGCATCTATAATTATCCCACGTTCAAACTCAGCTAAATCACGCCTTTTTCCTATTTTTTCACAAGCAATACAGGGCAATTGATGCTTCATTACTCTTGAATTCCCGATTAATAGTTATCCCGCCCTCTAGTGGCAATTGCGGGATCTCCGTAAAAGTGTCAAGAGATCATAATAATTTACCCACTCGGTGTATATATTATTCATATTTAGCTAATTGTTCTAATTGTTACTAAATTATGCGTGTAACGGGTTTTATGTCATATGCAAATTGTATTTCACAAAATTTCGAGGAGGACAAATTGTTGGAGCATCTGTAACAACAACTGTTAATGTGTTAGCATTTCTGCAATCCATTATCAGAAATCATGGCCGCATTCTAAATGCAGTGGAAAACTTCTGCTAGCACAAGTGTAAAGAAAAATAAAATATAACTGTAAAAGACATCTACGTAAATGTTCAGACGGACATGGCAGTAAAACAAGCAAACGATTTCTGCCAAAGTGACTGCAGAATAATTAGAACAAGGCTCACTGTAAATGAGACGAATTTCTTAATGCAAGAGAAAAAATATTTTGGGAAGGTAAATGCCAATTCTCTCAAATAATCTTCTTGTCATTTGATTGTATTGTTTCAGAATGACGGTTTGTTGTTAGTTCAGAGAGAGGTTGCTAGTCTGAAGAGAGGGAGTCTCGGGTGTCCAGTTCGGGTGTCTTTTTCGTCACTTGATTGTGGCTGAAAATTACGAGTTCTATCGCCTGTAGCTTCTGAATTGTTTCGAAGTGCAACTCTAATCAACAATCTATCAAACCAGTATTAAAATTAACATACACTATCCCTCTTAGGTAAAGCGTTAAGCAAGGACATTATTTCAGAGATTTTGATCATTAATTGCGAGATTGCTATAACAGTTTAACGAACCTCCATAGTGAAAAAATATAACTTAGAATTAAAGTTTAAAGCAAGTGTGATATAAAAGATAAATTAGCGAAGAGAATGTTTAAAAATTAAGATAAAACCTTTTAAAATGCGGGTGTATGTAAAAAAATAATATTTACAATTATCAATTATCATTTGTATAAAATCGAAATAAAAAATCATACATCAAATCATAAAAATACAATTATCATTTGTATAAAGGAAAAAAATGAATGCATTAGTTTAATAGAAGCATAATGAATAAATGTGTTTCTTAAACATTATAATAGACATACATGAAAATTTTGTATTAATAAACATTGTTGCTTAATATTTTGTAATTATACTAAAATCACACACACACACTTAATTTAAAAACTCCAAAAAGCCTTTAAAAAGAATTATATAAATAAAAAAATGTGAACTCAGTAGCTTCTATCGCTACTTAAATCTATTGCCTGCTTAAATATTTATTTATAAGAATTTAGATTTTTGCTACCGGAAATTTATATCTTTTTCGGCTAATACTGAGTCTTAAAAACAAATGTAATTCCAGTTTTATACTTCATTCTTAAGCAAGTTTGCCATAAAAACTGTTTGTTTTTTTTTAAGATCGAAAAAAAGTGGTACTCTTCATGTCATTTATCCCAAGCATAATTTTCTGCACAAAAAGAGATTTTTAACACAATAAACAGTTTTCTGTAGGTCATATTTTTTAAGACGTCCTGCTTATCGAGATAGGATCTAGCAACCATATAAATTAAGGAAAAAAAATAGCTGGATAAATGTAAAGAATATGCATAAATATCTATGATTAAAAGAAGCAAAAGGCTGCGATAAGACGCTAAGAAATGTCATGCCATCAGAAAAGACAAAAATATACTTAATAATCCAGTTTTTCCACCCGTTGGTTGAAAAATAGCGTAATATCTACTGTGAAGCTTGTCCTATAAACAAGATATAATAATTTGAAAGCAAAATATCTTAAAGAAATAGAAACAAAAGAAAGTAAACCGGCATGTTTCTTTCTGAAATAAAAAAATGATCAAAGACATAAAAAGAATTGGACGATGAAAAGAAGATTACTGAAGAAAAATAACAAATAATTTTCGAGCACTGATGCTATATTTGTAAAATTATTCTGTCATTGATTCAAATAAATGCATATTAAATCTCAAGACTTCTAAGGAAATATCAAAGACTTTATACTAAAAGAAAAAATAATGTCAATGATAGTATTATTAGAGGTTTCGTCAAAAATTAGTGTTCATGAAGGAAAAAATAAATAATTGCGACTTGAAAAAATGTCTTTTTTTTAAAAAAAAAAACTCTGCTGATATGCTACATTTTTATGCCTTTTAACATTCAGAAATTGTATTACTGATTACAATTAGAATATATTCACTGAGTATGACTTAAAGATATTTGTATATATTTGTCATTTAAAAAATTCCACTAATTGAATTTTTACAAAGACCAAGATTCCGTGACATTTGACCATGTGGAAAAGGCGACCTAGGCGATTATATATATATATATTTCAAACATCATATAATTTTCATAGTTTCCATTATTCATCTACAAGATAGCCCAATGAATCGTGTGAATGAAATAATATTTGTTCCAATAGAACTTTTTTTGCCTAAGTAATAGCGAAAATAATAATAATTTTTGTTTACTAGTATTTCTTTCAAATTATGAGGTATGACAAAAAAGGAATGAGGTTTCAAATTATGAGGTACTTTAATTATTTCCCTAATAAACAGTCGTCGGAAAATGGACATTTTAATAGTTTTATCTTCTTGTTACGTGAAAAAATTAGTATTTACCTAATGGCTGAAAGAGAACTATAAATCGTATGTTCATAGATTAATCAATTTATTTAACATAGTTAACTTATAAAAAGGATTTTTGCGCAACAGATCAAAATTTTATTCCACTTAACCGAGTTCTCTTTAAATAAGTCTTAACTTCAAATTTTGTAAAATTCTTATTAAAAGTCTCTGAATTATATATATGGAGATTAATAAAAGGCAACAAATGTTAAAAGAGTGTCACGTTTTGATAATAGAAAATGTTTTACTAAATACTTTTCAAAGAAGTTTATATCGATTGATAAATGCGTTTTCCCCATTCAAGCATGTAGAATACTTTATTCGGTTAATGTTATTGTGAAATTTATATCTTGCTAGATATAGTTATGAAAAAATGTAAATATCTTACCACACATTTTATTAATTAGAATTTATATGTATTTAAATCTACATATCCAAAAATTATGTGCAATTCTCTAAAATAATTTAGAAAATATTCGCAAAAGAATAACCAATACAAGAAATTTCTATGTTAAGGGGCATCTTGCAAGTTTTTAATCTTTGATTATAGGTTCTATTTTCACGTAGTGTTAAGAAAAGAGAAATCCTTATGAACTAAAGCTAGTATTTGAATAATATTTGGAACATAGGTTTTTTTAGATCATTCTCTACCTTATATCCCTTTTTCAATTTAAATGTTATTAATTTACCTCCTTTTTTTAAAGATGCGTTCGAATTTTTGCTTAACTACTTGCAAATCTGGACAAGTTTGGACTTAGTTAAGTTGTGTAGTTCCAGAATTTTGTATTGAACCAAAAATGCACAAAGACACTCCAAAAACTAAAATAATTTTCCTTATTTATCTAAATAAGTTTAAAAATTCTGAACTTAAGAGACAAATAAGTAAATTAATAAAGCTAAGCAATATTAAGGAAACAGAAAAATGAAACCAAAAAAAAATCAAGTTGTAAATAAATAAATTAAATATCTAATGCCTAAAATTACTGTATTTAAAGATAAAACAGATTAATAGCAGTCATAGTTACTGTTGGGGATAAATTTTTTTATAAATAGTACTAGTTCAAAGATAAATTTTGATTTCAATCTTCAAATAGCTCCATTTAATACTAATGTTAAAAGTGAACTTTTCTTCTCCTTTGCATGCATTATAAAAAATTCGGATGAATGCCTGCTTAGTGGAAGGAGTAGAACAGAAACAGAACAGAAATAAATCATAATTACAAAATAACGTAACTGAGAATAGGAAAAAATTTTATATGCTAACTGAAGATTTAATTCACTTTTTAAAAAATATTAAATACACCACATTCATTCCTTTCAGCTCTGGTCGTCGCTGGTCGTCACTGGGAAATGGAACGCGAAGCGTTCCTCCATCCCATATCGAAAATGTTAGATGTGGCCTGATGTGGATGGGCCTTGATGTGTGAGAGTCTCCTGATTGGTTCAGAGGATGTGGCAAGGAGGCGTGGTTACAGAAACGGTTTCGGCGGTTCTCGGAGTTGGAAAAATTTCACTTTGGTTGTTCGAGTGAAATGAACGCTATTGGCTGATCCTTCGGGAGTAGGCACTCTATTGGTTGCACTGAAACATTGGAACTTGGCAATGGGGAGGGTTTAGAAAGATAGTCTGTGTGGGAAATGAGAAGTTAAAGGAAGGATAAAAAATAGAAGAAAAAATTTAGAAATTACTATGGTCACTCGCCACACGAAGAGTGACTAAATTAAATGTTAGGGGGGTATAAGAATCTAGGAGAATCCTCCTAGGTCTTTTAATATCTGGCTCTGGGATGTAGTTATTAAGATTTTGAACATTGACATTGTCAATGTCTGGAAGATTATTAAAAAATGAAATAGTCAGTTTTTGAATATAGTTTTTAAAGGGGAGAACTCTAATGTCTTTATAAATAGCTGATTTTTGGTATATCGATCTGCATTAACAATATTTCTAATCAACGAGTTCTGAGTAACCTCGAGAATTTTTAAGCTAGCATCTGCTGCAAAGCCCCACACAGGCGAACCATAAGTAATTATTGGGCACAAAACGGCAGTATAGAGAAGTATCTTATTATACATATTTAATTCAGAATTCCGGCCAATTAAGGGGTAAAGTGCTTTAAGAGCTTTCCGGAATTTATCGCGTTTGTGAGTTAGGTGTTGTTTCCAAGTGATTTTTTTTATCAAGAATCAGGCCAAGATATTTAGTGCTCTGAGACCTTTGTAGTTGTGTGGAGTAGAGCGTGGGTGGTGTTGATTGAGTTTTCCTTCTAGTGAAAAGTACCGCGACTGTTTTATCTACATTAATTTTAATTTTCCACGTGTCAAAGAAATTTTGTAAGAGGTATAGGTGGTTGTTGAGTGCCAAAGTGATAGTTTTGTGATTTTTATTAGTTGCAAGTGTGACATTGTCATCCGCATAGATGTTAGTGCTACTTTGAGGGTGCGTGGGCATATCATTAATATAAATATTGAATAATAACGGTCCGAGTAAACTACCCTGGGGGGCCCCATAATTTATTCTAAAGGTGTTAGAGAGAGTATCATTAACACGTACTTGGAAGGACCTGTTAACAAGATAGGAGTTAATTAAGTGAATGAGAGCAGGAGGAAATTTATTAATTATTAGTTTATAGATGAGTCAACTGACCCAGACCCTGTCAAAAGCCTTTTGGATGTCAAGAAAGACATCCCCAGTGGACCTGCCTCTCTAAAATCCAGCAGTGATCACCACCAGATACGGGATTGGGGGCTGCAAGCGGCCCATATGCCCAAACAAAAGACCGTAAGTTAACCGTTTTATTTTGACACTAGCTTCATCTCCTTAAATTACATATAAAATTTAACATGCTTCTTAAAAGATATGTTCTGAGTTCTGGGTATAAGCAAATAAATTCCACTTAATATCCGAGTAGATTGGGGTACATTTTACCCAAAGAGGTTTATAATTAATTTAAGAAATACAGAACAACAAACATTAAAGATACTTGATCTTAATTCATTTATTTCTTCATAAATGTACTTCAAAAAGGACAAATCAAATATACACACTGCACATAAATAAAATTTTTGAGACTGCAGAAAGGGGTATTGTATCTTTTGATTAAATCCTGAGGTTTCCCCCCGTATTTTGTAATGTTATAAGCTCATCACATTATATTTTTGACATTGTTAACATGTTATAGTAGAGAAGATACTGGTATATGCTTATCTTACAAAAGTCACAACTAAAGCAGCAATTTTGCTTTTACCAACCCACTTAACAGTTATTCAATTTTATTACAAAATTTCAACACATAAACGTTTTTTTAAAATAATATTTTTAAAATTATAACATTTAACATTATAATTATAACATTAACATGAGATATTTTCACAAAAAAGATGCGTTTTACATAAACATGTTTCTTAAAATAGTCTTATCTTTCGAGAGAGAGAAATAGCTACTTGTGCATTTCCCCTTTCTCTGAGAAATATACTCTAATTTAAAGACCTTGCTTTATGGGTTGGTGGACGATAATATTGCGACCTTGATCTTTGAATACATTTCATAATATATTTTGGATCGAACGCTATACTCTTTCTGAATATATCATCGTTTGCTAATCTTTTTTCGACGTCTGATGACGCGTGCACTCTTAGTGGTAAAAAAAAAATAAGATATATTTTTTCATATTATAGTAGGAAGAATTATGACGTCAACAATATAAAATGCTGACTTTTCGGTGCAACATATAATTTATATTACTTCAAATACGTCAACTTCTTGATCCACGTGTCTCAGCTCGAACAGGATATTATAGACGCCCTACTGGCGTCGAACATGTAAATTGATCTTAAGAAAATTTCAAGGACAAATTTATAGATTCAGATGTAATTTTTTACATCGAGAATTAGATTAAAATATTTTTTTGTCATTATGTTTGAAACTTCATCTGCTTTTTAGAATGAAAATTGACAAAAATTAAACTCATGGGAAAATTTTTGACAACAATCGGAACAAGTGAAGTCCGGGGCGTTTTCCGGTTTCCAGTTTTCTTAAAGGTTTTGACATAACAACAAATAACAATTTACTGTTCTCTGCATTTTTATTGTATACGGTCGAGTATTTAAAGGAACTTATGAGAAAATAAATTTTTTTTTTTTCTTGTTACTATGGTGGAAGTCTTGAGTATGGGCTAAATTGTCAAAAAAGTGTGACTCAGTTTTGCTTTTACATATACTGGTTTCAGCAACTAATCATCTCAATCTTATAATATTAGATGATTAGATAAAAAAAAACCGAGATCTCATGAAATCTAAAATTACATATCTTTAACAGTTTTAAATATTTTTATTGCTCAATTATTTATAAGCGTTGGCATTCCAGTTATTAAAAAGATTAAAATGGAAAATTAGAAAAGAAAGAATGCGTATTAAAAAGAACGAATTCGTAGCTTAGAATAAGTAATGAGAAATAAAAATGTCATATTTTGCTATTTTCCAAACATCAATTTAAATATATTTGTTATTCTAAGCAAACATGATTTTTAACATAATTTTTTCATTAGACTTTTGCTTTTATGAGTGAGTTAATCATTAAATATCTTCAAAACTCATTTTATGTTAATTTACGTGTAAAATATTTTCGTACAATAATCATTAAAGAATAAAAAACAAAATTATGGAATTAATAAGGCAAAAAGTAAATATTCGAAACACTTCAAACATATTTTGAATTTTGGTAAATATTATAACTGATTTCAATATTATAATTAGATATTTCTTTTTTTAGTTTAGTGTTTAAGAAACAATTTTTTTGTCGTTTTTAAGGCATGGGCAAGTCTAGTCTGAAAGGGTTACAAGAATTTTTTTCAAAATTTATATCTACTAGTACATTTAATCTAAAAAGCTGAAGTATAGCACTATAATATATGATTTTTTTATTAATTTCTGATTTGAATTTTTTATAGAAGTATAATAAAAAATCAATAGTTTTTTTTATCAAAATTTGTTTTCGTTTTGATACTTACTTTTTTGAAGATTTATTTATTTTTAAACACATGATATATTTGGCATTGCATGCCATTTTTTTTGGTTATCTTGATTTGACTTAATTATTTATAATTGATTATTTTTATAATTAAAATAATTGAGTGAAGTTTTATAGTGAATATATAGTAGAATAAATTTAAATAAAAAAAAAAGCATTGAATAAAACCCAGCTATGAAAATATTAAAATTGTTTTCATCGAGCAGTATATGCATAAGTAAAAGAATAATTGAACACTATTTCCTACCTTAAATAAATATATTTAGGTATTCTTTCGAGACCTATTTTTGTGAGGCCTTGTTTTTTCATTGTTAATGATGTCACACTTAAAGGATCTAATATTTTGAATTGTTAAAAATCAAAAGCTCCAATTTTCAAAGGGACATAACAATGCCATGCACACAAAAAAACCTTTTTGATTGATATATACTTATATCACCGTAATAAAAATTCGTTTCTGGTCAGTTTTTTGAACAAAATGAAATAAGATATGATTGATAGATATATTATCCTCTTGTATGTGAGAAGTATATATATTCTTATCTACAATCAACTAGTCCAAATTTATATGATTAAAATTAGTAGTCAACCACAAACTATACATCAATGTCATGTATAACATCATTTTTTTTTGGAAATTAGCTCGTTTGCAAAATATTTGTTTCAGAAATTGTTTTATTTCTAGTTTTATAGTTCATAACACAAATAAAGAATTTCACTTCTTAAATATATTAATGAAAGCACCTGGTAGCCATAAAATTCTATTTTAAAACTATTTTTGTTAAATAAACTCTGCAAAAACCCATAGAAAAGAAATTATATATATAGTTATTAAAATATAGTACTTTATATAATTATTATCATGTTTACATTCTAACAACAGCGTTTGGGGATAATTTGGTACAAATATTTTTTTTATTTGATTTAAAAAGTTCCCCAAATATTTCTTAACATAAATTCCTTCAAATGTTTGGATTATAAAACACAAAAAGAAACTGAATGACTAAATGTTTGTTAAGCGTAAAAGTGTTGAATTGCTTTTCATATGCATACTTCCTATTTTACTGTAACATGGTCAATTTTATCAAAACTTTTATGATCTGTAGAATGCGACTCATAATCTGTAACTGCTTAGCACGTTGACTTTTGACGATTTCAATGTAAAAATACGAGAAATTTAGAAATTATCATAAAAATTATTCAAAAGTTGCAGAATTCATATTTACACTGATATATTTTGAATTTTATCGAAGAGCTACACAAATACGTCAAGAAAGTAAATTGAGAGATAACTCCTAATTGTGTGTGTCATCCTAAGACAGTGATTTTCAACCACTGTGCCGTGGCATTTTGTGTGCCGCCAAATTCTTGAAGCGTGCTACAAATTTTGTTTTTAAAATAATTACCGCAAAATCCGGCGTATAACGCTCACTTTTAACACAAAATCAAGATCGAAATTTATAGGTGCGCGTTATACGCCGGGTATAAAAATGATAGCTTTAAAAATAACCAGAAAGGAGCATAAAAAAATTTACTTCCACGCATATCGAAATACTGTCTTTTTTAAAAGAAATTGCATGTCTTATGAACTAAAAGAGTTTTTGTTCTAGAAGTATATTATTTTTTCAAAAGTTTGTGTAAAAACCTCGCATAAATACCCTCGTATGCTTCAAAACATAAGAACATTATATAAAGGGTGTTTTTTTAGAGGTATAGAACTTTAAATTGCAATAAAACAACGATGTATTATTCGATTGACATGAATTTTCTTTTATTCGAAAGATAATCTTGTGGCATTACATTTTAAATACGATTTCTGGCATAGGACTGCCACGGCTGGCTCGGATGTAGTCCAATCTGGACGTCCAATTTTCGATGACTTTCTCCAACATTTGTGGCCGTATATCGGCAATAACACGGCGAATGTTGTCTTCCAAATGGTCAAGCGTTTGTGGCTTATCCGCATAGACCAATGACTTTACATAGCCCCACAGAAAATAGTCTAGCGGTGTTAAATCACAAGATCTTGGAGGCCAATTCACAGGTCCAAAACGTGAAATTAGGCGGTCACCAAACGTGTTTTTCAATAAATCGATTGTGGCACGAGCTGTGTGACATGTTCCGCCGTCTTGTTGGAACCACAGCTCCTGGACATCAGGATTGTTCAATTCAGGAATGAAAAAGTTAGTAATCATGGCTCTATACCGATCACCATTGACTGTAACGTTGTGGCCTTCATCGTTTTTGAAGAAGGATTCCACCAGCCCATAAAGCGCACCAAACAGTCAGTTTTTCTGCATGTGACAGTGTTTCGACATACACTTGTGGATTAGCTTCACTCCAAATGCGGCAGTTTTGTTTCTTGACGTAGCCATTCAACCAGAAGAGCGCTTCATCGCTAAACAAATTCGCTTATGAAAATCGGGAACAACGGCAATCTCGTTTTGGGCCCATTCGACGAATCTACGCCTTGCTTGATCATATTTAAAATGTAATGCCACAATATTATCTTTCGAATAAAAAAAAATTCATGTCAATCGAATAATACATCGTTGTTTTATTGCAATTTAAAGTTCTATACCTCTCAAAAAACACCCTTTACTAACATTTCAGATTTTTTTGTAAAAAAGGGGGTACGCGTTATACGGCGAATATACCTAAAAATTAAGAAATGCAGTTCTAAACTATAGGTGCGCGTTATACGCCGGATTTTACGGTTATTATACTCTGTCAACAAAATCTTTCGGACGTTTCATGAAAATAAACTAAGAGTATTCGTGGTATATTTGATCCTTTTGTGTATAGATGGATGTAAAACAATTTGATTGGGTTCGTAATCGATTTGTTATAGCGGATACATCTGTTTATGATTAACTTTGAATGAAGAGGAAAAACTATATATATAATTTCGCTCTCTGTAATAATCGAGATTTGATTGAAAACTTTCAGAAGAGTCCATTGATTCATTTGGGAGTAAAATTAGTGGTGATTATCTCATTGTAGCCAAAAAAGTTGTAAAAATATTTTTATTATTTTCTACATCTTGTTTCTGTGGATTCAAATTTTCAGCAGTAACATATAGAAAAAGAAAAAAGATCGAGACTTTTTTAAATGCAGATGACGAAATGGAGTGACATAATTTTTACGACCGAACGTAAACACAATTGTCAAAAATCATCAAGCTCCAATTTCGCATTTAAATGCATTCTTGTAATTAGCTTGTAATTAATTACTCAATAAACTTTTTATACTCTTTGTCATGCATATTATTTAATTTAACATTGAAAATTATAAATTATTTCACATAGTGTATCACAGATAAATAAAATTGCTTTAAACTTATTTTATTGTTAGTGTGCCGCCAAAATTTGAAATTGTCAAAAGGATACCGCAACAAAAATAAATAAATAAATAAATAAAATTAAATTTAAAAAAAAGGATGAGAATCACTGTCCTAAAACAATAACGCAAGCAGCGAACTTTCTCGCAGTTGGCAGTCAACAAGTTAACTCTATCTTTAATTATAGTATATTGGTCGTTAACCACCCACTTACTGGATATACTTGAAAATGTATGTCATGTATATTTTTTTGAACTTACTGATATCTAAGTTTTAGCATTAAGCTTACTATTGTAATCAAAAGCATTTTTACAGCCCTCACCTTTGATTTAAAAACAACACGACATAATTTTCTACAACAGAATGTATTTATCTTTTACGCCCATGTAACCCCACCCCCGTGGGAGTCGATTTCCTCAAAACAGGTCTTTAGTGAATTTTTACTGAGTGAGAGAAAGAAATATGCTTGCCAAACTTCAAGTACAAGAGTGGCCATATTTTTGTTTTTTATAGATATGTTTTGAAACAAATATATCCCATAACTGTTTTTATTTTATTCAATTCCTACTATTAGCTCACACTCTCTCTATATTTATTTATTTATCTTGGTGGAATTTTCAATCGTTAATAAAATACATTTTAAAGCGCTCAATTGAGCTGAAATTTTATATACATGATTACTTTGGATGAAAATACAGTAATTTAATTATAATTAATTAAAATTGATTGACTGAAACTAATTATTTAGAAAATTACAGATACAGCCACGTTGGTTTCATTTTTAGCGACTTGGATCAAAACTTTGAAAGATTTTTTTTTTCACGTTTTAAAGCATTCGGTTGAACTAAAATTTTATATACACGATTGTTTTGGATGACAATACGATACTTTAATGATATAATTAGTAAAAATTAATTATCCCTTAATGTTGTGATTCTGTCATATTTATATTAATTGTAACTATTTAATAAAAAGTAGGTAAAATAAAATTTTTCTTCGTTGATCTAATTAGGAATTGACTTAAATTTTTTTTATATTACTTGTGTGTTACGTTGCTTTTAATTTATACATACTTAGAAGGGAATATTATTGCTTTCCAGCGACCCCCGGCAGCATCACGTTTGATTCTTGTACGTTTTTCGCGCTGCTTATTGCTTAAACATAGATAATTTAATAATAATAAGGCACTGATTAAATATGCTTATATTTGATCATTGCATAATTAATATTAAATTATCTATGTTTGTGTACATGAAAAATAATGAAAATAATAATAATAATTCATTCCGTTTTAAATTTTCACTCCAATGAATGTTTGTATTAGGTCCAAACCTAATATAATGGTGTATATTTTTATATGCAGCCCGCGGAATTATAATATTTTTCAGAAGTGGCCCGCAAGCTCATTTGGGTTGGTCACCCCGGTACAATAGTTAAAAAACGGGAGTTTTTTTTTTTATCTATAACTACTTCTGGAACTCTCATTTGGAAGTCGTTTTACTCAAAACTCGTTTTTATACCTCGCCATATCAAAAGATGTTGCCAAATGCAGTAATCATTTTCAAGATAGATTTTCTTCCCCTTTGGTTGCATATCATGGCATTTGGTGACTTTACAGATATAAAAACGAACTTTTCCTTAAGCAAGATGATTTTAGGAAAAAATTCAATAAAAATAAATTAAATTTTTTTTCAAGCGGAAATATGTTTACGGCTTTTTTCAAACACTCGCGAAGCATCCTACAAAAATTTTAGAATTATACGATCGACGGTGTGGATTTATATATGTCCGAAACAAATACACAAACAATCAAAATTGTGTATCAAGTTTCATATTATTCAAAATTAAAGATAATCTAATAAATTCTATCGAAGTTTCCATAACTCAAATATAATGATACAGTATCAATTACTTTGTCATGCGGTCTCGTTCCACAAACATCTCTATAAGCCTTTTACGATGTAAATACAGCGGGTGATCGGTTAACGAGCATAATCCGTTCCAAGACTATGTTCACTATCCGAATTGTTCGTTTACCTATCTTCGATTCACTATAGATTTCTATGTGAAATCGATTAATTCGTTCTGGAGACCCTAGAAATTAAATTTTAAAAAATGTATAATTTCTTAGTAAGTTTTTAAAAAAATAATACATACTTATAGTCTTGCATATTAGTCAGTCCTTTCATTTTTTTGCTTACCCTCCCTGTCCAAATTGCAATGCGATTCAAGCCGCTTCTGCCCACATCATGGCTTGTATTGACTGCTATAAGAGCCAGCTGCTTTCAAGTCCCGCTACAGTTCTTTATTGTTTAAAAACGCACAGGTTCATGGACTTGATCTAGTTGTTTCTGTCTATCAAATGGGATAAGAAACAACAACATAAATTCTTATACTAAAAAAATGTGTATTGTTTATCTGTAACATCAAATTATATTTGAAATTATATCAGTTACAAGCAATTGTATTTTGTTTTGCTTAGAGCTGTTATTTTGTTTCCATTAATGATCGTTGGTAAAATATTGGGAAAAAGTATTGTTACAAAAACGCTGGGGGTCCCCCTAGAACTTGAACATTGTTACAAAAGTTCCACAAGAGTGAAAAGGTTGGAGAAAATGCTAATCTACATAAGAAACTATAGAAAAATCTAAATAATGATTGTAGCAGGTTTAAATTTATACATAATTTCAAAATTGGGGAGGGGAATGTTTCCGTATAGAAACGAAATTTATGAATATAATTAGTACTTAATTGTATGCACAATTATTAATTTTAATCTGTTCGCATATGTGGGATGAATATTAATTTACGACTTTCCCTTTCGATAAAAATATGAAAGTAAAGTAATGGACTAAAGAAAAGTAGTAAAAGATTAAACTGTGCAAAGGAGCGCCTACAATACCTGGTTATACTGACACCCAGTGGCAGTCCTGAGGTATGTATGAATATGATGTTGGCATCCCTCTTTTGCATCCATGACAGCCTGCACTCGTCTGGGGAGACTTTCAACCAGCTTTTGATAGGTGGCTATAGATATTAACTTCCAGGCAGCCATCACAGCTGAATACTTTTCAATATATCCCTCAGACCAATATCGATAAGCTTTGCACCTTTGCAATTGACGTTTCGCGTTATGGTCACGATCAAATTCACCAAGCTTCTTTGACTTACTCATTGTCTCACAAAAGCATAAATATGACCTGACAAATCTTACTGACACTTTTATGTTATGCATCGAATTATGTCACCGTCACATATACTTTTTTAGGAGGGAATGTCCGGATATACCTTTGGTCAATTAGAGAGATTGTGAAAAATGAATATGATAATGGAAATTTTTAATCGATGCTACAAGGCCTCAGAACAATTCTATTTTGTTGAAAAATGGTAATGATATTGAAATTTCTCTGAAGAACCAATCAATTGACGACTCTAGAGAAAAGATGTACAAAAAAGTAAATTAAATTTTATTAAGTATTTGCGTTTCAAAAAAAATCTTTACTCAAAATGTTTTATGCGATGTTAAAGCTGAAATAAAAACAATATAAAATATTGTATTCATACAGTAATGCAGAGTATATTTTTGACCTACTTAGAAAATGCAAAAGTATAGATTTTGTACGTTGACAGAAATTATTACTTCAAAACAAATTAAAAAAACAAAACTAAAATTTTTATTAAGAAGTATGGAGAGGAAGGCAAAAATAAGTGATATTTTCTAACATAATAAGCATAAATTTATGTCGGCCAGACATCTTGAAATTTATTGGTTATAAGAACTTTAAATAGCTGTAATAATGTTGATTGGCATGGAAAAACAGGTAAAACAGTTTTAAATAAGTACATGAATATAATAGTTTGTCAAAATGGATAAGGCAATTCTTTTTTGTAAACTAGAATGGCAACAGCGTAACACTGCAAATTAAGCAGCTATTCTTAATAAATGTTATTCTATTATTAATGGTCACAAAAAATACTCTATAAAGACCTACATTAAATACATTTAAAAATAAATGAAAAAAAATGTATTCGATAATATGAAGTGAAGTCGTGATTTTATGTTTATTCTTTTTTGTCAGTTACTTTAAATGATTTTTCTCTTTAATGTTTTGATCATTGGTACATAAATATCTATGTCCATTTATTAATTCGTGAATCAAATAAAGCTAAAATCTTTTCGTTTGGATTTTAACAGGAAAATTTCCATTAATCTTTGTTAAAAAAAACTAATTTACAGGAACGTTTGCAAAATGTTCTTTCTTTCTTTTTTTGTAGAATTTGAAAAGATTAATTTATTTAAAAATTGATATATATTTAGTAAACAATACCTTTTGAACACAAGTGACATAGATTGGAATTTATAGGGAATTCTCTTCTTTAAAATAAAATTAGAAAGTTTTGTGAAAAAGATTACTAAATTTTATTTTTGGATCAGTTAAAAGTATAACATGAAACTAATTCGAAATGTGAAGAATCTAATTTTCTTTATTTCTAATACTTTTATTGTGATAAATATCAAAATGCATAGAAAATATCTATATTTCCTATTTTTTGAATTGATGCAAGATAAACAATAATTGTGTTAAAAGACATTTTTCAAGGAATTAAAGTTTCATTTTTCACAGAATGGTACAGTTTTAGTTTGCAGTCTGATTCTCGCCGGACTTTAATATGTACCCGTTACCACCAAGAGAACACCATTGAACGACACCGTTACGGTGGTGCAGGATGGCTCGTTTGGGGAGGAATTATTCTTGGTTCCAGAACTGACCTGCATGTTCAGAGTGTAACGATGACAGGCCACATCTATCGGGATGTCATTCTAGAACCGCATGTACGTTGGTTTCAGGGCGCCATGGGTGAGTGAGTTAATATTAACGTCGCACTGTTCAGCTACACGAGGGCTTTTGGCGACGGACCACGTAATTTTGAACCATGGTCAAGTGACGTGGACGACACCTGAGCTGGCACCCCCCTCTCCTAACTACCACACCACACCAACGGGAGGACGTTTCAGCTCTCGACAGATTTAACGTGCATCGCTGTTCTACACGGCGGGTCTTTAGTGGTACTGGGATCGAACTCATGACATGCCTGCCATGGTTGGATACCTTAACCACTGGGCTACCGCAGCCCCAGGGCGCCATGGGTGCTGAATTTCTGTTTATGGATGACAACGCCCATCCTCACCGTGCAAACATTGTAGACGAATGCCTTCAATCGGAGGATATCACCCGTATGGATTGGCCAGCATACTCACCGGACTTGAATCCAATAGAGCATGTGTGGGATATGCTTGGTCGACGAATTGTAGCCCATCAACCCCCTCCCACCTGTCTACCGGAACTTCGGAGGACATTACTTGATGAGTGGTGTAATATTCCCCAAGATCAGATTGATAATTTGATACTCAGCATGCCTAGGCGTTGTAAGGCATGCATTGCATCGTCCGGGAGACATACTCCGTATTAACCATCATACTAACCATGTTATACTGTTTTTTTGTAAATAGGTTCTTTTTTGAAATTTGCTCCAGGGAGTAAAAATCGCAATTTTTAGTAATTATGTTAAACATATAGCATCTTTTTTGCTCTTTACCTTTTGTTTAATAAATAGACTTTACAAATAAGTCAAATTTGTTTTTCTTCTGTCTCTTTCTTTGCTTGAATTTCATTATCCTTAATTTATGGACATGAGTGTATATTGCTATCTACAATTAAGTAAACCATGAGAAAAAAAATCCTTCGCATCAATCGAAAGATAAAGAATAATACGAAAATATAATTAAAATTAAAAAATAAAAATAAAAGGATCTTCACATTCAATTGCTGGGGAAAGGATGTTCCAGATATTTAAGGATAAGGGACTCCTTTTACAGGAAACCACATTAGCAATGAGCTTAGCAGATGGTCAACAGACCACAGGTGAGGTCCTCACAACCCAAGTAATGGTAGAAATTGAGGGGAGATCAGTCTTGACCAAATTCATAATTCTCCCAAAGGCAAAGGAAAATAGAACACTTCTAGGAACAGATTTCCTTAGTTCTGCTGGTTTGGTTCTAGATGTGAAGAATACTTGTTGGTACTTCTGGGACAATCCTACCCACAAGTACCCATTTGGTGAAGAATTGGACACCCCGTCCATAGTTGAGAAGATGTCCAGCAACACCTGCCAATTAAGAGAAGGGGAAGGTGAAAGTTTGACTTCTGTGTGTGTGTGTGTGTGCTCAGAAGGAGAACTTAACCTCCTGTTGTGGAATTCTTCCAAAATGTCTTCGAACCAGGGGGAGAAGCAACAAATATCTTGGAGCACCACATTAACACGGGAAATAGTCCTCCTATCTCTGTACCCTCATACAGAATGTCTCCTGTAAAGAACTGTCCTGACTGCATTAAATACAAAGCTTCAAATCAGAAGCCTTCCGGGCTATTACGGACACCTGTGCCAGCCCAACGTTTTGAAACCTTGGCCATTGATCTCTTCGGGCCCCTACATGAGAGTCAAGATGGTAAAGGATATGGATCCTCATCATTGAGGATTGTACCACCAAGTGGGTCGAACTGTTTGCACTACCCAATGTCACAGCTAAAGAATGTGCCATTGCCTTGATTGAAGACGTTCTACTGAGGTATGGTATTCCTCGACGCCTTATCAGTGACAATGGAACCCAGTTTGTGTCAGCAGTGTTGCAACAAATATGCTACTTATTAAACATCCATCAATCCCCGATCCCTGTATACCATCCACAAGCTAACCCAGTTGAACGAAAGAATAGGGATTTGAAACCACGGCTGGCAATTCTCGTCCAAGACAAGCATGACTGTTGCTCAGAGAAGCTATCCTTCATCCGCTTTGCTCTCAACACAGCCAAATGCGAAACGACAGGACAGACGGCAGCCTTTCTGAATTTTTGTAGAAAGTTACGCACTCCAAGTGAAGTTGTTAATGATATCCGAGTCGTCATCCAGAATGATAATTTTGTGCCAGAGATAACTCCCTATCTCAAGAAATTTGTTAAGTTTTCCACTCAGATTAGAGAGGTGGTTGAAGAGCAACAGGATAGTAGGAAGTTTTACGCAGGTAAAAAGAGAAAAACTGCTCCAACATATCAACCTGCAGAACATGTCTTTGTAGCATCACATCCACTGAGCAACGCTGCGCAAGGAAGAAGTGCAAAACTAATGCCACGCAGAGACGGTCCCTACGTGATTTTAACACAAAGGTCACCATCATCTTACGAGATTGCTAGTCTTGATTATCCGGGGGAACCTCTTGGTGTTTACCACACCTCTGCTTTAACTCCTTGTAATAATGACAAAGTATACCCCTTATTCCTCTTCGTAAACGTGGCCGTCCACCAAAGGTCCCACAGACTACTGGTTCCTCGTCGGGACGCCGTCGGAACCAGAGTAACAAATGGTAATATTTATTATTTATATATTGTAATGATTTAACCATTCATCCCAGCGTGTTAAAAATTGTAATTCTTTATTTCTCTCGTGCTTTATATTAATGCTCGCGCGTGCTTTTATTTATAAAAATTAACTGTAATTTTAATTATGGAAAGTTCTGGAACTTTCGATGGAAATAGATAAGATGATGGAATATTCAGTTTGAAAAAGAAAGTCTTGAGTTGTATGTGGCAAGAGTTGTTGACATTTTTATTTTCGTGTTAAAAAATGAATCTTCAATATTATTGGTTAAGATTCCGGTTTATTTTACTTTCATAGATTATTTCTGTTAAGATATTAATGTACCAAGATATTAGATTAAATGAACTTGTGTGTGCTGAGCTTTACATAGAGTATTTCGGCTCATCCCCCTCACCACACATATAGATTTTGATTCGATTCAAGTACTCAAATATTTTGATAAAAAAAAAAGTGAGAGAGTAGAAAAATAAAAAGTTTTCAGATTAAGATGAAACCAAGATTCTTGAATTTGCATGCTATAGTCTCCATAATTGCTCAGAACTTAAAATTTTCAAGGTTACTTATAAGATTTTGAACAACTTCTGATAAATCACCATTATACGTATTTTTTTTAATTCACCTCTTCAAAATTTTCTCTTTTCGTTAGTCATTTTGTTAGGACTATTAGTACATAACACAATTTTTTGCTATCTGTAATTACCTGAATACTTTCGCGATAACAGTCTAATTGCACACTAAGTTCAATTTAATATCTAAGAGTGAAAACTCTTTCTTGAAATCTATTAGATTCTGAAGAGCAATATTATTTTATGTTAAATATAAGTTTTCATTCTTTTAAGGTACTCTTAATTGATCCATTAGTGATTTTATACTCTGCTGCCTTAATCACATATAAAACGAAGTATTTTTGCTTGTTTTTGGTTGACAACTTTCTGTTTCGATTTTATAGTGTTATTTTTTATTGTAGTTAAATGGAATAGGAGAGTCGGGTAATATGGAATACCAAGGTTTTTTGGCTCTGTTGCTGATAATGCGTGGAAAACCTTGAAATACTGAAGAAATATCCTAATGATGCATTGCATGGACCACTTGTTGTTGCCATACTACTCGTACATTAAGATAGCTCTAGTTCGTAATACCGTGGTCATTTTTTAGCTTATAATGGTTTATACTTCAGTTTAAGGATTCATTTTCCAAGATGATCTGGTGGCCGCGGTAGCCGAGTGGTATAGGTATCGGACCGTGGCTTGCCTTGTCACGAGTTCAAGCCCAGTGCCACTAAAGACCCGCCGTGTAGGGCAGCGATGCACATTAAATCTGTCGAGAGCTGAAACGTCCTCCCGTTGGTGTGGTGTGGTAGTTAGGAGAGGGAGGTGCCAGCTCAGGTGTCGTCCACGTCACTTGACCATGGTTCAAAATTACGTGGTCCGTCGCCAAAAGCCCTCGTGTAGCTGAACAGTGCGACGTTGATATTCAATCAATCAATCAACCAAGATGATCTGTCGGGTATTATGGAATACTTTATACATTCCAAAACACCTAACACATTATATTCTGTTATATCTTTTGTAATAGACTTTCTGCCATCAACTAAAGAATCATAAAACAAAGATGCTGAATGTATTTTCTGTGACGGAAAATTCTTCGAAAATCAAAGAGGGAAATTTTGGATGTAATCCTATCATACTAAAATACAGAGTAATATATAAATTTAATATTTCTTTATTTTATAAAGGCATTTATTTTGTTTGATGCCTTTGTGAATTAATATCAAGTGTCAATAACACTATAAATGTAGCATTGTCATGCCTCAAAGTTATTCAAGTAAATAAATAAAGTATCAGTAATTATATATATATATATATATATATATATATATATATATATATATCAGTAATTGTATATAAAGTCGTATGTGATAAAAACAAGTAATATAAAAAAATTAAATCAATTCCTACTTAGGTCAACGCAGAAGATTTTTTTTATTTTAGTTAATTTTAATTAAATAACCACAGTTAATATAAATATGTATATACATATGACAGAATCACAATATTAAGTGGCAAAACACCTTTATAATTAACATTAAAAACTTTTTAACCTCATTAAACTAATTGTAATTGCAAAATCTAAATTGTAATTACATTTTTTAATAAAAGTTGAAAAAAAATAGACAAAAATTTATCTTAAATCAGTGTAAAAGGAATGCTGACGTCTAGCTAGCATTTGATTATTTAGGTTAAGTTAAATCTTCATCACAAGTTTAACAGTAGCTGTTTTATAAAATGATGCTGCCATTTAAAGGAATAATACCGATTGAAATATATCTATCTTAAACTATAATTAATTAAACTAAATTAATAAATTGATATTTGAAAAAAACTGTATTAATATCAAAGTGTCATCCACTACAAGTTTAAAAAATGTATTTGAATTTGTGTGTGTGTGTGTGTGTGTGAGTGGAAGAATAAAAAGTATTTTATTAACGATTGGAAATTTGAGCAAGGTATATATGTATAAATATACATATACAGGGAGAGCGTGAACTAATTGTAGAAATTGAAATAAGAATATCATTTTTTTTATTCAATGAATCTAATTTACCAAAGAGCCTTAAAAATTTAACAAACACTAAGTTCACGTGAAATTAACAACGCAATCACGTACTTAAAAACATAGGAACTCGATACACTAATTATGATATTTAAAAAAATATTCATTTATATTTAGACGCATATTAATCTTAGTTTATAAATGCTTAACATTTTAAAAATTTACTAGAAATTACTTATGTCTCTACAGATTGAAAATTTTAAAAATTATTTAACTATCTATGCAATTATCATTATTTTCATATAAATAAACAAATGCCTTGAAAATAGGTTTTTAATAGGATCCTGTGTGAGAACAAGTTAATTTTACAATTACTAAATTTAGTAAAATTACATAATTCTTTCTAGTACAATTATTATAGCCTTTGAAGAGCAAATACATTTTAAATTTAATAGTTTCTTACTTTTGTAGAGACTGCAAATATATAGTTGTAAATGCACAAAAAATTATTAATTAAAAAGATTTCTATTTCATTTTATCTTTGGTCCATAAAACTACTGAAACTAATAAATGAATATTCAAAATTCAATTGAAGTTTAGTTTTTTTTAAAAAGACTTTTATAACTTATTGTTAATGCTTTGTATATTCTATATATTTCTTATTATACGAAAAAAGCTTATTGAAAGCAATTTAAGGACACAATTTAAGTTTTAGATATTTAGTTTAAATTATAATGAAAAAATTACTCAAAATGTAGGTTATTTATTTTTTAAAAACAAAACTGTATTTATTCTAGGAAGGTAAGTATAATCAAATCTTAATGAAAACATTAAATTAAACAGATATTAAAAAGAACTTTTTTACATACCTTTTTTGACCTTTATAGCAAATATTAATTTCAATATAAATTTCAACACTACGTTCTTATATATATATATTTAAAAAAATGAATCTTATTATATTTGTCAAAAGCAGTATAATGAAACTAATATTTTTCTGTAGATGATAAAGCTATATAACTTTTTTTTTCTGAAATTTGCTCAAACACAAATGGTTTAAAATAATAATTCCTTAATTAACTTGACAGAAATAATATTTAAAGTGCAGCTCATGTGCGGTGCATTATATTTTGATAAGAATTAAACCAAAGCAAATAATATGGGAAAAAATAAATATTTCTTTTTCTTTCTTTTTTTTCAATATCACAATGAAAACTTCCCATTTTTCTCATGTGAGAATTTAAATATTTACATAATTAGTTTACATCAGCAGTTAAAAAAAGTGTAAACATTTTTAATAATGAAATTTATTCTATAAGATTAAGAATAAACATTCAGACAATAGTATATAGACACCGCGAATAAATGCTTTATATTTTTCAGGGAAAACCAATAAAATGGACTATGAATATTACTACCTATATATATGGTACAATGATATATTGATGAAAACTTATCAGGTTTCGTTTTTAATAATTTAAGAAAAATTTAAAAATAAAATCAGTCTACTTTCATTACAGATTATATATACAGTCGAGCCTCCATATTACGAACATCTACAGGGTGTAATTAAACTCGGCGGCAAAACTTTAAGAGGTGATAGTACACATAAAGACAAACAACATCAAATAGGAAACTTAGGGTCCCAAACATCTTCCGAAGGAGATAGATGCCATTAAAGTTTAGGGTCTGAAATTTCAATCGATTATAAAAATCGGAAAAATGGGTGGATTCGTTAGCGGTTTTTGCTAAATTTATTCTTTTTGTCAGTATTTTCTTGAAAAATAAATTTTAAGGAAAAAGCTAAAAAAATGTCGATAGAGGGCGCTTTACTCTTCAGAGTAATGAACAATTATTTTTTACTGTTATTTTTTGAATCACATTAAATGCTTTCAAAAGCTTAGACTTAAAACTCTAGCTCAAAATTTGAATCGTTGGGGGTGGTTAAGTAGCGCAAACTCAACTGTATTCAGGAGGTGAAATTTGAACTCACCTCCTCCCCTGGACATAGTTCAGTTATTCACGATCTTCAATGCTCGGTCGTAGACTAGGTAGCAACTACTACCCACTAAACGTAAAATAAACGAGAGAGGGAAGACAAAATTAAATAAAAAAAGTTATTCATAACAGACATGAGCAACTTCTCCCCGCAAAAATGCAAATCACCCGATTTGCATGCAAAGTGTAGTACACAAGAATTTAACTGTATGTAAAGTTCTACTGCAAAGTGTTCCAGCCAACATAAAGGCTCATATGTGGTTTCAACATGACGGAGCGCTTGCACATTTCAGCGCAAGTGTGTGAAGTGCATTGGATACAGCATATCCAGGGCGATGGATTGGACGGATGGGTCCGGTAAATTGGCCGGTACGCTCGTCTGACCACTCCTGCCTAGACTTCTTCCTCCTGGGCCATATGAAGAGTCTTGTTTACACAAGCCCCGTCGACTCCGACGAGGCCCTGGTTGCGAGGATTGCCGTCATAGCAGGCGATATGCGGGAGATACCTAGGGTATTTGCTAATGTTCGGCAGTCCCTCCGCCAGCGGTGTGAGGCCTGCATCTTTGCTAGTGGGTGCTCTTTCGCGCAGTTTTTGTGATTCCAGAAGAAAATCATGCGTGCACCATTTTCTACGTGTCATCATTCATCCAACCGTCATTCATTCGCGCTACGTGCGTACATCAAATTGTTTCTTTTTATTTTGAGCAGAGAATTTGTTCATGTCTATTATGAATAATTTTTTTTCAATTTTATCATCCCTCTCTCGTTTGTCTTACGTGTATGAGGTAGTAGTTGCTGCCTGGTCTACGACACCAAGATCGGGAATAACTGAACTCTGTTCAGGAGGAAAGGGAGTTTCAAATTCCACCTCCTGAACACAATTCCGTTTGCGCTACTTAGCCTCTCCCAACGAATCAGATTTTGAGTTTAAAATTTAGGTTTAAGTCTAAGCTTTTGAAAGCATTTAAAGTTATACAAAAAATAACGGTAAAAAATAGTTGTTCGTTACTCTAAAGTCTAAAGCACCCTCTATCGACATTTTTTTAGATTTATCTTTAAAATTTATTTTTCCAAGAAAATACTGGTAAAAAGAATAATTTTATCGAAAACCGCTAACGAATCTACCCATTTTTCCGTTTTTTATAATCGTTTGAAATTTTGGACCCTTCACTTTAATGACACTTATCTCCTTCGGAAGACGTTTGGGATCCTAAGTTTCCGATTTACTATTGTTTGTCTTGATGTGTGCTATCACCCCTTAAAGTTTGTCACAGAGATTAGTTACACCCTGTATATTGCGAATTTTTTTATATAGTGAACTTTTTCCTGGAAACAAGAAAATGTCACGATTTTCTTCATAAAATAGCCTTCCAATAGCGAAGTGCATTTTCTAAAAAATAAACATTTTCCTTGTGATTCAACCCCCCTATTTTTAAAGTATTTCTAGACATTTCACGTTATTCGCTCTTTTAAGATATTTTGTAGTGATCATAAATCTTGAGCGGGTTTTATTAGGTGCCTAACTCGCAACGAGAACAATAGAACTCTGGATTTTTCATCCAAGAAGGGTAACCCTCATTGTCCAGTTCACTCGGTCCAGATGAGGCTGTGGTAGCCTAATGGTCAATGTAATGGACTCGTGGCTGGTGTGTCGTGAATTCGAGCTCAGCACCAATGAAGACCCGCCGTGTTGGGGAACGATGCACATTAAGTCTGTCGAGAGCTCAAACGTCTTCTCGTCTGTGTGGTGCGGTAGTTAGGAGAGTGGTGCCACCTCAGATGTCGTCCTCGTCACTTGACTATGGTTCAAAATTACGAAGTCCACCGGCAAAAGCCCTCGTGTTGCTGAACAGTATGACGTTAATGTTCACTCATTAATTCACTCTAATTTAGAAAGATCTTCAACGTCCCTTTTCAAGCTCAGTGAAATTGTCTCGTCTCTCCGTGTCATTGAACTAGTCTCCGTTTTATTGTAGTGTTGGCAGTCGTACTGGTAACTACATTTTTCGTAGCTCAAAAATGTCAAAACTTAAGTGCTTGAGCATCAAACAAAAAAAAATTTAATTCTTCAAGAAGTGGGTAAAGGCGTCAAGAAAAAAAGATATTGCTTTAAAAGTTGGTATTCCTCCGAACAGCTTGTCAACTATTTTAAAATTCGAGATAAGTTGCAAAATTATGATTCCTCGAATTGTTGTTCAAAACGCTTAAGAACATGTGTCTAAGCAGATGTCGGCGAGGACTATGTAGATGTCGATACACAGAATGCGAGATAAAAATATTCCGATCTCTGGACCTTTTGTAATAGAGAAAGCTCTTCAATTTGCAAAGGCATTGGGATTTGCAAAGGATACGGTCAATTTCTAGGTAGCAATGGATGGTAAGAAAAATTTAAGAAAAGACTGAAAAATACACCTGAAGGGATTTTTTGTGCATTGCAAAGATGTGAGACGTGAATGAAACAAAGCATTTTTTCACACAAAAGAGAGAGAGAGAGAGAAGGGGGAAAAACACCTCAAGCAAAATTAACAGATTTTATGAGTAATTAAATTTGAGAACGCATGTGGTAATGTATGTTTAGAATTTCTAGATATAAAATAATGTATGTTTAAAATTACTTGTATGCTTTAAATTAGAAATAAAATTGAAATCTTCTTAAAATTCATTAATTGTAATATAAAATTGTTTTCTTAATGTTTAAAATACAGTATATTCCTCGACATTCTTCTTTCTTGTTTCCCTTGTGATTTTTCTTTATTTTTTATGGGTTAGATATATAAAATAAATAAATGTTAAATTACAAAAAGGGGTGTGAATAATTACTTTTTTTAATATGTAGTATATTTATGAGTTTTTAAAATTTGTTTTATGTGGTTTATAAAGGATATTGAAAGATGGAGCTCTATATAACGAATTTTCAATAGAACGAACTTTTTTCGGGATTTAGCGACTTCGTTAAATAAAGGCTCGACTATATATATATATATATATATATATATATATATATATATTACCGTTGAAGTGTGAAATCCATTACTTCATAGAAAAACTAGGTATATCATGAAAAAGCTAGACAAGTCAATTAAAGTATATAAAATTATTGAATTTTACAATTTAACTAGGTACTCTATAGAATAACGATTGCTTGATCGTTTCAGTATGAAAAACATCACTCGAAAGTTCTTTAAACCGGTTATGGCTGCTTTTAGTCAATTTTGAACTACTTATACCTGTTGACTTGTGAAAAATGTATAATAGTAAAAAGTGTGCTTGTTTGAAAGTAATATGCAATGCAATTCAAAGTGTCATCATAGCAATTCAAGCTCTAATAAATAGTTAAAGTAAAATAAAGGTATTTTATAAAATTCAAATTAACATTTTGTTTGAAAAAACTTACACGTTTTTATGAAACAATAGTTTTTATTCCCCGCATGTATTTTTTTTAATAATATTTAAATACAATTATTTCTGTGCAACATATTCTCCCCCTCCCCTTTCTGTTTAACTAATGTTAGCAATATGAGCAATAATAAATTATATCATCTGCTTTTCCTTACTCTTTATCAATTAATCATCTGCAATAAGGGTAAAATGTATTTTTCCAGAGATTTTAGTTATTCATAACCAACTGATTTATAAAATAACTTTGAAATTGTTTATTTTTCTTTTTAATGCTCTATCATTAGTTATTTCATAGAATAACTAGATAAAGTACGAAATTTTTCATCTATTAGATACTTTAACTGATTTGTCTAGTTATTTCATGAAATACCTGGTCATTCTCTATGAAATAACTGAATTATACATTTTAATGGAACCATATACACTGAATGCTTGAACTAAATAAATGTTGAATAAAATAATACATGTATACGCACATGCACTAAAAATCTCATTTTCTTTGAAAAAATATGTGAACATCTACCCTCATATACGAGGGGCTATCATAAAATTGTAATAATACTTAAAACAATCAAGATATGAATCTAATTTTTGTTATTCTTGAGACTCTGTATAGTTTACCATCTATTTCTCGCAGTGTATTAGATCAACGATTCGCAGCGCAATCTGCCATGTAATGGGAATGTAAAATTCAAAACTTAAATTTTGAATTTTAGTATCAATTTTTAGTGTTATATTTTTAAAACAAATGTTTAATTTTGCTACAAAGATAATGAACATTTCATCAAACAAAACTGTTTCAGTTGGTCTTTCTTCCGAAGCATGAGTTTTACTAATAAGTTAAATGTAATAAGTACTATAAAGCGTTGAAACTCCGATATTCATTTATATATAAACACCCTCTATTATTCAAAATAAACCTACACTTCTATTGATTTGATTGAATGAAATAAACAGACGTTTCTATTAAATATTGATTAATTTATTGATTTTTTTTTTCTTTTTGCAGCTCACCTTTAGTTAATCCTTGTTTGTTTGGCCCAAGTTAGTTTTTGAGTTTGACACTTCTCAAGATCGTATCGGATAAAAAAGATGTATATAAATTAAGAAAATGTTGCACGCACACCAGTAAACCTTGCATTAAGATTGACAAACAACAGCATTCCAGAGTATACCAAACACATGCTACGTGATCTTAGAGTCATGGCAGAACAAAGGATTTGGTGACCAACTGTCGGCTTTCTATCGGCTTCTCGGCATTTCGTTTCGACCTCCACAGGATCATATCTGCACTTATTGACATACGCCGGTAGAGGTATATAATATATAAGAACATAACAATATATATAAGATAGGACTTACGAGTTATTGCATCCCAACCTGCTATCAAGTGAAATATGTTCTTCATTGTTGTTCACTGCGTTAATCAATTCCATTATATTTAAAGAATCATACTATTAAAAATTGTAATAAATATATAATTAATATAATATTTATACAAAGTTTATGTAAAGCTTATAAAAATATATGTTTATCCATTTAAGAACCACCTTGCACATTCGTGCTGGAATACTCCACCTTTCAGAGCGGTAGCAATTTTTTTTCTCAGTGTCATTGGGTTACGTTATAATGTTAACAACCAGAAGAATGTAATACTTAACGACAAAAACATTTCGAGTTCGCATAATCGTGCGAGCTGGATCAAAAAGGGATATATAAATATATATATATATATATATATATATATATATATATATATACTAGCGGACCCGACAGACGTTGTCCTATACATATATCTTAAAATCAAAAATTTCAAAAAATTTTATGAATAAGCTTTAACTATCTGGACCATTTTGATGAAAATTTGTATTTAAAAATTATTACAAAATCTAACTTCATTACATATACAGTTATCACAATCGATCAATCGATAGCGTGTGAGTATGTGTATACTATGAGCGAAGTAAAATGTAGAGGCTGTGTGAATAGAATCTTAAACTTGTTTTAATTAAGGGTGAAAAAGTTGAGACTCAAACTATCTTATAACAGGTATATTTATTAAATTGTACAAAATCTTAGTTTATATATATATATATATATCGTAATACCATTGGATGTACAATATTTTTGGTTAATCCTTGAGGGGTATAAACAAATAAATTCGATGGTTTTCCAACTCTGGAACACGCAAAATATAATTGGCCGTGAGAAAAGCACAGATTTTCTAAATTTAAGCCATGAATCTTCATGGTTTGACCTTGTGACTTATTAATAGTCATAGCAAATGTCAAGCGAATTGGAAGTTGTAAGCGTTTAAATGGTATAAGTGAATCTGAAGGAATCATTGGGATCCGCGGAAAAAGTACAACTTCATCTTGAAATTTTCCACACATAAAAAAAAAGAAAAAATCGATTAAAAATTTATTCTTAAAAAAATCTAATGCAAATTTCGAAAAAAACTCTTTTAGAGCACATCATTAAGACCTATAGTAATTATGTGCCAAGTTTTGTACTTCTGGGTTGCTTAGAAGTGAAACACACACACACAAACTCTTTCTTTTATTAGTATAGATTTTCGATAAGAAATAATTTTAAACAAAAAAAGTCCACCCGTGTGTGTGTGTGTTTAGGAGGAGTTTAGTCACATACACACACACAAAAGATTTTTATGTATATATACCGTATCGTGGCTTTTCTTGCCGCGCATTAGCAGAATAAATAGCACAAAGAGGTAAAACAACCATGCGTTTTAAGGTTTTTAATTAATATCTTTTTAACTAATTGCGATATCAGACCAAATTGTGAATCTAAACCATTCTCGAATACACTGGAACAGACACAAAAAATTTCATCAAAATTGGTCCACCCGTTTAGGAGGAGTTTAGTCACATACACACGCACAGAAATTTTTTATATATAAAGGTATATATATAATAAATACACCAACACCGGCCAACGCTATTATATATATATATATATATATGATAGCGTTGGCCAGTGTTGGTATATTCGTTTATTTATACATAAGATTTAACAGAAAACATCTTCAGAGTGGACGTCCATCTTTTTATTTTGACATGAAACATCAAAGGTGTTACGGCAATACAGAAAGTATACGAACACACAAAGACATATAACTGCAGCTATTTACACATTTTCAAGACGACGAACTGGAGACAAAAACAGCGACGATTATATGGTGAAAGCAAACAGACCAAGATCGCGATCACAAAACGTACTGCAGCCGGCTGGCTATATGATTACAGAGAGAAAAGAGAGCGGGCTTTCCAGATCTAGGTATTTATGGCCGGTGGGGAAAATTGTGTGACTGTTTTGTAATAAGAACTTTGATTGGTTAATATGTGTGGGAACGGGATAACTGATACTAGTTGATCACGATTAAGATTAAAGCTTTAGTTTTGAACCAAAGAATTAAAGCTTGTTTAAATATTATTAAAAAGAGTTAGTTAAAAGGATGCTAGAGGGAATTATTATATATATATATATATATACACACATATATACACATATATATATGTATAAATATATATATATATATGTATAAATATATATAAAGATATATATATATATATGTATAAATATATATATATATATATGTATAAATATATATATAAAGATATATATATATATGTATAAATATATATAAAGATATATATATATACATATATATAAAGATATATATATATATATATATAAATATATATATACATATATATATATATATGATAATATTTAATGTATAAATAAGGAAAGAGGCTTCTAAGTTGTTTTTTTTTATTTTCAATTATAAAAAGAGGCTTCAGATTGCTCATGTAATAAAAATGCTTCTAAGTTGTTGTTTTTTTTATTTTCAATTTAAAATAGGCACCTTTTTTGGAAAAAAAATCTTTTTGTCAATTAAATTTATTTCCGTTACTGTAAGAAATTTTAATCTTTTGATAAAGAAGATTAATTTATAATTTAATAACATTTTTAAATGCAGCTTTGGTAAAACTTTGATAACCAGCTAAAAATTATTGAAAAAAATACTTTTCAAAATTCATAGGAATGCTTTGGATGGCTGAATTTTTCACAGAAGTTTTTAACTTAGATTCAGAAAATTTTATGTACTTGTTTATCATAAATAAAATTTAAAAAAACATTATAAAACATTATAAAAATACACACATTATAAAAAAATAAGTTTACATTATTCTGACAGTACGATTGTTAAAATTTTGAATTTACATGTTTAGTAAGCCTAAATTCAGATAACAGTTTCCTTCCTTTTAAAATAAATTTAAAAGGAGTGAAAAAAATAGAAAGATATATCATGTTCTCAAAGAAGATAATTTCAATCCCAAAGACTGGTAAATAGTGTTTGAGGACTGGAACAGGCCCATGAACCGACATTTATTTTTTCCGAGGATCTGCGGTTAGGAACCCACATAATGTTGCATAGACCACAACGCGAATCAATAAACTTTCAAACGAATTGTTGTCAGATCTAGCGTTCTATATGCAAATTTACAACTGAAAAGAGAAAGCCCCAATATCACCAAATTGTTACCCTCAAAAGTACATCATTAACACAAAGACAAAATAAATTAACTAAAATTATGAATAAATTTATAAATATATGGAAATAATACTAAAATAAAATTTAAATAATGACATACATTTTTATAATATATATTCCGTGAAATTTAAAGCATTGCTATCTATGTTCAGAGAGAGAGGGAGAAGAAAAATTTGCGTAAATGAATAGAAATGAAGAAACACGTGAAACTAATAATAACTTATTCTGTAAAAAGTATTACCCTTATTATAAAAAAATAAGAAAGTTATTTCACCCATTTTAAGTGTTTTGTAAACATATAGCTTTTATAAAAGTAAATAGGTATTTTTGTTCTGAATATTACCTTAGAAATTATCGCAATTTTTTATTTTAACTGATTTTTAAGTATTTTTTTCGTTGAATATAATTATAATTTCGCTTCTGTAAAAAGAGATATGTATGTTACTAGTCTAATAAGGTACTTTAATAATATTGAAGCCATACTGTCTTTTTTTATCTCAAATATTATTGCACTG
This sequence comes from Trichonephila clavipes, assembly GCA_019973935.1. Classification (NCBI taxonomy): domain Eukaryota; kingdom Metazoa; phylum Arthropoda; class Arachnida; order Araneae; family Nephilidae; genus Trichonephila; species Trichonephila clavipes. Next base: position 191,875 of record BMAU01004130.1, on the reverse strand, counting down.
TAAGCGATCTTTTCGTTGCAGTTTAATATGTTTAACAGGGTTTAGTTCATTGGAGTCAAATTCAAGTGGTGAGGATACAAATTTATATTCGGTTTGAAACCCTTTATTTTGCCAAAAAAGAGCACACAATCAATATATTACTATAAATAAAATGTATTTATGTGATGTATTATTATTGTGGAATTACTTGGTAGTAAACCCTTAATCTGTTTATAATAATTTCCATTGCAGAAAATATAATATCTTGTTGAACAAATCTGATAAGCAAGTTATGCAATAATAATTTGTACTAATAAAAGATTTTGTTTGTGTGTGAATGTGTATGCATGTATGTGTGCGATAGAGCACACAAACAGAAAGACGCATAAAATTTCGCACGCTGAAAATATGGATCATGATGGTTGCACCTCAAAGAGAGTTTTTCGAATTACGCTTCAGATTTTCTTTTAAAAATTTCAGTTTTTAAATGGATTTTAATAGATGTGGCGATATGATGTCACCACGTCTATCTCTCAATGATATGATTTTTTTTCATTTAGTTTTTTAAAAAATAATTACATAGTATTTTGGTATTCATTTTTATTTATTTATCATTATTTTTATTCCTTTACTTTTTTCTAGCAGAATTTTAATTGTTTTTTTAATGAATAAACCTAAGCAAGATATTCTTTCGACAGAATTTAATTTTTGTTTTGCAATGCGGTTTTTGTTTATAGTTCAGCGTTTTGTTTGTAGTTCAATCAAAATTATGCTAATTTGCCTTTTTGAGTAATCCTAAACTTAATTTTGATTTATTTAATGTGTTTTAGATAATTTTTAACAATTAAACGTTAATATTGTAATTTCATTTTCAGTCAACGCCTTTGCGCTATTTATGATAGATTGATCAAAGCTAAGAGTCTGGTTTGTCTGTTTCGAATAATATTTAATTTCAATTAATGTTATTATTGTAATATATTTTTCAGTTTAATTTATTTTTAAGATAAAATTGACTTGAATTAGATAGGCTTTAACCAGTGATGTACAGAGGAATTTTTCAAGGAGGGGGAGGGAGGTTGAGGGTCGAAAGTCCATTATTCTCGTATCATACTCCAATACGTCACCAAACACATTCCTTTGATGTTATCGATTGTCGGGAACAAAATACAGTAAAAATAAATTATTGAATAAATAATTAGCATTAATTTATAAACTCAATTAGCAATTACAAATACACTGCTGGCCACCGTAAATGCAACACCCTGAAGGAAGCATTTAAATAACATGAAATTTACAACATGCATTAGCGGAGGTGAGATATGTGTGTGCAAATGATTAGAATTTCAGCACAGACACACATCACGCGCGCCTGTAGCACCACCTCAAAGCGCTATTTATGGCTTGGAGATTTCACCGATTTCAAGTTCGGCAATTGTATATTTCTTGTAGTTTTTTCAAAAAACAATCAGTTATGTCTCGTAGAAAACCGTGATCAGCTTTTGATCAAGTATCCGGGTTCGACAGAGGAAGGATAGTGGCCTACGGAGATTGTGGAATATCTATCAGGAAAATCGGAAGTCGTGTTGGACGAAACCAAACAACTGTACCGCGGATATGTGACCGTTGGATGCAGGAGGGTACGACGGACCGACGTGGTTGATCACGTGAAGTGCACCACTTCACGTGAGGACAGGCAAATTTTGCGCATGGCAGTGACGGATAGCTCAATCATATCATGAATCGTAGCACAGCACATTGAGTCTGTAACGCATCATTCAGTGTCTGCGCGTACCAGTCGACGCCATTTACAGCAGAGTGGTCTGTCCGCAAGACGTCCATTGCTTGGTCTACCCTTGACGCAGAGCCACAGACACCTCCGCCGCCAATGATGTGGTGAAAGAAGGATGTGGGTGGAAGTATGGAATGAAGTTGTCTTTAGTGACGAGTCACGCATCTGTCTGTAACACCACGATGGTCGGATTCGATTCTGGAGACACCGTAGAGAGAGGATGTTTAACAGCTGCGTTATGCACCGCCACACTGGTCCTGCACCGGGTATTATGGTATGGGGCGATATTGGATATCAGTCTGGAACTCCTCTAGTACACATTATCTGTACTTTAAATAGCCAGCGCTATATCTCCGAGGTGTTGGAGCCATCCGAAGTGTTGTCCTTATCTTCAGGGCTTGGCAACAGCCATATATATTTCAACAGGATAATGCGCGACCACACGTGGCACGCATTGTCCAAAGGTTCTTTGTCAATCACCAGATTGAATTGCTTTCCTGGCCGGCTCGCTTTCCGGATCTTTCGCCTATAGAAAACATGTGGTCCATGGTTGCTCAACGATTGACCCAGATTACACCCCCCAGCTTCCACACCAGATCAACTTTGGCAATGTCTGGAAGCTGCTTGATCTGCTGTACCCCAAGAATACATCCAAAGTCTCTTTGAATCAATGCCGAGGCATGTGGTAGCGGTGATCTCCAACAATGGTGGCTACTCTGGCTACTGATTCTGGCAGGAACCACACTTCACAGAAGTCTATAAATGTAATCATTTGATACTTGATCAGCATGTTATTAACAAAATAAATTTTGCTCTAAATTTTGCTATCTCTAGTCTTTCTTCGTGTTGTATTTACGGTGGCCAGCAGTGTACTTAATTTAATTTTGCGTACTATATACATAATCTTAGAATCAAAGGGAAAAAATGAAAGGTGAAGGGGATGAGGGTTGGATTCATGGACCCTCTCTTTCTGTGCGCCATTGTCTTTAACTTTAGTTTATGCTATATTTTTAAAAATTTCTTTTTTATTTTAAGACCTTTTTACGTTTGCGTGTTCGAATCCAACTTTTAGTCCACTAATTCAGTAGTCTCCAAACCCCGGTCCATGGACCGATACTGGTCCGCACAATAAACATTGAATTATTTCCATTTTATTTACTGTGGTATATTTTTAATGGGTTTGGGTTTCTGTTTATGAAAATAGCTTGATATTCATTTTTTGGTCTAATTATATTTTATTCTGAAGGCACGTTTCAATACAATTAAATTAAAAATATTAAATAAAAACAATCTGAGATATAAACAATCAATTTACTCCCCCTCAGTGGGCCGTGGTAAAATTATCAAACGTTGACCAGTCCGCGGCGATTAAAAGGTTGGGGAGCACTGCACTAATTTATATGTCACCAAAACTTAAGAATTTTTGCCATATTGGATCTGTGGGTCCAATTTAGAGTCCTTTGCTTCCTCTGATATTAAAAGTGTGGACTTAATTAGGATTTTTCCGGGAACTGATTATCATATTGTATTTTGTTCATCAAAGCTAGGCCTATTTTACCGGTACTTAGCGCGGTTTCAGGAATTATTAAACCAAATACAGTAACACATTGAAAAACACGCCAAATTGTATTCGTCGCTGTGTTTGTAGTGGATGTATTTTATTTAATATCCTTAATATTCGTGTTGGCGGCTGCCCGGAGAAGCAGTCATCAACCCATGGTCCTGCAACCGATAAATATCTTTTTATCAGTTTCAGATAAATTTTTGAGAAAATGTTATAATTTAGCTTTCAGCACAAGGCTGTTTTATATTTATTTATTAATGGAGATTATTTCATGAACAGCTCTGTTTTATACTAAATAATGTAAGGCTGTTTAGAAAGGCTTCTTTATTTTATAAATTAATGGTGATTATTTCATTCACTATTATATCTTATATAATTTAAAATCATTTATATTGATTTCTTTTTGACTATATTCATTGTTTGCGTAATTTATTTATATTAATAAGATAAAGAGTTTGTGAAGCAGCAGCATAGCGCATAGACAGAAAGTACAAGATGAACAAAATGATGAACTATGAATGATGATGAGGATCTGGAAGCCAGTTTTTCAAAATTTGCTTTGGGGGGGGGTCTTAAAAACTCATTGTAGAAGTAGTCTTAGTTTATTTTTTGCGTACCTCTAAAACAAAACGTTATAGAATTACGATTCGTATGCTATCTGAGGTATTCAAATTTTTTAATAGAAGCAGACTTCAATTAAAGCATGTAAACTTAGCCAATTTTGGGGGAATTTTTAAAAATGGTATTGAAATACAACAATATGTACGGTTTTTTTCTTTTTTTTTTATAAATTCTTCCATTAAAAAAACTCATTTATCCAAATGACTCAGATTTTTGAACTATACGCAATGAACGTTTCTCCTTTTAGACAAAAATCTAAGAGATATATGTAAATTGGTAGATATTATGTATAATATATCAGCTTTCCTAAGTCAGCAATGTTTATAATACTGAAGCATCCATTTTTTAAATTCCGATTGCTCATGTGCCCTTCATTGTGTGGTTTGCTTACTGTCTGTGTGTTTTTCGATTTTGATTGCCGGATATTCATCTTTCGTTTGTAGAGAATTAGACTATATATAAATATATATAATAACTACTATTTACAATCAGTTTGTTCTTTCTTAATTGCTGGGGAAAAGAGTTTCACACGGTTTTGGAATACATTTCATAATATGGCGTCATAGACTGTTTTAAAAGTCTTTATATTTATTCGTTAGTTCTTACTGTTAGTATCAAAATTACGGTTCTTTTTTGAGTAATCATCGCAAGAAACACATATCTCAAAATTCATGAAAATTATTTAGAATATTATTAAATGCAGGATTATCATTTAAAAATCATTGAAACTTTTTTGAATAGGTTATCTTGCTCTAAGTTCAATCTGAGGCTTTATTAAAAAAATTCTACGCAAGCAAGCTGAAGAAATTGATGATTTTTTCTTTAAAAAATTCAACCGGGCAAAAACTAGTACTTCTGACGGTAATAATAATAATCCCCACAAGTAAATAAAAAACAACTGATTTAATATATCAGTGAATAAAAACATCATTAAAGCGTACAAATGATTTTCAAACGCAAATAGAAATACAGAGAGATTTATTTAATTAATTTATAGAGAGATGAAGTAGATTAATGTAGCTATAAATATATGTTTCTTTTCTATGTCGGCAAAATATAACTTATTTAATGAAGAGAAGACTAAAATATTAATGATCAAAACATATTTATACTATAAAAAGGAAGCACAAATTTTGTGTGTTTTAAATACTAATTTAATTTTAGAATTATAACACTATTAGAATTAAATAAGAATTTAAATGAAATCTGAACTTTTTAAGTAGGTTAGTACAAGACGACTAGTTCTCTCTTTTGTATTATATGTCTGTTCATTTCAAGACTACAATTTGTACCATAATCCATGCTGACTCCTATTACGAAGAAAATTGTTTACAGATGAAGACATCTGAGTCCCCAAATAACGATAGGTGTGGATTGTAATACTTCATTTTAAAACAACACATCGGTTTCTAGTCGAAGCAAGATCAATCGAAAACAAACTTATTGAAATAATATGTTCTGACGGACTCATTCACGTGAACGAAAACCTAAGCTATTTTACTAAAGAGAAAATCAGAAATTCTTACAAACAGTAGAATCGATTGTTGATGCATCTGTCTCCTACCAGAATAATCACTTTGTTTTCAATCATAATTTTTTTATACTCCAGTCTAAGATGTAGTCTAAAGGTAAAAACAAAACCAGAATATTCGAGACTTTATTTAACACACACACATATGTATGTTTTAAAACTTATCAGATGACACGAGTGGAAACGTGGGCAACAACCCTTCTCTCACCACTTTTGACCACTGCGCACATGGACTTCGGACGTCACATTTTAACTCGTTTTTTTTCTTCGTAATTTTTATTTATCACGGTTTTACTCTTAGTGCAAGCCCTGTCTTCAACCAATCCATGTACGAGGGCCTACACATGAAAACATGACCACTTTATCGTATCCATTCAGATAAAGTCAGTCATCGAACATGATAAGCTAGAAGATACAATGAAAGAATGGGTTTTTTACTCTTCCAAGCCCTTTCCAGCCGCGTTCAACACTTCATAATGGGAATTTATTAGGTTTCACATCCGTTTTCTTAGATAGCTGAGTATGAGTACATCCTCTCTTTCCAAGCTATATTAGTTCATTCATAAGAATTTAAAGTTCATAACAACAGGGGCGGCTCTTGGGCCGGACAAACCAGACTCTTGCCCGGAGCGGTAAATTTTAAGGGCGACATTTAAATCGAATTTAAAAAATACTTTTTGGAACAAAAAGAATTGATATATTTTCATAAGTATTATTGGGTGGGAATTTGGTATTTTGTTTAACGTATCTTATTTCCTTATTTTATACTTATAATCTGTATGTTTAACGTCAACGTTATTTTGAAACTTGATGGGTTTGAGGCGGGAGTATATGTTAAATCATGAAATTTGATATGTTTACAGATTTTCCACTAGTAACTTTCTCCCCATCCATGAGTCGACCCCAACGACTATTCCTTTCACCCATAAGATGTCCAGTGTCAACTATCCAAAAGGGGACAGGGGTTATAAGAGTTTTTGGTTGATAGAGAGCTACAGGAGATGTTGTGTTTTAGTCTTGAGTGTACTTACTATAGGCTAAAATAAACGCTTATAAACCCCACTATCAGTAGACTCTTTTTCGAAGAAATTGGCCTGCTGAAATGGGATATTTCTCCTCTTATATTTTACTCGTTTGAAATAATAACAGTTAATTATGTTCTTAATTTCGAAAGATTTTGTATTTTTTAAAACTTTATATAAATATAATGTTTTGCTTTGGAGAAAGGGGCGGCATTTTCAATTTTTGTCCGTCAAACTGCTATAGCCGACCCTGATAACAATATACAGTCGGACCACTATCTAAAGAATTCTTCGGAACCGAGCATTTTGTTCATTAAATCGGGGTTATTCGTTATATCAGGGTTCAAACAAAGTACAAATTTTTGTGCACATTTTGGAAATTTTATAAAAAGCAACTGCACAAAAATTATCCATTGTTGAGAAATTACATACTAATACTCATAGATGTTTGACAATCCTTTTGATTCCTGACTCGAAAGAGTTCTTTTTCGACTTTGTCAGAGAAGAAAATGCAGCGTCATTTATAACCTGGTATAAAGGTATGTTTTCACAGTTTCCAATTAATGTAAATCATTAGAAAATGTAACACTTTAATAGGAGTTTCATTATCAATTTCTGCATCAGAAATGATATTCTTTGGCTGCGACAAATCAATAATTTCCTCAACTTCAGTTGCACAGATAGGCTGTCCATCATTGATTGTAACATAATCGTTATAATGTACCCTGCTTTGTGGAGTGGAATTAGATAAGAAAGGAATTTCCTGCCCAATTCAAAATTCACACGATAGTTTACTTATGATTCATTTGTACTTTTAAAGTCTAATAAGGGTCTGTACCCTTTCCCATCGAAATTTGCTGATTACAAGAAAAGTCTTTCTGTTCTTAACAAAAAAAATACGTAATTGGAAAAAAAATCCAATTTTTTCCAATACAAACTAATAAAAAATTTTTGGCTGTTGAAATAATTTATTAATTCGGGTTTTCTTATCCGTTAAATAGAGTTTTTTTGCCTTCATTTTAATAGGGGGGAAATAAAAGTTCGTCAGATTGTGAAATTCGTTAATTACGGAGTCGTTACGACTGTATATGGAGTCGTTACGGTACGACTGTATATGACTTTCTATAGTGCTTTTCAAATTTTTTAACTAAAATACTTAATAATTGAATTTTGTTTGAATGAAATAAAAATTCAGCAAATAATTATATTAACGTTTAATTGTGTTATGTCGATGGATTTTATCATACAACTGCTGTGATGCGGGTTAAGCGACTGCTTGCGTGGAAATAAGGTGAAACTAACTCCAGTTAATAAATTTCTCGAAGTTTTAGTAAAATGATGTTCATTTCCTGTTTCATAGATGCAATTAAATCTATTTTTAGAAAACTCTACAAAAGAATCTAAATCTCTCAAATATTTGAGAGAAGAGAGAGAAAAGAAGAATTCGATGGGTTTCTTTTCTTTTCTTTTTCATTTTCAAAATAAAAAAGGGAGATATTTTTTTTCTTCTTTTAAAAAAAATCCATGTATTTTACTAAAATTTTCTGAAAAAAAATCTTTTAATTGGAACTTTTTGGAATGAGTTAACTAACAAGCAAACAAATTATTTATGATTATTTCAAGTTTCGAAGTAATATTTATACTCTAATCATATAGTAGTCGATGATAGATTGTTTATTTACTTCGCTATGCGAAGCAACACGAAGGTGATTGGCAATATCAGGGTTGGAAAATGTGGTAAAAGCTCAGGTACCGTCCTCATCGCTCACCATGGCTCAAAAATACCTCATAGTCCTTTGCTGTTTCACAGTGCGACGTTAATAAACAATAATAGTTCAGGAACTATTCAAATCCAATTTTTACGATGGACAAATTACTGAATTTTAAGATGCCTTGCATCAGTATGTGACGGGGCTTTACGATAATTTCTACCAATCCTCTTGGGGAATCTTTGGGTCAGCAGTCGCGTTATTTCACAGCCATTCCTCTCAAGAAGAAATCATAATATGCAGATTAGCTAGTATATATATATAGTTGAAGTTTAATAATCGTGAATTAGAAGGAAGAGGAGCTGAGTCACTGAAAGCAGTGCTGATACGGTAAGGATAAGAATTTCGCCACGTGATTATAGGAAAGACTGTAACTATTAGAATGAATTAAGAAACATAGGCTTCTTATGATAACATTTATTGAAGTTAAGCTATTCGGATTTCGTGCAATTCTTCACATAGGGTTTGAGCTCTCGTTACATCACTTGAAGGTTTCCCTTTACAGTTTGCTCTTGCCTTTGGATATTATTTTTGGTTATAATAAATTGGATTTATCATGGTTAGTCTGGGTCATCAATCTTTACCTTCCACAGATTTAGGTCGATTAGATGCGGGGGGAGCCTCCCCAGGGAGGAGGCCACTACAAGTTGTTTCTTGTGTCACCTTATCTCGACTGCGTCAGAGGCAGGCTCATGAAATTCATCATGGCAAGTGGCTAGATGTACGCTTGTCGTTGACCGTAGCCTTGAGCACCATGCAGATGACAGCATGATTTAGCTAGGTTCCATCCCAATTTTGAGGGCGCACACCCTATAGGGGTGAGGGACTCCCAGCTCTCTTCCCCTTCCACCAACCTCACAAGAGGACTTGAGGGTCGACGGTCATTTAGAGTACTCCCATGCTGCGAAGGCACTATATATTTTCAAACATCTGTGCCTTCTCCGGAATTCGAACACAGGCCCTACAGCACAGCAGTCAGTGTCGCTAACCACTATACCGGGTGGGCGACAGCAGGTTATAAATCGTAATTATAAATCCTTCTTTACTAAAAACACGGGAAAAATATTTTACTGGAAGTAGAAAATTTAAATAGGTTAGGAACGTATAACCTTAACTTTCCTCGAATATCTCTAGAACTAGTGATCAGATTCGGATGAAATTTAAAATTTGAGAATATTATTTACCTAACACAACAATAAATAAATAAAATAATAGAAAAGCTTTTTTTAAAGATATTATTAACTTTTTAAATGTTAGTAAGTTAATTGATATATAAATATCATAAATTTTCACTTTGAGTCATTAGCAGTAACATCAATTTTATTCCGCTGTGATGAGAATTGGGAGTTTTTGATGATTGTACAAACAAATAAAGCATGTATTAAAAGTATGCTTTAATTGTACTTATTTTTCGACTATCAATATTAAAGGGTATTGTAGGAATGGAGTTACATGTTCTCGTATCCTCCATACATACCCTAGTGAGGTAATGCCAAGAGAGCGCGACCTAGTGAACAAGGCAGTTCGAGGATAGAGCGGGAAACGACAGGAAATGAGACGAGAGTGCGGAAAACAAGGCAGTAAACCAAAGAACACCATGACGATGTGGACGAGATAGACACCTCATGAAATCCAGCGAGTTCCTTATGACGACTATTTCTAGACCTCCCGTTGGTGTGGTATTTTAGTTCGGGTGAGTGAGTGAATATTAACGTCGCACTGTTCAGCTACACGAGGGCTTTTGGCAACGGACCTCGTAGTTTTGAACCATGGCCAAGTGACGAGGATGACACCTGAGCTACCACACAACATCAACGGGTGGACGTTTGAGCTCTCGATAGATTTAACGTGCATCGTTCCCCTACACGGCAGGTCTTTAGTGGTACTGGGCTCGAACGCATGACATGCCTGCCATGATCTGATACCTTGACCACTGGGCTACTACAACCCTGTATTTTTAGTTCGGAGAAGGGGTGCTAGTTCAGGTATCGTCCTTGTCACTTGACCGTGATTCAAAATTACGAGGTCCGTCGCCAAAAGCCCTCGTGTAGCTGAACAGTGCGACGTTAATATTCACTTACTTTACTTATGACGATGATTTCATTACTTTGTATTAACTTTTAGCCCTCCCTTGTAAATAATAAATGCATACCTAACTTAATATTGGCAGTTGTCAAACAATAGGTTAATATTTCAAAAGTTATTTTTGAAGTTGTTAATAAAAAAATTAATTAATATAGAAAGTTTGTTAATGCTTATAAGTGAATCGACTTGACTATACTTATTTTCATTTCATATCTTTAGATTGAAAATATAAAACGCAAATATATATATAAAATAATTTTTAATGTGATTGTATCATTTTTTAAGTGTAGCTCATATAACTATGAAGAATTCTAATCTTTCATGTGTAAATAGATATAACGGGTAACCTTATAACTATAACTCCATCTCTTAAATGAACTGCACAGTTACGGCCAATGATTCTATATATGTAATTTATTTTCCGTCGATTATAAATTCAATTCGGATTTTTCTCATTACACATAAAATATGTTTTTCGTTTAGACACCAAAACTTTTTAGAAAACTTAAGAGTTAATGAAATTTTTTATTTTGTATTGAAAGCTCAGACAATGAAGAACGCTGGAAAGAAATTCCATTGCATTTTTACCCTTTACGTAAATGAAATCAAAATAGAATAACTATTTACCATTTGTGCAATTAGCTTCCTGTTTGAAAAAGAAGATAAAATAATATAAATTTGTAAAGAAAGGAAAATTTCAGCTCCTTTTTCTCAGGAAAAAGGGAAGGAAAAAGTCTATTAACTTCAATCCCAAAAATGCACCTAATTCTTCTCGAAAGGCTTTTTTCGAAGAGTAATGTGTTCAAGTCAATGCCTTACCTTATCTGTGAATAAATCCTAGAGACAAATTCTGTGAAGTTGAAAACAAAGAATACTGGTATTACATAATTTTAAATAATAGTCCTTGGTATTCATTCCTGTTTTAACCATCCATCTATCCTTTTAATAGAATTCTTTTTCATTTTCAGCTGAAGAAATTTTAAGTTGGAAGGATTTAATGGTTGGTTAGAAAGAAAGAATTAATATAATATATATATATATATATATATATATATATATATATATATATATATATATATATATATACCTATTTATAAAAGATCTTTAATAGTTTTTAATAGCATTAAAACTTTAATTCCATTAATGACAAATATGGAAAATGCCACATATTAACATTTTTTCTTATTTTACATCTTTTATTACCATTTTCCTACCTTCCTGCCCTTGCTTGTTTAGATTCGTCTATTGCCACTGTAGGTCCAACTTTCACTATCAGACTATAGTCTGAGGTATCATTCTTTTTGTTTCATAAATTCTATTTCTGCTTGAAGTTAGCTAATTATTACTAAATTAATAAATGATATATTCAAAGATTCACGTGCGAAATATTTGCACGAGCATTTTAATCATACATTTTTACTTAAATTATCAGTATAAAAATTGGCAAAAGATTGTAAAAAGAAAAGAATATGAAAATAAGAGGAAAACCTGTGACGGATCTATTCGTGTACCTTCTTCTAATCCTCTTGCGAAATCTTAAGGACTATCAATTCGAGTTTCTTCACAACCAACCTTTTTGAATAGGAAACCGCGTGATATTTAAATTAAGTCTTCAACATATAGAGTCAAGGGTTTCTAGCTAGCAATGAGGAGAAGGAGAAAGATCGTAATGAGACAGAATAGATTGGCGTAATGAAATTAAATAGATTGTTACCGATAAGGTACTATAAAATTTTATAGAGTATTTCAAATATTTGATAGAGGAAGGAATTAAAGTGACGATTGATTACTATAGTTGAATTAGTGTTAAATTAAGTGGGATAGAGATTTGATCATGTTATAAAAGGATTGGTATTGTTTGTCTCCTAGTAATTCGTGTATCTTGTTATCAGGGTATTAAATTTATCTAGAGGTCTGAAAATATAAACGATTTTCAAACGGGTATAATTCTTTTAAATTTAAATTGAATGATTCGAATCTTTTACATATTATTTAAAATAGAATGAGGCTTCAGAAAAAAGTATAAAATGTTTTAAATATAATAATAATTTTAAAAGTCAAAAGCATATGAAAATTCTGTAATAAATATTAAGTATTTTTTGCTTTGCGCACGCTATTTTCTAAAATATTAGCCTCTGATGTATAAAACTTTATAGAATTATAAAATGCATCATACTCTTTAAACCCTACCTAATTTTAGTATTATATATCTTTTGTATTTCAAAATATTTGTAAAATGTTGCAATTTTTTAAATATTTTTTAAAAATGTATTTTTTATATATTAAGATATGTAAGTTATTATTCTATTTATATAAAAGTAGCTACGAAGTATTAAGAATACATTTGTCGTTACAAATCAACTTATATATAGCTAGTAATTAAACCTACTCTTTTAGAAAATAGCATGCGCGACGTAAAACTTGATAAATATTTCTTATAGAAAAGTTTCTTATTTTCATATGCTTATAATTTTTAAAATTATCATTATATTTTAAACATTTTATACTTTTCGGAAATTCCATTCCTTTATAAGTAATGTGTAAGAGATTCGAATTATTTAACTTAAATTTAAAGAAATTATACCTGTTTGAAATTGTTTATATTTTCAGACCCCTAGAGAAATTTAACACCCTGTGTGACCCCTTAATCCACATTTTGTTATATTGAGAACATCTCTTCTGGTTGAAATTAAATGAATCAGTGTTTCTATTTTGTGAGATCAATAAATAGATTGTTTTTGTTTATGGCTAGTGTTTCTTCTCTTTCTCCCACATCTCCAGGCGGGCAAGAAAGAGGGACGAATTCCTGACAATCCCTCTACATTTTTGAGATAATTAGGATGAATTATCGTCCATTTACAATCTGTCTCGTCAGTTGATAAGTAAAAATTTAGAGTATTCCTCTCAAGTTCTTGTTTGTCAATAAGTTTTTTAGCTTCCTCTTTTTCAAAACGCTTTTTTTTAAAAAAATAATTTATCTTTGTCTGTGCAGCATCAAGATTGCAGTTGGCAACCACTCTTCTTCTTGTTGTGTTGTTGTGACTAATGCCACCTGCCTGACGGAGTCAGGTCGAGGCCGCGAAATTCATCCCGGCTAAGGGGTAGAATTTACGCCTGTCGTTAGCCGTAGCCTTGAGCACCATGCAGGTGACAGTACGTTTTTGCTGGGTTCCACCTCAATTTAGAGGGAGAAAACCCTGGGGGTGATCAGGGACCTCCCACCTCTCTTCCCCTTCCACCAACCACACGAGAGGACTTGCGGCTCGACGGCTCTTTTTGCCCATGCCGCAAAGGCATTTACAAACATCCATGTCTTTTCCGGGATTCGAACCCAGTTCCTACGGCATCGCTAACCTATATAGGCATAAAACATACCTATCATGAATGAGCTCTGATATATACTCTGGAATATACTCCAATAGATTCCTCCAATAGAAAGAACTATCGCCCTTAGAGAACTTGAAGAGAAAGCAGCAACTAAAAAAACAAACAAATTCAGAATTTTTTTTCCACAGCGCTTGAAATACTTTGGTTTCTATTAATTGGAGAAAATGTCTAAAAAAAGGAATAATAACCTCTATCCATCATCATGATATTATTGATTTGTCGTGTCCTTTCCGAAGGGAAGAAAGGAAATTTGTCAGAGTCTGTGACAGGTTGGATTTTTAGATGTACGCCTGTCGTTGGCCGTAGACTGGTGCACCATACAAGTGACAGTACGACTTTTTTTAGCTCGGTTCCACCCTAATTTAGAGGGAAAACCTAGGGATATCAGGGGCCTCCTACCTCTCTTCTTCTTTCACCAATCTCGTGAAAGAACTTGCGGCTCAACAGCTATTCAGAGTAACCCCATGCCGCAAGGACACTATGCATTTATAAACGTCCATGTCTTCTCCGGATTCGAACCCAGGCCTTACGACACAACAGTCAGCGTCGCTAATAACTATACCGGATGGGCGAAATCTATCATCATATAAATATTGGACGATCATGATCAGGGGATAATAGCCTTTGATGCTCCATATCCCCCAATCCTGTAAATAAATAAATGAGAACAAGAGAGCTAAAGCCAACAGAATTTGAACCATAGAATTCTTCAGAGCGTGTCGACGGACATTCTTCCATATAACGTATAAGTTAGAGCACATTCAAAACCATCTCTCTTTCTATTCGGACGACAATTTCTGCCATTTAGGCATTCACAACTAAGGTGCACAACCTATAGTATGTTTTCAGGGAAATGTACCTCAAAGCCGTCGCCGACAGCGCGTATAACTTCTCTTCTACGCAAGGAGCCTTTCCTGAGTGAAATAGGATACCTCATGGGAGAGGCTTTAAGATATCCGACTACGTCCGGAACCGTAATTTTAAAAAAGCGCATAAATGGATAATTTTCATGATATTTAGTGTCACTCAGATTAGAATACATGCATAAAATTGTTTTAAGGACATTTTGATAAAAAACATTTATTTAAATATAATATTTTGGCAAAAAATTAACTTAGAATAATCTTTTTTCCAAATGTTATCCTTTTGTGTGAAAAATGGTTCTATTATTATAATATTTTGCCTGTATATAGCTCAGACCTCTCTACAGAGTCTCAACTAAAATTTTTGAAAAGTTCACATTATTTTCAGAGTTACCACCAATTGAAATAATCATTCGCGTTTTTTTCTTAAAATTGCTTCTCTCTGTTGTCGTAAAATATGAATAAATCCACTTCTAAGTTATATATTTCAAAAATTCTAGTTGAGCCTCTGAACAGAGGTCTGAGCTATATACAGGCGAAATATTATTCTAACAGAAACATTTTTCACAAAAGGAGAACATTTGGAAAAAAGATTATTCTAAGTTAATTTTTTGCCAAAATATTGTATTTAAATAATTTATTTTTGTCAAAATGTCCTTAAAACAATTTTATGCATATATTCTAATATAAGTTAAACTAAATATCACGAAAATTATCCATTTATGCGCTTTTGAAAATCACGGTTCCGAACGTAGTCGGATACCTTAAGAGTGGTACTCAAGACCCCTGAAGACAGGAGCTGCTCAGAGTACCATCAGTTTGCTCTAATTTTTTAAAAGTAAAAAAAAATTGAAATTATTTTTTAATGTTTTAAAGTTTTTTGTGATGCAGCCAAAAATGAAACTGAAAAAAAACAACCAAAACATGCACGCGAAACCATAACGTGTTAAAAAAATAATAAGTACATTTTTTTAGACAAAAGCCATTAAAAATTTTTCTTCACTCAAATAAAAAAAAGCCATAATAAGAAAATGTAAAAATAATCTGAAATATGCTATTATTGTCCAAAAAATGCATTTATGAGGATTAGTTACTTATCAGTATTGTGCAAGCTTGTTAAAAAACTTAGATGCGCTTAGATGCGATTCTATATCAAACGAAAACACTAGAAAATCATCTAAATAGCTATAGTGGCATTTTAAATTTCTTAAAATTCTGTAAACAAATCTTTATAATATTTGGGTTGCGCATTTTTAAATCTGAAACACATATATACGTGCTTTTTTTCTAACAATCCGAACGGCATTACAATCAATGACTTCACAATATCCGATTCTTCAATAGAAATTTGATGATAAGCTTTTTTATTAGCAATCTTCAAAACAAACATTTTTCTTGGCAGTTTACGTACAGTTCCATTAAAAAAAGAGAGATATGGGAATGTTGTAACGATATGGAACTGAAATGCACCTGTCCCCATCTTTTTAAGAATTAAATGAAGGGGATAAGGCTAAGGAATTCTTGGAGGGGGGTGTATTATGTCTTGTCGCAATAATTTACTAAACTGAATTCAAATGGTAAGTTTTCGAAATTATTGGGATTATTTAATCACAATATGTGTTACGCTATATACACACCTTTATGAATTTTGTTTATCTAACAGCTGTAGGTATTTATTTAGAAATCACGAGAAAGAACAATTTGGCAGAAACTGGAATAACTTTAAAGTACTTACATTTATGCATATTATTTAATTGATACATACATTACAGTATCATATAATCTATAATTTGTAATGTTTACAAGAAAACTTTTCTAAAATTAGACTCCTAATATTGCAGGAATTTCATCTGCAATCATGAAATTTCATGTAAATTAATATTTAAGACCAATGTTCAACATCATGTTTTTATTTTTATAGGTAAAACGTTTAGAATCATTGTCAGCATGCATGAATTTGTAATTTTTTATCATGAAACACTGATTTTCGCGTGAAAAACAACTACTAACTACCCTTTAAAATATAAGAAAATCATTGAGCAGAAATGTGGTCAAATAAAGGGTGTTTTTTTAGAGGTATAGAACTTTAAATTGCAATAAAACAACGATGTATTATTCGATTGACATGAATTTTTTTTCATTCGAAAGATAATCTTGTGGCATTACATTTTAAATATGATTTCTGGCATAGGACTGCCAAGGCTGGCTCGGATGTAGTCCAATCTGGACGTCCAATTTTCGATGACTTTCTCCAACATTTGTGGCCGTATATCGGCAATAACACGGCGAATGTTGTCTTCCAAATGGTCAAGCGTTTGTGGCTTATCCGCATAGACCAATGACTTTACATAACCCCACAGAAAATAGTCTAGTGGTGTTAAATCACAAGATCTTGGAGGCCAATTCACAGGTCCAAAACGTGAAATTAGGCGGTCACCAAATGTGTCTTTCAATAAATCGATTGTGGCACGAGCTGTGTGGCATGTTGCGCCGTCTTGTTGGAACCACAGCTCCTGGACATCATGATTGTTCAATTCAGGAATGAAAAAGTTAGTAATCATGGCTCTATACCGATCACCATTGACTGTAACGTTGTGGCCTTCATCGTTTTCGAAGAAGGATTCCACCGGCCCATAAAGCGCACCAAACAGTAAGTTTTTCTGGATGTAACGGTGTTTCGACATACACTTGTGGATTAGCTTCACTCCAAATGCGGCAGTTTTGTTTGTTGACGTAGCCATTCAACCAGAAGTGCGCTTCATCGCTAAACAAAATTCGCTTATGAAAATCGACCATTATTTTCGAAATAAAATTGCACAGTTTGAAAGCGTTGTTCAGGCGTGAGTCTATTCATGATGAATTGCCAAGTGAGTGAGTTAATATTAACGTCGCACTGTTCAGCTACACGAGGGCTTTTGGCGACGGACCACGTAATTTTGAACCATGGTCAAGTGACGTGGACGACACCTGAGCTGGCACCCCTCTCTCCTAACTACCACACCACACCACGGGATGATGAATTGCCAAACCAAACTGAGAATAAATCACTATACAGCTGTTAAATCGGTCGCCATCTTGGAAAGTAATGCCAACTTAAACTTCTATACCTGAAAAAAAAACACTCTTTATATACAAAAAAAGAAAAGAAAAACAAAGCGGCTGTATAGCTCTCTCTCTCCCCCTCTCTCTTGCCCAAACTTTCCACCGATATATCAAATAGAATGTACAATTTCCCTCATAATTACAAAATTTAATACATTTACATATTTCTTTAGAAAATTTGCTGAGATACGAACACAAGTTGTGTATCATCATTTAATAGATTTCTTATCTTGTAGGACTAAATTTTGATATCCCGTAAAGTTTCTGATTAGCCTTAATTTAAAAGGTTAATTAACTCACAAACTTATTTCAGCTTTTAAATACTTCCTAAATTATTTAGATTATTAATTTATAATCCGGAAGCATAAAGGGAGGTAGAGGGGAAACTTCAGCAATTGTTATGAGCTATTTGCGCCAACTCCTAATTTTTCATAACATACTGTAATAACTTGCTGTACGTTAGCAGGTAAGCGTTGCACAGTGAAATATTTTTAAGATTTCTTCATATAATCTGCCTCTTAATTAAAAGTTGCATTTCTTACGATCACTACGAAGGTCTTTAATCGCCTAATTGACAGTCCTGAAAAAGCATTCGTAAGCCTTATGTTCCCGAGTGTGCAAATCGAGTTCACACACACTGCATCAGCCTAGAATACATAACTTTTTAGAAGAGCTATGTATTGAATGAGGCTCAGTGGCCGAATGGTAGCTTATCGCGCTTCCACACCACAGGTTCGGAGTTCTATCCTCTCGTTGGGAAAGGTCGACTTAGCCTTTCATCCCTTCAGAGGGTTGATAAATAAGTACCAGGCTTGCTTGGGGACTAAAAACTGGGGGTCTCGCTTCAGATTGACTACATGATTGGGACATCTGCTCATGCACCACAGGTTTGGGTTCTGCTCATGCACCACAGTTCCGACTCAGCCTTTCATCCCTTCAGTTGGTCGATAAATTGGGGACTGGCTTGGTGACTAAAAACTGATGAGGTCTCGCTTCAAACTGACCACCTGATCGGGACATCTACTCATGCACCTCAGCGCCCAATGATCACGTATGCTGAAATGGGCATAGTAGGCCTTGGCCCTCATGGGATGTAGCGCCACTGAGTTTGGTTTAGTTTAGTTTATGTATTGAATATGAAGCTTATGAATCTGCTTTAATGTGTGTATCATCAATAGCTGAAATATCAAGATGGAATTTTGTCTTACCTTCAACAATTCCTGCCACAACGAACTGAAACTCTAATTATATATGACAATATTTGGATTTAGCTCTCAGAAAAAATATACTCTAAGCGCAGGAGCGTAACTATCACCGTATAAACCGTATCAATTATACAGGGGCCCCAACATGTGTAACTACAGTCCTATTAACACAGGGCTCTCACATCCAAAAAAGGGCCCCGAAAGAATTTTTTAAATACAGGGCTCACACTCAGAACTAGCTACGCCAGTGACTAAGCGTCACATATGCTACATCTGTTTACAACGGAGTGTACACTTTCAAGAGCCCACGACAATCTAGTACAATTTAGAGATCAGTGACGATTTCACTCATATTACTGCTCTTTGCAATAATCTATTTCCTACAACAATAAATAGCTAAGAGTAAGAATTTTGTTTCTTTAGCTAATACAAACTCATATATACACATTAAAGTATACATACATATTTAGCATAACTACCTATATCAGCGTTTCTCAAACTGTGGGGCACGCCCCTTAGGGGGCGTGATAACCCTACAAAGGGGGCGCGAGTATATCGAAAAGTCAAAAACAAAAGATTTACAAAATTACAAATTTACTGAAAGGAAGCAAAACAAAACATACATTCGGACATAATAAAAATAAAATACACATTTACACTGATATAATGTACTTCTAAATGTTTCAGTAGTGCACACGCAATGTATTTGATAATTAATCTTACAAGCGAAGCTTTTCTAAGCGAAGAACAAGTTTACTAATTACTAGTGATTCCTGTAGGCTTGTCATATAGAAAACGTAATACTTATCTTGATAATTTGTACGGTTTATGTGTGATTAAAATCTTATTGTAGCTTTAACAACGTTGTGCATTATTATAGCATTCATTCCATTGTTATTATGTGAAGGGGTCGCGATGAAAATTAAGATTGAAAATTGGGTCGCAAACATTGAAAGTTTGAGAAGCATTGACATATATGATAATTCTTTGAAACAGTTCATATATTTACTTACATTTTCTGTAAAAATGATATACAACGAACTGAAACTCTAACTATATGACAATTTTTGGATTTAGCTCTCAGAAAAAATACTCTAAGCGCAGGGGCGTCGCTACCACCGTGTGAAGGAAAACTTTTATTTGTGTGTGTGTGATAAGAGTTCGAATTGTCAACAGTTCAGTCATAAGTACGGCTTATTTGCAAGAGATGAGCATCCATAATGCATTATGCATCTTATTTGGGAAAAGTATAAGTAAAAATAAAGAAGAAAAAAAAAATTCTGGAAATCTTGAGACACAGTTAGATAAGTCTAAAAAGATAGTTAAACAAATTTAGATTTCTCAATGGCTGTTGGTAGCTAGTGTGTTGCAAAATTACTGGACACTGAACTGGTGTCTGCGTTACATAGCCTGTATTGGCTAGACTTGGATATCACATGCTGCAAATGCCTCACGGAGCACACTCCAAATAAATTGAGATTCCTGATGTCCTAGGTCACCACATACTGAATTATCATCACGGATTAGTAAAAAAAGACATGCATTAACTCCAGCTGAAAGCTTCCTGAATTTTATCAACTTTTCAACACAGTACTATCCACCATGTAAAAATAAAGTATAACACATGATAATCACATAAACAGGTTCAATTATTCTTAATTTCGAAAAAACTATTAATAAGAAATAAAAATAACAAATTAGGCTTTGGTTAGTACATAAATCCCAAGTTATTCCACAAAATGTGATGAAATTATTTTTTACTCAGAAAAATATATTAGCCCTTTAAAATTATTATAAAACGATATCTTAATGATTAAGTTAATATGTTATTAATGGTAAGAGAGAAAGTAATAGTAACATGTTGAAAATAGTCGTTACAAACTATAAATTGAATAGAAGAGAGAGTTGAACATATTATACTACTTTTCTTTAGTCTTGACCATAAGTTCTTCAGACTTAAAAGTTGTTTTAAGAATCTTTGAGTTGAAGTATTTTTATTCCATCTATATATGTGTATATAGATCAAAATCAAAAGTACTTGTGTTTTTTTAAAAAAACATGAAATATAGTCTAGCCAGTTTATTATTAGAAATTCTAATTTTTCAAAATGCTCTATTTTAGATGAACAATAATTTTTTCCGAGAATAGTCACTATTTTCTAGTTCCCAAAAGTGTTTTTATCCATCATTATTAAATACATTAAGAAACCGGAAAAGAAATGAAAAACATATTCATAATATTTGCACAGCTAATAAAGGGTAAAAAAACCACCTTGCTTTACATGAGATCTTATGTATTGTCTTACAAACGAGTTGTCTTTTTTTTATAAGAAACACTACAAATGTTTTATAAAATAAGCAAACTTAGCAACAATTAGAAAAAGGATAAATAAACATTTATATACCTATCGTAAAAGAATGAAATGGTAGTCTTTGAGAGAAGCATTGTTTTATTTTTTTCAAGTTGTCTGTTGACTGTTTTTCAGCATTCCAATGTACAATAAACATTCTTTTGAGCGATAAAAATAACATTCAACGATTTAAATTATTCTTATGAAAAAACTATGCAATAGCAGTTGAAAAATAATTAAAATTCAACATATTATTGAAAACTAATAGGAATATTTCGAAACTTCTTTAAATTAATTTTTCTTAGTATTAAATTTCGACGTGAGTTATTGCTTGAAATTTTGATATTTTTCAAAAATTGAAACAAATGCAATTACAAAATTGAATCCTTCCTGCAGAGGGTATTAGATTATAAAATTTCATTTTTACAACCTTATTAGGTGAGAGCTTATTTTTTTTAAACTATAATTGATCACTGAAAATCAGATTCATGAAAGTTGAATTTACCACAGTTGTCTTCATTTAACTAAATGAATGCAAGGGTTGCGAAAAAAGAATAAAAAAATAAGTCTCAATCTGAGGCAAAAAATAATAAAATAGAAATAAATTGAGAGACAGTGTGTAACATTTTGGACTCTCCGCGAGGTCTATACTTTCTAACTTGAGTTTTCTTCTGTCCACCCCAATAGGCACTTTAAACTACACCACCATACAAATTTGAACGTTATTAACGAAGAGTATATAAATATAGTCAGTGAGATAAATCATATAATATGGATCAGAGGTCTCCAAACTACGGCCTGCAGGACAAATCCGGCCCGCCAATGTCACCCATTCGGCCCGTGAGAGCTAATAACTAGTGTCATCAATCCGGCCCGCGACAGCTAATAGCTTATTGTTGCTGTAAAAAGTTTTCTCTACAAACGTCTCCATTGTAGAAGATTGCACATAAAAGTAGATGTTAGTTGAGGAGATATTGCCACATTAATTAGTCCCTGGATCATAGTTGCTTAACCATTTGTAAAATACCATATACGGAGGGTCGTCACTTATTAAGTCTGAGAGGTTGCATCTGATTTCAGATAAGTACCAATCGGTTTTTACTCTTTAGTTTGCCTTGTATGCATCTAGTGTAGTCAGTTCTAGCGTTTAGCTTAATAAAAGTATATTATTGCAAATACTTGTTAGTAATCTTTTTGTGTCCTCTTTATTGGCTTTTCCATCCATGCTGCGTTCACATTTATTTCCCCGAGAAAAATTAATGAGCGTGATCTTCACCTTAACCAACCTGAGGAGGAGGTATCGTGGCAATTCGAGATGTAACCGATACTCAGTTTTATTCTAAATTTAAATCGACAAACCTATATACATAATTTTTTCTTGTTTCGTCATTCACTATATTGTTTTACCATCTCGAATGCGTCGAAGAATACCATGTGGCTACGACAGCCGAGTGTTCATGGTCAAGAACTTGCGGCTGGAGTTGCCTCTGTTGAATAGAGATTTCAAGCCCTGGTGCCACCGAAGATGCGATGTGCAGAGGGGTTACATAATGTACGCTAAATTTTTTAAATTTCAAAGATTCAAATGGTGTGGAAGTTCCGAGAGTGAGGCTCACTTGTCGTCCTCATCGCTTGAACATGGCTTATACACTGCTGGCCACCGTAAATGCAACACCCTGAAGGAAACATGCAAATAACATGAAATTTACAACATGCATTAGCGGAGGTGAGATATGCAAATGATTAGAATTTCAGCGCAGACACACATCACGCGCGCCTATGGCGCCACCTCAAAGCGCTATTAAAGGATTGGAGCTTTCGACGATTTCAAGTTCGGCAATTGTGTTTTTCTTGTGGGTTTTTCAAAAAACGATCAGTTATGACTCGTAGAAAACAGCGATCAGCTTTTGATCAAGTATCCCAGTTCGACAGAGGAAGGATAGTGGCCTACCGAGATTGTGGATTATCTTTCAGGACAATCGGTAATCGTGTTGGACAAAACTAAGAAACTGTAATGCGGATATGTGACCGTTGGATGCAGGAGGGTATGACGGACTGACGTGGTCGATCGCCTCCACCTCAGTGCACCACTTCACGTGAGGACAGGCACATTTTGCGCATCGCTCAGGCACATCACGAACCATAGCACAGCACATTGAGTCTGTAATGCATCATTCAGTGTCTGCGCGTACCATTCGACGCTGTTTACAGCAGAGTGGTCTGTCCACAAGACGTCCATTTCCTGGTCGACCCTTGACGCAGAACCACATCCGTCTCCACCACCAATGGTGCGATGAAAGAAGGATGTGGGTGGCAGAATGGAATGAAGTTGTCGTTACTGACGAGTCACGCATCTGTCTGCAACACCACGATGGTCGGATTAGAGTCTGGAGACACCGTGAAGAGAGGATGCTGAACAGCTGCTTTATTCACCGACACACTGGTCCTGCACCGGGTATTATGGTATGGGGCGGTATTGGATATCCCTCTCGCACTCCTCTAGTACGCATTACCGCTACTTTAAACAGCCAGTGCTACATCTCCGAGGTGTTGGAGCCATCCGAAGTGTTGTCCTTCCTTATCTTCAGGGCTTGGCAACAGCCATATATATTTCAACAGGATAATGCACGACCAGAGGTGGCACGAATTGTCCAAAGGTTCTTTGTCAATAACCAGATTGAATTGCTTTCCTGGCCGGCTCGCTTTCCGGATCTTTCGCCGATAGAAAACATGTGGTCCATGGTTGCTCAACGATTGACCCAGATTACACCCCCAGATGCCACACCAGATCAACTTATCAACGTGTGGAAGCTACTTGGTCTGCTGTACCCCAAGAACACATCCAAAATCTCTTTGAATCAATGTCGAGGCGTGTGGCTGCGGCTACTCTGGTTACTGATTATGGAAGGGACCACACTTCACAGTATTCTACAAATTTAATCATGTGATAATTGGTCAACATGTTATCTACAAAATAAATTTTATTGTGCTATCTCTTGTCTTTCTTGGTGTTGCATTTACGGTGGCCAGCAGTGTAGTTACGAGATCCACAGCTTGTAGCTCTCGTATAGGTTCAAAGTGTGACGTTAATAATCAATCAACCAATCAATCTAATGATGCCATTACGTACTGAACGAAAAATGCAGTCCACTTCAGTTATTGTGTATTTAAGCAACAATTTTGAAAAGAAAAAGCAGAGTCGTTAGAAAAATACACTTAAAAGAACGTCACACTGTACAAATACCTCATATATTTTTGTATTGATAAATGTTAGCAAAATCCTTAAGGAAACATGCAGCAGATGAAAACATCAAAATTTACCGTTCCCTAGGTGACTAAAATTTTTGCATAAAATTGTAGAGTCAGACATGTTCGAAATTACATCTTTTTATTTGCTGTCCACAAAAGCGCTTTTAGAAAGAAGGCAACGAACTTTGATGTAGTAATTCAAATAACTTTTTTTCCGCTAGCAGACACACTAAACAATTAAAAAACCTTTTGAAGCAGTAAATATAAATAAATACTAGTAATAGAACAGACACAACGGAAAATATTTACGTACAACTCAACTACTGTTGTGTATCGCGAATTAAACAATGCTTTATAAAACAGGGCAGGGAAAGAAGAAAATTGATGTGAAGAAAATTTAAATCATTAAACATTGAATAAAAAGGTGGTTTGCAAAATTTAGATAAAAAATAACATAAATTTTTACTTTCAAAGATGTTGTTTTAACAAATACAATTCTAGGTTTTAAATTTAGAAAAGGTAGACATTTATAAAAATATGACTTATAAAACACCTAAAAAATACTTTAATTAAGTACTCTGTACTTGGTGATGAGAGAGAGAGAGAGAGAGACCTGTTCCTTTTTTACTACGTAAGAATTTTTTAAGATGCCAGATTTAAATAAAAATATTTAAAAATGAAAGTAAAAAAATAGTTTAAAAAATAGATAAAATAAAATAAAATAAATATACACAAAAAAATAAAATAAATAAAGTAATAATAAATAAAATAAAAAATATAATATATAATAAATAAATAATAATGAAATAAAAATAAAATTGTGATAAGAAAATAAAAATAAAATTATAATAATAAAATAAAAATAAAATTATGATAATAAAATAAAAATAAAATTATGATAATAAAATAAAAATAAAATTATAATAATAAAATAAAAATAAAATTATAATAATAAAATAGAAATAAAATTATAATAATAAAATAGAAATAAAATTATAATAATAAAATAAAAATAAAATAATAAATATAAATAAATATTTTTTTAATAATAAAAAATAAATATAATAAAAAATAGTGTGTGTACTTATGTACGGACTCATGAAGTTATACTTCGTTGGCGTAACAAGATAAAAATCTTTCTAAAATTCTTGAGCTAGGAAAGCCGGGCCAGGGACGAAAGGCTATCACGAGCAGAGTTGAACGATACCAACCTTAAGTCAATCAGTCCAGCCAAACCCGAGATAATCGCGATTTAAATAAATTTAAACATCCCCGTACAGGGACAATAGAACCAATAACATGGGGGGTTGGCAGACTATATCTGGAGATGCGGGGAACCGAATGTGACAACTGAGTTCTCATATTGAATGTCTCGACCGGAAGAATCGTTTCTGAGAAAATTAAGACATCCGCCTGAAGAGCATCCGAGTTATGGTCATTTTAAAATAATTAAAAAATTAAAGCAATTAAATAAAATAGAAGCAGGGATCCCAGCAACTCGAAACTCGGCCTGGTTACGGGGAAACAGACGAAGAATCTATTCGAACCGGTCCGGTGTCTGAAATTGCATATGGGGCGGCGCTAGCTCAGGAAAGGAAAACGAAACTAACTCCTGCGGGGGGTGGGGGGAAAGCGACTGTGACGTAAATGGTCACGTACATCCCAACGATACACAGAGTGGTAGGTGATCCCAAAGTTTCATTCTTCCATCTCTGTAATATCGTGACGTCATCAAAAAACCAACCCCATAGGAATAACATGGGAATTCTAATTTTAGTGATAACGCTCCCAAGTCCCACCATCTACACAGGAATTATAACAGATGAAAGAGCTCAACGAGGAGAACCTATGGTCCGAGTTTCATTAACGAAGCTCAAAATTCCTCGGAGATATGTGAGATTTAAAATATTTTAAGACTAAAATAATTTTTAAATGTTAAATATAGGTGAAAAAATGGGGTTATTGTCCTGTGAAAAAATATATCTAGGATGCTCATAGGGAGAACAATCGAATCCAGTCGGTGCGGTCGACCAAGGTAGCATGGGATTCGAGTTATTAATGGGGAAGCCCTGTAAGGGGGCACCGGAGGGGGCCAATTCCACGTAAAGCTCGCGCTAATACAAAAATATGGCGGATATCCGAAAATCAAGTCCCAAGCTCAATTTCTTAGGGGGTTAAATTTTTTCCAGTCCCCATAGGACAGGGGTGGCAAACCTTTATGCATCAACGTGCCATTTTTTCTAAAGAAATGCTAAATGAGGTATACACGTGCCGTCAAATTATTTTGACTTGTGATTATTGGAAAAATAATAAAACTTAATACTAACAACACACAAAACTCTTTATTTACTACAGAAAAATACATTTTGTGTTTTATAATAGTAAATTTTTAGTTAAGCGTATAATTCAAATTATATAAAGTAACATAAGTATGATTTCTGCTGTTGTGGATTAGATAACAAATAAATTATACGCGAGTATTAGAATTTGATAAGATGTTACTTTCAGCAGAATGCATGCTGAATTGGCCAAATGGTTTCTAAGCGAATCTTTAATGTAATTCATCTCTGAAAATAATGTCTCGTGGGCATAGGTCGATTAAAATACGGTTGAAATAGCATGAGCCTGCTTTTTCAAACAGTTAAACGTACCTGGAACCGAATTTAATGTTTCCAAAATTTCGTTATTGGCATTTTTACTTATATTGCTTCTTAATATTTCTGTTTTAATCAATTCTAACTCTTACCTTGTTTCAATAAGTTTTTGGATTCACATTGAACTACACTAGAAATCTATAAGTTGCATTTCAAATTCTTCAATTTCCAACGTTGAATTGGTGCAAGTATAATTTATCAAATGAAGTCACATCAGGGTACATAATAAACTTGAGCGTTTCTGGTAATTATTTGAACTGGGAAAATCTCACTAAAAATTCCTTGATTGAAGAATTAATCGCGGCTGAACGTTTTGAACGGTGGCGTGTCCAAGATATTGTGCCGCGTGCCATCAATGGCACGCGTGCCAATGGTTCGCCATCCCTGCCATAGGATTAACATGGGAGTATGATATTTTAGTGCTTAAGCCCTCCCCACGCCTACACAATGGGAATGAAGTAGATGACTGGATGGGTCTCGACGAGTGGAACTGTTGGTTCTCTCAAATCTCAAGTCCGAGACTAAAACAGGGGAGCCAAGATAAGAATTTAAACGAATTTAAAAAGTTTAAAACAAATAAAAACTATTGAAGAAATAGCTCTATGAGCACATGAAATTATAATGACTGGAAGAGAAGATAGAGAGGGATTGAATGATCCAGGTCCGAATGGATTGTGAGGCTCGGGTGTCGAGATATTGGCCAAAAAGCTTGTAGTGGGGGGATGCACCGGGGGAGGAGGCGTCTCGGATAGATATGGTTTATAACAATAGTTATTACGATCCCCCAAATATCAGTACCCTAGCACCAAAAAAGTGGGTGGCATGTTAAAAAATTTCCTACCCCATAGGAATAACGTGGAGGACTGATATTTTAGAGTGCAAGCCCTCCTCTATCCCAACCACAAGCACATAGATATCAAATACAAGTCGGGGTGGGCACGCCAATTGGATCGACACCCATTTAGCCAAGCTCCCTCAGTAACTTCCAAAGTTATTAGACAACGGTATTCGCGCGCACCGTAAAAATTTACTCCCATCTTTTTCCTTAACGCGCCAAAAGAAGTATAACTTCAATAAAAATAAAAATTTTCAGAATCCATGAAAATTAATATGTGTGTGTGTGTGATTATTTTTGAATGATATAAAATTTCAAAATATCTTTTCTCGAGTTCACAGATAAAAATGTGTTTTATTTCTTCAAAAATTATCCTTCTCGACACAAATTAAAAAAGCATTCAGATCTGGAAATTATAAATTTTTCGTTTGCTAATCGTCGGTAAACTTAACTGTACTTAAAATAAAAAGACTACTTCAAAAAAAAATTTAAAAAGTGGTTTTTTTTCTCACTTAAACTAATTTTCAAAGATAGGAAAAGGAGAAATGACATTTAAAAAGAAAGAAACTGGAAATGGAGAATTTGTTACCAAGGAATGAATTTTAGTGACATAACAACAACAACAAAGAAAAATTACAGTTGAAATGTGGTCACCACTTTTCAAAATTCACATCACGTAAGAACTTTAGACTGGTTTCATTGAACATGCAGAGTCTTCTGTAAACTGAAAAATTTACTCCTATATGTCGGAATTTTATGAGGATGGAAATCAAACATTTTTTAAATAACTATTCTAACAAAAAAAAACAACAAAAAAAGAGTTGATATAATTTTATTATTCTATAATTTCTTCGATAAAGAAAAATTAATAAGCTAAAAAAATTAAGACATTTTATTCCAGACATATAAACACAATATTAATAAGAGCATAACGAGTTCATTAATAAAATGGAGCAATACGATTTCAAGTTATTACTTATAACATTTTTTTCCTATTAAAAAGTTGAAACGGTTTATGAATATTATTTATGATGGAAAAAGGTTCATAATTATTTATTCTTAATATTCTAGTCTGCTGGCAACGTTCGCTATGGAAATTCTTTATCTATGTTTTCTAATGTATGCTGAAAAATACAAAAAGTCAATAAGTTGCGTGATGAATTCGGCAGACACAAATTGACCTTAACCATTCGTTAATTCGTTAATTAATCGAGAAAAAGTAGAAAAAAACATTCTAGGTTAATTTTGCAAGGTTATGAATATTAAATAGTTTTTTAATCTTATAAAAAAAGTTAATTTCGCATATTTGATGACCCGAATTGGTATGAATTCGTTTAATTAGTCTTGATCCGAATCAAAGGGTTTTAAGTTTAAATACACAAAAGGGAAGTGAATAATCAAAAACTATTCAATTGACAGGGTGATTTTTGTTTAAAACAGACACCTGTAGATCGATCTAACAATCGCAATGACACCAAACTTGGTACTGAGACTAATGATGACATGAGAAGTAGGATTACGTGAAAAGAATAATTTAGTTCAAAAAATCTCCCACAAGAGTATTCATGGCGCTGTTCTAGCTAACCAAACCAAAAATCAGCATAAAACACGGATATCAAAGCAAAATAAGATTTTATGCTTTCACGTGTGACAACTGCCCCATTAATTTCGGGTATGAAAATATACAAACAACTGTGAAGAATGGTATTCTTAACGGAAGTGAGATAGCTCAAGTAAATATGTTGTTGTTACTTATGCCACCTGATCGACAGTAACATCAGATCAAGGTCCACGAAATTCATCGCCGCAAAGGACAAGGTGTACGCCTGTCATTAGCTGTAGCACCATGCAGGTGACAGTACGATTTTTCTCGGTTCCACCACAATTTTGAGGGAGAACACCCTGGGGATGGTCAGAGGCCTTCCACCAACCTCATGGGAGGACATGTGGCCCGACGGCTATTTAGAGTACCCCCACGCCGTGAAGGCATTGTACATTTACAAACATCCAGGCCATAGCGCACCGCAGTCAGCCTCACTAACCATTATACCGGATGGGCGGATGAATATGTGACTCACATTACCGGATTATTGATAAAGCTGTGTTATCTTAATCTTCCACAACTCCTCGTCGGCTTAGAACCCTACAAAAGCAGTGTAAGAGGACTTTATCGCGTACTTCTTTGAAAGAAATAATTAAGCTCGAAGAAACAATCACTGAGACAAATCACATAGACATAGGACGTAGATATGTGTCAGAAGAAATAATAACAAATATTGCAACTAATCGTCGATGGGTCACAGGGAACGATTTTTGGTACACATATCAAAGACAGTATAGAATATTCCTTATGACATATCACGTACGGCTGCAGGAAAAATTGTGCAGCCAATGCATGGTGCAGTTTCTGAGAACGATGGTCAAGTTGAATGGGATCGAACTCCTAGTCGATGAAGTGAATATCGTGAATGAAATTGATTATTTCTCTGTTACTTTGTATGGCATTACTATTTTTTGTAACATTCTTTTGCAACGCACAGCACCATAAATACCCCTATCGGAGATTTTTTTATGGAATCTTATTTCTCATGTCCTTATTCGTCTCCATACCATTTTTGGATCCATTTCTTTAATTAGATTCAAGGTACAGTTGGCTTTCAATATCGTTAGTTAAAAAAATCGTTCAATATATTACTTTTTAAATGTAATAAAATCAGATAAAGGCAACGTTTACGTTATAAATAAGAAATTAATATTATTACAACATCATGTGTATATTAAAACTTTTATCATTAAATACTTTTAACTTTAAATTAAAAAATACTATATATATCAGTGGCACTCAATTTATTCTGACTGGTGGCACTCATTTTGAACTGAGGTTTTTCCATGGTATCCTATCCTGGATTGTTTTTACGTATTGTAGCAGTTTTTACCGTTAAATATAAGGGATTTCTCTCAAGATAAAAAAATAAATTACTGAATTTTACTTACAACACCTGATCACCTGGTTTGAGAAATATTTCTAAACGAAACTATCATTAAATTTGCATGGATTCAAAATCCATTCACCACTACTGTTCCGTCTGAATTTGCTTCTGTAGAAGATAATTTTGTTGAGTTATCTTGAAAAGAAAAGTTTGTAAGAGGAATTAGGTTGCATAGAATTAATCCGATTTTGAATTTCAGTAAATGATGAATGTTTTGTTCTAAATGATAAAGCTCAATAAATTAAAAAAATTAATTTGGTTTTAATGTTTGCTGGAATCAAATGCAATATTGAGAAAAATTCATTGTGGAAAAGGAAAGAGTGCAGTTTGTCCAGTGAGTGGCTGTGTCCAGTTTGATTCCAAGATTTGACAAAATGCGCAGTGATCTGCAAGATCATCCATTCCCCAAAAATTTAATAATAATGTATAAATAATAGGTGAAAGAATTCGTTCAATAACGTAGTTGTTTGAATCGTTCATTACCTTTTTTTCCTGGTTTTATAATTTTCCATTTACGTAGCGTAGCATTGAAAATACAGCATCAGGAAGTTAAGAAACTCGTCAGAGATAGACAGTAATGAGACCAGTAAGTGATGTTTACTTCGATACAAAGTGAGAACAGCTTCAAAGCAGTAGGTTGTAGCACTCCGTAGAAGGCAATAAATGAAACAACATATTTAGGTATAAAATCTATGAGAGTACATATGGTTTATTAAGGAATATAGCTCTCCATTCCTTGTCAACCGTTTACCAAAGCTTTTTTGAAAGCGGCGGTAGAAGGACATGTAAGCAACGTCAAGTCACAACCCAGGAGTGTTCCATTGATGAAGGATCAGGAGGTAATGGGGCACACGGAAGCATTTGTATATTTTGTAAAGTTTGCTAGCTGATTGGTACAATGTGTTGTCGGGATTGTACTATACATTGTAGACCCTCGAAAGGAGGGGCTTCACTAACCGCATTATATCATCTATACAACACTGAAAAATCCAAGATTCTGAATATGAACTAAATTAACTTGCTACTATACAGGATGGGACTCCAAACCATTGCCACGTTGTCGTGCGAGGGGGCGTATCACGGATGTCGCCGTATTTGAAGTGTCACCAAATCGATGACACACTCGTACATGGTGGCTATCAATAAACAAAAGCGTAATTTGGTCTGAAAAAGTGACCCGGTGCCTTTCTGTCTTTCACATCGATACATTGCAAACGGAGTTGTCTGTGCAATGGGGTTTTCTCACAATTCTTACAATGACAAGCTTCTTAATGGAAGCCATGAGGGCAGGACGCTAACAACCATTTGAAGGATAGTGGTTCTGATCGATACCAAGTGTGTTTCAAAATGCTTGAACAAGTGGCTTGAGGGGCCACTATCCGCTTCCCAGTAGATTCATGGATCAGCGGATGCTGATGTCACTCTGGTCGTAGCCGTATTCTTCACACTTACCACTTTTATCTGTACAACAGTTTGTGACGAATCTGTACGGAACCTTTCCACTAATCTTCTTATGCGTCTTTCTGGGGAATATAAATTCGCGTTTATATTTCCAATCAACTCCAAAAAGAGGGAAGGGGATATTTAAATTAGATAAGGTATTTAAGTCGAGCGTTGCGAGATAGCAAGAGAGATGATGGTAGGCTATTGAGCCAGTAACTTTAAACGCATTACCAGAAGATTCAAGGAGATTAGATTCGTGAAGACGTCGTGCTGCTAGACGTACCAGAAAGCTGATATAAGCCAGCGGTAAATACAATTCACGTACGCTTAAAGTAAGCGTCAGTTTGAGTGACTTTGTTAAAGTTAATGAAAGTTAAGAATTCGAATACGTGTGTTTCTCGGATCTCCTATTTCGGTAAACCTTACTTGAGTTTGAGCTAGACTATTAATTAATTGTATTCTTAGTAATTTAATTTAATATAAAGGCCCCTTTAAGCGACGTAACATTATCGTATTATATGTTATCAGAGATTTTTGAGGAAAATTATAATAATAAAATAAGTATAATTATTCAAAATGGCTCTTAGTGGTTCTTTGCCTCAAATTAATCTTGGTGTTCAAGATGTGACCCAAGGGGGTCATCACAAGTTTCCGCTACTGTGGACACAACTAGATAGTCATCAGACGTTATTTGAGAATGGAATAATCTGCCCTTCTCAATCCCCAGTCACCATTCCCTTCATAAAATCGTTTGTCTACTGAAATGCCTCCGTTGATAGTGTGCTGGCATTCTGTGCTATTATACGTGTCTCCTAAGGCGAGAAAACAATTTCGCATGGATTTCCATGGCAAAAGTAACTACATAGATATTGCCCAATCTGCAAGTCTCTTCCCTTGAATCCTATTAAATGTGTTCACATCATTAGCATTACTCGGTGAGATAAGCTCATCCTGAAATTTGCGTAATTTTCTGGTCACTTTAAGTATTTCATTTTCAGTGTCGAGTAGCTTATTTTTATCTCTTTCTTAAGATTAATCATGCTACAGTAGCATTCATTCATCCTCCATATTTTGAGTTAGTATCAAGGCTGACGCAGTGCATACTTTGAAAGCCATTGTGCTGTATGTCGTTTAGAGTATAATTACTAAAACATGTTATAGTGTAAATAATTGCATTTAATCTCGATTAGTTAATTGCAATAACATTACTAAGAGCAACATTACTGAGAGAACTATTGATAACAAACATCATAATTTAGAGCCACGGTTAAATGATGAGGAGACTCCGAAATTTGTGCCTCCTTTCTTATCATGTAAGCACTTAAAGATCTAGTTCAAAATTTTGTTCAAATTTTCAATCGTTAATAAAATATTTTTTATTCATCCACTGAAGTTCAAATGCATTTTTTTAAACTTGTAGTGGATTACACTTGATGTTATTAATTCATTAATTAAATTGCTTTGTAATTTTAAATTTATTCTGCCTTATTTCTGATGAAGTTAGAACAAGCACCAACGGATGTTGCCAGTAAGTGTTTCTAATGAATTTTTTCTTGGCTTCGAATATATTTTTTAAAACTTGTAGTGGGGGGAGACAATGTTGATACAGTTTTTTTAAATTGTAATTCATTAATTAAATATAATTAACTAAAATAAAACTTTTCTTTGTCGACCTAAATAGGAATTGATTTATTTTTTTTATATTACTTGTTTTGTTCAGCTTAGAATTGAAATTACTCAATCCTGTTTGTAATCTTTAGACAGCATTTCAATTTTTAGATAGAAACGAGTTGATTAATCATAGATGGTTTAATTTCAAACTGTTTGAAATTCAATTTTTTTTCTAATTCAATTTTCAATTATTTAATTTCTAAATCAGGTGTTATACTATGCAATATATAATTGAATAATTTGAGCATTTAAAAAGCATAAAAAATTGTATTTTCATTTATGGAAAGAAATCAGCTACATTTAAAAAATAGAATACAAAGTCATTTAATTGAAATATAAGGTCATGAAGTGAGCGCAATAAGAAAAATATACAGAAAATACATTATAATTTCTCTAGGATCCTGTAAATAAAAAAATGCACTTTACTAATTTTTAACCAAAATCATATTTTTAGAGCCTTGTATTTACATCAGTTAATTTTATTGCTATTGTACAAATGGTATATATAATATTGGATTTACTTTTTCTCTCATTTGCGGAACTTTTCTTTATTCGAACCCCTCCTTTAGGTATCCTACTACCCTAAAATCATGATTTTTTTTAAAAATTGGCAACTTTTTTTAAGATTTTATTTTATAAGCCATCTTATTAGTTTTATAAAAATATCAAGTTTTTTATTTTCCGTTCACTAAAAAAACTACAAGTGTTTTAGTAAAAGCAGATGCCATAACTTTACATAAGATGTTAAACTTTAAAATGCGTTTTACTCGAAATGTGGGTTTTTTTTCTTCCGAAAAGACCAAAAGAGGACAGCGTTTGCTCAAAAAGTTTTTAAAAACAATTGCGGAAATTTTTTGTGTAGGTTCTGTATAACAGTAGAAGTGTTTTAACTTTTAGATTTATCAATCACTGTTTTATTACAAAATTTACAGTTATTTATGTGAATATAATCACTGCTTTTTTTTAAGCAATTTCATATAAAAACTAAGATAAAGTGCTCTAGCTTTTGTAAAAATTAAAATATCTCTTATCTTGAAGGTCATTTCAAAAAGGAATAACAAAGCAATACATCAAAATTGAAAAAATGAGAATTGGTTCATTTACTATTTGTACAGAGCGGGTCCCGTTTATGTAATTTTTTGTCGACTTTTAACCGTTTTTTCTTATTTTAGTAGTAATAAAATTTATTTTTTTCTTCTTAATTTTAGCCTCTTTTTCTTAAAATGTACTAAATGCATCTAAAAACCACAAAAAAGTCTTATTATCTCTTATTAGTCTTATCTCTCCATTTTTTTAAAAAAAAGTTGTCGCAAGTAGTCGGATACTTTAAGAGAGAGGATAATACTCGTATTAAAATATTTCAATATTTTTGGATTTTAATAATAAATTAATTGATTGTTAAACAAAATTCTTTTAGTTATCTAATTAAATTTTGAATTCATGCTTGAGAGTTCAATTTGAAAGTGAATTTAATATACTCAATAAATTGATTGATTATTACATTTTCATTTTGAAGCTACATGAGAGTTATTGGCAATATTCCTCGTAATTATGAGCCATTCTCAAGTCAACTTTCTCGAAACTTGAAACCTTTAGTTCTCGACAGATTTAAAGTGTATCAGCTCTTCTAAAAACAATGGTTCTTTAGAAGGTCGAAAAAACAACGCCTGCCTCTAGTTTGCGATAATGACCTCTCGTCTACGACGGCTACAAGAAACTCAAAAGATTGAAAGAATAAGAAAAAAAAATTTGAAAATCAAAGCTATTACAAAAATAAATGTAAGGAAAAATGGGTAGATTAAGCGGGTAGGATTTAAAGATGATAGCTAATACTAAGCGAACAAAATTCACAATTATAACAAAACATGAAAAGAAACCGTTACTGAAAAAAAAATAATTCATTACAAGATTTCCTATCAATTATAATAATGAGTTACGAAATATATTGTCGTTTCTTAAAAGTTAGAAAAATTATATATAAGGTTTTTTTAAAGAAAACAAACTTTAATTAGTATACTAATAATTAAAAAAAATGTGTGTTTTTTTAATTATAAATCTCTAAGTCAAGGCAAAACTCAAATGGTATTGTTCTCAATGTAAAGCGCTGAAAACAATCCGATAAGGAAATTAAATTACAATAAATGTTAAAAGAAAGAATATATATATATATATATATATATATATATATATTTCTAAACGTTAATTAACAATTAAAGCATGTTATGAATGTAAAAAAAAATTTCAATTTGCTTAAAGTAAATTAGAAATTTTCTCATATTCATTCTTTTGAATCGATTCATAGTAAAAAGAAGAGGTTAAGTGTATTTTTTTCTTTCAATTTTACGTAGGCCTTACGCATCTACAGTCATTCAAAAAGTATTGGGACACTTGGCGTGTATAACTGTAAAGCCATTTATAAAAATATTTATCACATTAAAACAAAAACAAAATGAATTAAGTAATACTTTAACATTTGGTGTACAGTATATAAGGAAAATTTTATTAGTTTTTGTAGAATTATAATTTGATCTAGCTTTTTAAATATAATTCAAAGGCACACTGGAGTCAAAAAGTATTGGGACACTTTTGAAATGAGAAATTTAACAAATATATAGCGCATTAATAGAATTTAATTTCACACTACTTTTTAGACTAGAAGTTTAAACACAAAAGTTTCAACAGATAAGATTATTTATAGAAAAAATGGTGAGAAACAAAGGTATATTGGTTGATGTGCGAAATCTCGTAAAAAGTCGTTGGAAAGAGGGGAAATCAATTCGATGTATAGGAAAAATATTGAAATTGAGTAAGTCTACTGTTTTTAACTTCATAAACAGGTTCTTGAAAATAAACAGTGTTGAAAACAAGCAAAGATCAGGATCAAGGATATTTAATGAACGTGAAGAGAGGTGGATTGTGTGAGGCAAGTACACATTACTCAAAGTACTAGTGCATTAAAAATGACTTTGCAATGTAAAAGTAGGTTCAGTAAATCCTAAACTGTCAGAAATGTTTTAAGAAAACATAAGTATCATGGCAGAGTACCTCAAAGAAAGCCCTACATCAGCAAAGCAAATAGACAAGCTAGGTTGGCATTTGCTAAAATGCATGTAAGGCAGCCAACAGAATATAGGGAAAATATAATTTTTGCTTATGAAAGCAAATATAGCATTTTCGGATCAGACGGCAAGCAAAAAGTTTGGTGGAAATCAAATACAGCAATGAATGTCAAAAATGTATGGCTAACTGTCAAATATGGAAGGGGTAACCAAATTGTCTGAGACTGCATGGTAAACTCTGGTTTCAGGAACTTACATTTTATTGATGGTATAATGAATAAATATGTATATATATCTTGACATATTCAAGCGAAATTTAAAGCAAAGTGTGAGCAAGCTGGGAATCTCAGGTTAAATTTTACCAAGATAATGACCCGTGACATACTGCAGATATTTGCAAGTAATGGGTCCTCTACCACTGTCCTAGAGTTATTAAAACTCCTGCACAAAGTTCAGACCTTAATCCCATTGAACATGTGTGAGATTATTTGCAGCAAAAACTATAGGAGCACCAAATTTCTAACAAGCAGGATTTGAGAAAATATTTGGTTGAAGAGAGTGGACCCAAATCGATAGATCATTTTGCAAAAAATTGATCCAATTCATGCCAAATGGACTTCAAGAGGTCATCAAAAGCAAGGAGGGCCCAACAAGATATTAATTTCTAAGTTTGATTTTTTTTTTAATTTATTGAGAAGTGTCCCGATACTCTTTTTTGAACCCTTTTCTTAACTCGATTTCTTTTATTTTCAATTTTAACCATAATTACATTAATGTATGAGTTTTGTTCAAATTATTATTATTTGTATTTAACAAAATAACGTTTACTTCTTTTTTTGGTTTCATTTGTATGTTTAAGTAAAATATTACGATAAAAATCCATGAACTGGCTGTGTGTCTCAATACTTTTTTGACTGACTGTATGTGTTTTTATTTTGACCTCCAGAGTTTTCAAGAAACGTAACTACAAGAAAAATAATGGAGTTATTAGTAGTTTCACTTCAAAAACGAGCTAATTAATGCTTTATTTAAATACTGATATATATACATTAGATACTGATGGTAGCAGTGAGTTATCAGTGTTTAGTGGGATAGCCTTTATTTTTTATTACAACCTCACATCGATCTTTCAATGAAATTAAAAATAGTTTAAAGCTGTTCTTTTGTTATTACATGATGCCAGGAAAGAATTATACCCTCAATAAGTTCCTTTTTATTTCATGGGTACCTCTTTCGGTTAAGACTTTTCAAATGGTGCCTCAAATTTTCGATAGGATATATAGAGGTTAGAAGACCAACCTCTATCCTATCGAAAACTTAACTTAAAAAACAAACTTAAAAAACATTTTTTTTAAAAGGGTCCACAGTTTTGGACACCACTATATATCTTTAATAAATAATTACTCAATCCTTATGAAGTGTTTTGAAGGGACTTTGAATATAGTTTAAATATGAATAATGAAATATGGTTTGTACCATCATGATTTCAAACCAATTCAAGAGGTCTGTTAGGAAGTTTGCATTAAAAATAAAAATATTGGAAGTTGGAGATAGTTGTTATTACTTTATGAAAAGTTCAACGCAAATCAGGAAATATATCTAAATTTATGCTCACTTATGCTGTAAATTTACTCTTTACAAATTTACTTCAGGTAAATGGAAAAAAGTGAAAACTGAATATTTAATAATAATGGGTTTTTAAAATGTATAATCTAAATAAAAGGTACAAAACGCAAGAAACAGATTAATTTTATTTCCAGAACAACTATTATATCTTTAACAAGTTCTTATACAGATCTTTAAATTTGAAGATCTTTGCATGGTAAGATGTTAATGGTTATTTTATAACTAACTGATTTTTCTGCATTGAGGATGCTATTTAAAAAGCTGAAAATAACTGTATTTTAATGAACTAGATATTTTTTACGTATAATTACAAGTTGGGGAAGTTTGAAAAGAAGATACTCTTCAAATAATTGTTAAAAGAAGCAAATCATAGATTCGTGAAAAAAAAATTAAAATATATGCTACAAAATACAGCAAAATAGAGCAATATATATTAATGAGAACATTACTCGTTGTACTTACAGCTTAATATCAGAGTATTATGAACGCTAAAACATAAAAGAAAAAACTCGTAAAACATTCGGCTTTTGATTTAATGTGTTTCAGATAATGTGGAACAATTACAAATATCATTCAAGAATCCGGTTATTTTATAACGATAACATTAATAAAAAGAAAATGGTACCCGGATTTAAAATAAGAATAGCATGTACTTGTTATTGAAATGTATTATAATTTTATTATTGTGCTTTTAATCGTCAAGATCAGGTTTTAACAGCATGATATCTGAAATTACATACAATCGGCGATGGACTAAATATTAAAAAAATACTTCTAATACAAACTATTTTGTAGTAATGTGTGTTATGTATAATTTGAAAATAGTATTTCTGAATGCTGTAAATCAAAGATTAAAATGTGAAATATGTATGTTTGAATATATTGTATTAAAAGGTGTATGTGTGTATGTTTGTGATATATATATATATATATATATATATATATATATATATATAATAATCACACAAACATACGCGCA
The DNA here is from genome assembly GCA_019973935.1 of Trichonephila clavipes. Taxonomy (NCBI): domain Eukaryota; kingdom Metazoa; phylum Arthropoda; class Arachnida; order Araneae; family Nephilidae; genus Trichonephila; species Trichonephila clavipes. Next base: position 152,102 of record BMAU01004130.1, on the reverse strand, counting down.
TATAATGTTATAGTTACTAATATTTATGATAAAAGAGAAGAATTTAATTTCAATATATATATTAAATATTAGTTCCTCATTGGGAGAGTAAAGTACATGCTTCTATATTCAGAAATATTGTTATTAATTATTTACAACGCTATCAATATCTAGTTTTAAAAATTGGAAAAATAAATATCTATAAATATTTCACTAAATATTGCTTAATTCAGAAGTATCCAATTAATTTAATTAACAGTTATTTGAATAAAGAAAATATAAATAGTAAGGATTAAAATTCCTAAGAATAATAACAGTTTGTTACTGTAAATTTATCATTTTTCCTTGTTATAGTTACCTCCATATTCTAATATCAGATGAAATTACTCATTAATATTTAATTCATATATAACTAGTGTCACTAAAGTTATGGTAGCTTGTAAACTTTTTTAAAAATTTTTATTTCTATTATTTTCATACTTTTGTTAAGTGCTACAATTCAGCCATTCCCATGTTTTGAATTTGTATTTGGGTCCACAATCGGGCAATAACTTATTTATTGTACTCAGATTTAAAGCGAGCTCTGCAATTTTTAGGTATAAGTTACCTTTATCTTGAAATGGATTTAGACATTCTATCCATTATTTTCAATAGGTTTTGCTCAGTATTATTAACATAAAGAGGGAAGGTTGGCTGGACACAAAATATGTTCAACTCCCCTTTTATATAAATTATTTTATATATTAGATGTCCTAAGTCAGCAATATTTTTAATACTGCAGCATCCATTTTTTGAATTTTAATTTCTCATACATCTTACAAAGTATGGTTTTCATACAATCTCAGAATTTTTAGGTTTTTATTGATAAATTTTCACTCTCATTTCACTCTCATTCACTCATATATATATAAGGATAATTCAATTAGATTAAAAATTAAATTCCCTATCTTGCACACACACTTGACTCATCTTTCTCAGTTCACATCTTCAAGTATCAAACTAATCCCCCATTTATTTCTTCCGAACATATGGCCTAGCCAATAAACATGTCTAATTCCAGATCGTTAGATTTAATAGTCAATATATGTCAGCATTAACTTTCAAATACCCTCTTCAAATCCGCAATACTTACCACATGTTTTTCAAGTGTTATCCATTTTAACCGATAATCGTGGCGTGCTTTTTTACTCCCTGCTCTTAGCGTCAGAACAGATGTAGAAATGATTGAATAAAGATCGTCCCTTTTTCTAACTTTTAATCTGATTCTGTCTTCAAAATCATGACATATATATATTAATAATTTTTAAATTAAGCCTTTTATATTAGAAATATATATTTTCATGTATCTACCGATGATTACCTATAATAAAATGTGTAAGATGCTGTGTTTGAATATACTATTAAGGTTTATGTATACTTATGTAATAAATGTTATGGTAAATAATTTAAGTAAAGCATAATTAAGGTAAAGCATAATTAAAGTAAAAGTATAATTTAAGTATTTATATTAAATGTATATTTATTTGTATTTATAGATTATCGTCAGTAATAAAAATAGATTCTACAAGAGGGATCAGAGGTTTAAAGTAGATGGAAAATGAAAAGAAAAGGAAACGTCTCTCTGTGTGTGGAGGAGGCGGGGTTGATGATTTTATTTTCCGTCGCACTGTGAAGTAACACACGAGTACTATTCACGAAATACCCCGTAATTTTGAATTACGGTCAAACAACGAGGATGACACCTAAGCTGACATTCTGCTCTTCCTTCTTCCACACTAGGTTAATGTAATGACTTTGAGCCTCGACAGATTTAACATACATCATCTCCTCCACACGGTGAGTTTTCAGTGGCATTATAGGTTTTGAACGCGCACGATTCGACATGATGATCGACTACAGCGAGGACAAACGAATAGTACTTTAATAGCACGATGAATGAATGAACGAGTGAATATTAACGTCACACTGTTCAGCCACACGAGGGCTCACGGCAACGGACCTCATAATTTTGAACCATGGTCAAGTGACGATGAAGACACCTTAGCTGGCACCCCCTCTCCTAACTACCACACCAACGGGAGGACGTTTGAGCTCTAGATAGATTTAACGTGCATCCCTCCCATACACGGCGGGTCTTCCGTGGTACTGGGCTCGAATTCATGACACGCCAGCCACGAGTCCGTAACCTTGACTCCTACGCTACAGCGGCCCTTTGGTAGCACGATAATACTCTACTATATGTTGCAAGGCTAATAAAAAAACTACTCGGAAACAACCAAATGAGGTATCCTATCCCACCTGCTGTATTTTTTATATTTAGTTTCTTCATACTATCCTATGTTTCGAGTAATGACTAATAGCTTAAAAGGTATGCAAAAATGGATCAATTCTTGGCACCTTATAGAGAACAGTTGTTCTCCTAAGGAGGGATTGGTGCATGGTAAATCTCTCTAGTCTCAAAGTCCTCTCGTTGACGTGATGTGAAAGTTTGGAGATTGGTGTGCTAAGTTGTTCGTCCTCATCACTTGTTCGATGTTCAAAATTACGAAGTCTGTTGTTTCAGAGCGCGACAATAACAAACGTTCAATCACGCGCAACTTAATAGAATTGGTATCAATGGAAACTTAATTATAATGTTAATAGATTAATCAATTTAATTAATGTATTTAATTAACACAAAACTTTTATTTGAAATCCAGTTTTTTTTTCACGCATCTAGTTTCTAATCTTAAAAGTAGTTCTATTTTCTCAAATGTGACGCACAATTCTTCTTATACATTTCTAAGTTATGGGCTTTCAAAAATAGATACCTTAATGTTAAATGAGTGACTCAAACTTTTGACAGTAAAAATTTTTCTCTACTCTCAACACTTTTCAAAATCTTTTACATTAAACGCACTCGCATAGCTACTCGTCCTCAATGAACCCTGTATCAAAATCCCTTGAAAGCTTTTTTTCTTTTTTTGAAAATGGGAGTATTGATATCATTTTACGTATTTTTTCACAAACGCATGTTGGGTCTCTCGTAGCTTGCGGGCCTTGTATTATTGATGAAATGGTGGTACTTACGTCCCTGATCAAAACAATAAATAAATTACTTTCAATTCCAAAAATTTCCGATAATCGAAAAAGTAATGCTACCACAATAAATATAAACGATTAAATAGTTAGAAAAAAATTATTGGTAACACACCAGATTTTTTATTCATTTGAATTTCTCATGTCATTAAAATGCTAAATCTAAAATTTCAGGCAAACTTTATTTCCTTAGCTCGAGAAACATTCAAGCTGTATTTTAAGATAAAAAATAGTAGCTATATTCAAGCTATATTTTAAGTAGATATTAGAGCAGGGATGTCATACTCGGAGCCCACAACGAACATTTTTGCGGCCCGGCCGGTATATCGACACACAATAATATACAATAAAATATCAAAATTTCTCCCGAAATAGGTAAGATAGTCTCAGAAAAGAATACGAAGTCAGTAGATAGGAAGCCAGAAGAGATGTCAAGTATCTATTGCCGGTTTATCCATTGGGCACTTGGGACGGGCGCCCAGGGGCCTGGATAAGCTTGACTTAACCAGATTTTCTGGTTATAAATTTCGACCACCCGTGCCAAGAAGGCCTGTTGATCTTCTGCGCCCAGGACCCGAAATGAGCTTAAATAGGCACTGGTACAACGCGAACATTAAATTTTTCTTTTATTTATGTTCATAATAATGTATTATTCAAAATCAACTTACATTTCTATGCATATTGATTTTTTTTGCGGCCTAACTAAAGTTACACATTGTTTACTCGGCCCAAGTTAGCCTTTGAGTTTGACACGTTGTATTTAAACGTGCCTTCAGAATAAAATATAGCTACACCAAAAATAAATATAAAGTGATTTAACAAGGAATATAAACAGATTTTCATAAAAAAAAGTAGCCCAAACCCAAGAAAAATATGCCGCAGTATGTAAAATGTAAATAATTTAATGTTTCTTGTGCGGATCAGTAATATTTGATCCACGGACCGGGAGTTAGAGACCACTGTTTTAGAGTGTCATGCAGTAGCTTATAAATCGTATTTATCATTTCAGTAATCCATCTTAGGGTGTTTGTGGGAACTCCCTTGGGTTCCACCCTGGACACTAAGATTAATTTGAGGCAAAGAATGACCAGACGCCATTTGTATAATAATAACTTATATTTATTCACTTGATTCAAATATCAAAAATTCTAATGACAAATAGTAATCTATATGTCTACGTCAAACAAAAGGGATTTACCTTTAATATTAAATTAAATTACGAAATATGAAATTAATCAATAACTACGCGCAATATCAAAAGGGTTTACCAGAATAGGAAGTCTGAGAAATACACGCTACTTGAATTAGTATCTTTCATTAAAATTGAACTAATTTTATTAAACTAACGCTTGTGGTAAGCGGTATTAAACTAGAATATATCACCTGGTAGTACTTGTGATCTCTTCAGGTATATTAACCTCCTAAGGTTCCTTCTCTGAATACTCACAGCAATGCTCCACTATCGTAATCCAATTGAATCTTATAAGCTTTGTCACTACTACTGCTGCTGGCTGAGTAGCCTTCTTCTCCGCTAACTTACAACGCTCTCCTTAAATACCCTATCTACTTAACATATTCTATTTTCTCCTTTTAGAACTGATTGGAAATATACGCGAATTTACAATCCCCAAAGACGCCTAAGGATATTTGTGGAAAGGTGCCGTACAGATTCATCACATGTTAAGAAAAGGTAAAAGCAATATGAATTGTTTCAACAGAACTATAAATATTGCTTTGAAAAAGTGTTTATAGAAAAAGGTTTATTCAAATATCTCTATAGCTATATACCAATCATATTCGGATGATATTCGGAACTTAAGTTATTGACCATTCTCTACTTACTTCTAAATTGGATTCCATAATGGAAACAGGTGTCGTCCACGTCACTTAACCGTGGTTCAAAATTACGGGGTCCGTCGCCAAAACCCCTCATGTAGCTGAACAGTGAGACGTTAATATTCACTTATTCATTTCCTTCATAATGGATTAATTAAGTTATTTAATTAATCTGTTAGTATCGTAATTTATTTTTGTTTCAGACTTTAACATTGATTCTAATCTTGCCTGCTGAATTGATAAGCAGATTGAATCTACATTAACGCCATATTTCGAAGCTACTCTAGAGTAAAAATGAGCTGTCCTCGATTGTTGCAAAACATTCAAGTGACGAGAATGACATCTGTACTAGCAAATCACTTTCCAAACTTCCACACCACGCCAGTCTTTGACTAAAATGAAATCCACAAAATTTATAGTGTAACTTTTTTTCGAAAACTGTCATCCCTTTTCTTCGCATAAAACCAATCACTTCACCTAAAATTTTCATCATATCCTTTTGAATAATTTAGAATCACTCTAATGTTACTTTTTCATTGCAAAATATCTTATGAATCGATTACTTTTTTTGTTAATTTCAGTGAAAATTTTAATATATAACATAATAATTACAAAACAGTTTTGAACGATTCAAATGCTTTTATTTTTTATAACATTGTAAGGATTTCGAGAGTGTGAACATATGATACTTATACACAGTGGCGCACACAAGGGGGGGGGTCTGGTGGTCCGGACCCTCCCCCAAAGCCCTCGATTTTTTTCCCATTCATTATAATTCTAAGTATATAGTACGTTTAATTTAATTAAGTATTTGTTATTAATGATTAATTTTATTAATTAATGCTAATTATTTATTCAATAATTAGTTTTTTACTGTGTTTTGTTGCCGAAAATCGACAAAATCAAAAGGAGCATGATACAAGAATGGTGAACTTTCGACCCCGAACCCCCTTCCCTTGAAAAATTACTGTGTGTGCTACTGCTTTTACATCATTTTCCTGGAAAAATTGCAAATCGTGATTGAGAAAAATAGTGCAATCCTACCAAATGTGGCAGTAGAGTAAATACAAAATAAAGATTTGTAATCGTTGCTAAAAGTTTTCATTTTATCAGTATTATTCAAGAAATTTCATATATAATCTTGTTGCCTGGCATTACAAGAACTAAATATACTAGAATCATTGCTGTTTATCGATATTATTCTAGTAATATAGATAATATATATCCAATATTACTTTTAGTTATTACACAATTCCTTTTCTATAAAAATTAAAGATCTTCACCAAAATTTTATTTTATTTGAATATTTGCTATGATGTATTTCATTTTTATTTTTTATGTATTGGTAATTTTTTATTTCCCTTTAAGACCCAGCCCACAAATTCTTGCTGGAGTACTCCATGTTCCAAGAAGGTAGCAAAAGTTCATTATTATTTTTTCCAGTGTCATTTTGGTCAGTATAGTGTTAATAATCAGAAGAATGGAAAATTTGAAGATTGAAATATTTCTCTAGTCTTAAAGGAATAAAAAAAGGAATGTCTAACTCGCACAAATTTTTACGATCGTAAAAACTGGGTCTTAAATAATTATAGATACTAATATATCCAATAAAAATTTGCATTATTAATAAACAAATTAACTTAGTTAAATCTTTATTAAAGCAATAATTATTAATTTTTCATGCATTCTTAGCGACAAATCTTTTAGCACGTATTCTCTCGAAGTTCTAAATCGTCATCATATCTCTCAATGCTCTCTTGTGCAATTATTTTTACCATATTTTTCTTAGTTTATTTGAAAAGACATTCTATTTTTTACTCTTAACAGAGAGTTTTTACCTAAGTTTCTTAGCTTATTTTATAGGGTATTTGTTTAACATCCGAGCGCGACTTAGGGTTTCGATCATTGCAATTTAATGAATATATATATACCATGTTTTACTTCTACTCACTAGTAAGTTTTGACTACTATTCATTTTAATATTCCCTTAATGTAAACAAGTCTTAGGGTCTCTTTTCTGCATTTGCAGCTTTTTGCAGCAATTTCAACGCCTATTTCCCTGATTGGAAATTTTTTTTTACTCATTGCATAGTCTTACTATTTTTCTTCCAGGAAATCTCTGCCACTTAACACCCACCGTGTAGAGGATCTGAGTACACGTTCGATCTACCACAGCTCAATCCTCACTTTGCTGCTATATTGAAATTTGTAGAGAAAAATCTTAGCTTAAATGTCCTCCTCATCACTTAACCATGTTCGAAATTGCCAGTTTCGTTGTCATTCTCCCTGGTGTTGCTTCAAAATGCTACGCTTATAAGCAATCAATCTCAACCTAGAAATACTCATTAATTCCATCAAATCTTCCAGATGTGCCATTTGTTAAGTAGTTAAAAGTTGTTAAAAGTTTTGATGTGCCAAACTAATGCAGCCAATTTAGAATGACATTTTAATTAACATTAAAATTATTACGAATTAATTAGTAGTAAAATTTTCATTGCAATGCGAATGCAGTTATTCTCAATAGACCTAGACTGACAATTTGTGTAAAAAAATGCAAGCACATATCCCTGTTACTAAACATATTGCATGGGTCGATACGCTTGGATCACAGATTAATATTATTAATGAATAAATTATATTAGGTTGGGGGAAAAAAATCCACACACACATTATTTTTACATGAAATTCAAGACTTTATTTAAATCGCTCGGATTGTCCGATTTAGCTCAAACATCCACCGTATTGTTGTATAATTTGTTGCCATTTTAAAGGTAGCTTCATTATGCCTCTATCTTAGAAGTCTTGGTTCTTATTGGCGAAAAACTCTAGTAATCGATTTGCACAATCTTCTCTTGAATCCAATCTCTTATCACTCAGGAAGTTTTGCGATGCGAGAAAAAGATGGTAATCGCTTGGTACCAGGTCCGGACTATATGGTGGATGCATTAAAACTTCCCAACCAAGCTCTCAGGGTTTCTGATGTCCTGTCGTTGTCCTGATGGAACACAACATTTCTTTTATTGGCCAATTCTGGCCGTTTCTAGTCAATCGCTGGCTTCAAATGGTCAAGTTGTTGACAGTAAAGATCTGAATTTAATGTTTGATCATACGGAAGCAACTCATAATAAATTATTCCTTTCCAGTTCCACCAAATGTACAGTAGAACCTTCCTGGCCGTTAGTCCTGGTTTTGCCACCATTTGAGCTACATCACCGCGCTTTGACCAAGATCGTTTTCACACAATAATATCGTATGGGACCCATTTCTCATACCCAGTCAACATCCGCTTAACAAATGGGTCAATTTCATTGCGTTTGGCCAAGGATTCGCAGATGGAAATTCGATCCATCATGTTTTTTGCTGTTAATTGATGTGGCACTCAAACATCGGGTTTCTTCTTGAATCCAACTTTGCGCAAAATGGTTTAGAACTGTTTTATGGTCGATGTTTAGCTCCTTGGCGATGCTAAGGTTACTAACATGCTGGTTAACTTGGATTATTTTTGTGATTTTATCGACATTTTCGGCGACGGGTATGCCTGTGTGAGATGCATCTTTAACATCAAAGATGCCTGAATGGAATCGACGAAACCCAAATTGCACGTAATTAGCTGTTACAGTATCGGCACCATAAAAACCATGCACAATTTGAGTAGCCTGGCTTGCATTTTTTGCTTTTATCAAAGAAACACTGTGAAATGCACATGAATTTTCTCTTTGTTGACTTCCGTTTTTAACACCCTGTAACTCACAACTGAATGGACCAAACAAAAAAAGACAAAAGAATTTTTTTAGTATGAAATGTCACCTTGACAATGAGCATAAATTTGAAATTGTTTGATCAATACTTCAGGAGATATGGAGTCTACAGCCCCGAAAAAATAATGGATTTCTTTTTCCCCAACCTATTATTATAAGTAGATTAAAAAATTTTAATAATAAATGTAACACTTTTTTATAATTGCCTTTACATAATCTATTGTTGATGTACTTTAAACATTACTTTAAGATATATTCTTCGAGGTGTGTGTGTTTGGAATAGGGTTCCACGAAAATACTTTTTAAATCCGAAGGTTCCACGAAAACACCTTCTCGTTCAAGGGATTGCGTGAGTTGAAAAGTTGGAAGATCACTGCTCTAAATGATATAATTCAACTAAAATAATCAAAAGAGAACTAAATACCCTTTCCCAATATACCAAATAACTTTACCTAGAACTAATGAAAATGCATTTTTTAATGAAAGAGCTTCAGTTACAAGTGTGTTCGCACACACAATGAGAGATTCATCACTAAGGAGTCGCTAAAATTGTTACGTGTGTTGAATTCAACACACGTAACAATTTTACCACGCGGCTAACTGCCAAATGAAATCCGGGTTTGGTAACTGTGTGGTCATGGTCATGAATTAAGTGGTTGGCGAGTCGTGATTTCGAGTCTTTGTGCCACTGAAGACTCGCCGTATAGAGGAGCTAATACACATCAAATATGGTTCCACACCATATTCAATTCCTAACGATACCATGGTGTGGAGATTTAATAGTATACCGACTCAGGTGTACATCTTTAACCGTTTATCTACCGACGGTACTTATAAGTACCACTCACTTTAAAATTACATAGAATAACCATTTTTACAAATACTCTGACGATACTTAGCAGGAATATTCTTTTACATACACTCTTCCAAGATATATGACAGCACGGGTTCTACGATTAGTATTTTAGCGGGGAAAGCTAATAGTTTTATAGCAAAATTCGCGTTTTCAGCTGACGGCGTTTTCAGCGGATTGCGAAAATTGTCATTTTTGTCCCTAAAAAATAGTTAATGTCAAAATTTAAGTGTCTTATTTATTTTGTATGTTAATGAAGACCTTAGAAAATGATTTGACTCTTTATTTTAAGTGAACAGTGTGTATAATTAATTTAACAGTTGAATATCTTAAACTAATTAATTAGTTCTAACCAATATTAAATTTCCCAAAGTTGAGTATTTTGTTTATGTATATCTCTTAATTTTCAATGTAGTGATTAAAAAAATATTGCATGAAATAAAACTGCAATAAATCATAATGCGGTAGATAAAGGGTTAAAACGATATTTCTTAATACATATAAAAACAATATAAAATTATTTTTTACATATACGAGGGAAAAGATTCTCGAAATATGAAGCAATGGTCAGAAATCTGACCGACACTCTCATTGTTTAAGGCTGTCTTCGCCAAATGTGTGAAAGCCTGAGATAAAAACGCGATGCACATTTTCAAACAGAAAAATCTCTTAATTTTTAAGAAAATTTTCTATATTGTAATTCATACATATGTTTAAAATACAGTGTTTTAAAAATTCCAAACTATTCCATAACTAATTTTTTTTCGTTTTAACGCGTAAAGGTATACCTCACTTAGCTTTACAGTATAGGAGGAAAAATGCGGAACACACACACACACATTTTATTCAGGAAAATCGGAACAACTCGGGAAAAAATGAGAAGTATGATAAAACATGCTTTTCTTTACAGCAGTGGTCTTCAAACTGTGTTCCCCAAGGCATACCCAGAGGTTCTACGAGTCCCAATAAAAAAATCGAAAATAAACTATCAAATGTGTACGCAAAACAGTTTCACGTTCTCTATGAAGTTTATGTAAAGGGTGTTTTTTTAGAGGTATAGAACTTTAAATTGCAATAAAACAACGATGTATTATTCGATTGACATGAATTTTTTTTATTCGAAAGATATTCTTGTGGCATTACATTTTAAATATGATTTCTGGCATAGGACTGCCACGGCTGGCTCGGATGTAGTCCAATCTGGACGTCCAATTTTCGATGACTTTTTCCAACATTTGTGGCCGTATATCGGCAATAACACGGCGAATGTTGTCTTCCAAATGGTCAAGCGTTTGTGGCTTATCCGCATAGACCAATGACTTTACATAGCCCCACAGAAAATAGTCTAGCGGTGTTAAATCACAAGATCTTGGAGGCCAATTCACAGGTCCAAAACGTGAAATTAGGCGGTCACCAAACGTGTCTTTCAATAAATCGATTGTGGCACGAGCTGTGTGACAGGTTGCGCCGTCTTGTTGGAACCACAGCTCCTAGACATCATGATTGTTCAATTCAGGAATGAAAAAGTTAGTAATCATGGCTCTATACCGATCACCATTGACTGTAACGTTGTGCCTTCATCGTTTTTGAAGAAGTACGGACCAATGATTCCACCAGCCCATAAAGTGCCCCAAACAGTCAGTTTTTCTAGATGTAACGGTGTTTCGACATACACTTGTGGATTAGCTTCACTCCAAATGCGGCAGTTTTGTTTGTTGACGTAGCCATTCAACCAGAAGTGCGCTTCATCACTAAACAAAATTCGCGTATGAAAATCGGGAACAACGGCAATCTCGTTTTGGGCCCATTCGACGAATCTACGCCTTGCTTGATCATATTTAAAATGTAATGCCACAAGATTATCTTTCGAATAAAAAAAAATTCATGTCAGTCGAATAATACATTGTTGTTTTATTGCAATTTAAAGTTCTATATATACCTCTAAAAAAACACCCTTTACAAGAATTTAAAGCTCATTCCTGTTATTAAGAGAAAGTGAATATTTTATTTATACAAAATAGCTTTATTTTGCAATACTTTCTAAACTTTTATTATAATATAATAAAAGAATATTAAAACGAGTGTTTAATATCTATATGTATCTTCCATACTAGATTAGGAATATTTTGTTGTTTACTATTTCGGGTTAAACTAGATAGTTTTGTACTCGTTAGTACAATGTCATGCAAAACTAAATATCTTTCTAATGTAAAATACACCTTTTTGTATTTGTGAAAAAAATACCTACAGTAAAAAAGGGAGCAACTTATCAACATATCAATGGATTCGATGCTAAAAATCTTAATTTAAGTGATAACAGCTCCTAAATTGTAAGTTGCAAATTCATTCAAAATACACATTATTTCTCACACATTTTAATGCCCTTTAAGGTATCCGACTACGTTCGGAACCGTGATTTTAAAAAAGCGCATAAATGGATCATTTTCATGATATTTAGTGTCACTTAGATTAGAGAATATACGTATAAAATTGTTTTAAGGACATTTTGACAAAAAAATTATTTAAATATAATATTTTGGCAAAAAAATAACTTAGAATTACCTTTTTTCAAAATGTTATCCTTTTATAAAAAAATCTTCCAAAATAATAATATTTCGCTTATATAAAGTAAAGACTTCTCCAGAGAGTCGGAACTACTTTTTTTTGAAAAATCCACATTATTTTCAGAGTTACAACCAATTGAAATAATTATCGGCGTTTTTTTTTCTTAAAATTTCTTCCCTCTGCTGTCGTAAAACATGGATAAACCCACTTCTAAGCTATATATTTCAAAAATTCTATTTTGAGCCTCTGTACAGAGGTCTGATCTATATACAGGCAAAATATTATTATAATAGAAGAATTTTTCGCAAAAGGAGAATATTTTGAAAATTAGTCATTCTATGTTCATTTTTTGTCAAAATGTTGTACTTAAGTATTTTTTTATTGTAATAATATTCTTAAAACAATTTTATGTACATTTTCTAATCTAAGTGACACTAAATATCATAAATATTATCCATTTATACGCTGTTGCAAAATTACAGTTCCGAAGGTAGTCGGTATACCTTAAAACAATGTTATAAGTGAAAAATATTTCTCAACGTGAGTGGCTACAAAAACAAAGTATAGAAATAAATTGAGCTCAGAATATGTGTAATGCGACTGCATATAATTTCAATAAACCTATATAGTTCGACAGTTTGCGTGAATAAATGCAAGCACATATAACAGTTACGAAACATCATGCATGAATAGGCGACACATGGATCACAGATTAATACTATTGATGAGTAAATTACATTAAAAGTAGATAAAACTGTTTCAATAATAAATTCAATACTTTTTTATTTGCCTTCATGTAAAGTACCTAAGACTTGTTGATCTACTTTAAATATTAATTTAAGGTATGTTCTAAGTGTACACGTGGAATAGGATTCCACGAAACTACTTTCAAGTTCTAGGGGTTCCACAAAAACAACTTCTAGTTCTAAGGATCCGTGAGTTGAAAAAGTTGAAGACCACTGTTCTACTGGATAGCGAAGTCAGAATATATATAATTTTAATGTTTCAGTTCTTCTGCACTTATAACAACTTTTCTAAATTCAGGTCCTATTCTTTAACACTGACCCAAAGATAGCCTTAATATTTTTATGTAGCTTAATTAACTATTGTAACATTTTGTTATATGTCGAAATCTTTGTCTTAATCTATCAATATTTTAGACAACTAGCCTTCGTTTGAATGTCTATTTCCACTTTTTTTTATTTGAAAAATAAAATTTCTCTCTCTCTCTCTTTATATTCTTAATCAGCACCTCTTAACTTGAACAGATGTCAGTCTGCGGAAATAATTTTACTTTTTGCAGCAATTAACAATAGTTAATCTTTTTTACTATTCAAATTTCTATTGCCACGTCAATATCACAGGAAAGGTCACAGGTTAGGTTATGTTATAATTTTAATTATACAATGGGTTATTATCAAATGAGGAAATGCTACAAGTGTGTTAAAAATGTTTAGTTGAATACAAAGTCTTACATGATCAGTCGGTTAAAAAATGCTTTGAAAATGTACTTCAGAAATCACAATTTTTCACCATTGATAATGTAAAGTACTATAATAAGCACAATTCTTTAACTTAATATATACAGGAAAAGTTATTTATGTGCATCGATATTTGGTTATTTACAAGTGTATTTTGATTTTATTTTCCAGCGCATTCCAATTCGTCGCGTGGGGGTACGCATTTTCTAATAATTGCCGTTACACCGTTTCTTCACACTCTTCAGACCAGTCAGCGATTTCCAAACTTTTTAATCACTCAACTTCTATTACAAGAAGATTGATATAAAAGATGGGCGTACCCGATGTAATATAATAAAGCGTAATAACGGATGTGCAGGGTGGGCCAAATAAGACCTATAGATGTTAAACACATGAAGGAAAGTTTAGAACTGGGCACCTTCCGATCCGAAAACGAGTATCTTAGCCACCATGCTAAAATGATCTTCATCGCATGGAGGCTATTACTGGTTTATATACAAATCACACCGTCACACTACTCCCTTGCCAATGATTCGGCGAATAGGCGAACGAACGATACCACATTCGTGGCGAGCGTGTGAGCAGTTGCGTCACTTTGTGCGGGTTTGTGGGTTGCGTCATCGTGTGTGACGGCTTGGTTGCCTTTATGGTGGGTAGATGGCGCCACGACTGCTGTGGCTCTCTTTGCACGGCCAGGGTCACCAATGATGGGAAGATTAGAACTGGGTCACCTTCCGATCCGAAAACGAATATCTTAGCCACCAAGCCAAAGCGATCGTCATCGCATGGAGGCTATTACTGGTTTATATAGATATCACACCACCACACACAGATAAATTTTTTATTTTTTGATATAATTATTTTTTCTTTTTGTAGGTTATAATTGAATTCTTGGAAATCTATTATGGAATCCTGCAGTACAAAACAACGCGTTAAAGTTATCGAGTTTTTCTATTCTTGTCAACGATCAATTGTTATGACACAGTATAAATATCAGCAATATTTTAATTCAAGATCAGCTCCCACCGCCTTCACGATTAGGAGTTTGATCGATCGTTTGGGGGAACTAGGTTCAGAGTCCGACCGTCCTGAAAGAGGTGTCCATCGAAATATTCGCACTGAAGACAAAATGAAAACTGTGCGGCAGATTTCTTCGAGAATGAGGATGGAACTCTGGAAAGGATTTCCGGAGCATCTAACAGAACAAAGATTGAAAACTTTTTGCAGCTAATGGTGGAGCAGAATCCTTATTTGTGATTTCAACAAGATGGAGCAACTGCGCTCATTGCTATTCAACCTGCTGCGTGAAATTTTTAGCGAACATCTGATTACAAGAAATTCAGATTTCCCTTGGGTACCTCGTTCGCCAAATTTAACTCCGTTCGACTTTTTCTTATGGATATATTTAAAAGGCAAAGTTTATGTTAATAAACCAGAGACTATTAGACAGCTGAAGCAGAATATTCGAGACGAAATACTGAGCCTTCAACCAGAAAAATTACGTGGTGTAATGGAAAACACGATAAAAAGAGCCAATCTCTGTATCGAGAAAAATTGTGGACATTTGTCTGATGTCATATATATATATATATATAATACATTATTTCCATAAAATATATTTAATGCATAAAAAATAATCAAAATAAATGATTATTACAAGTTATCCGTGTTTAATATTAGTAGGTCTTATTTAGCCCACCCTGTATAAATAAGCTTTACAGGACTTTTTCCTGTGCAAAAAAAGGAAACAAAGTGACTACTCGGTTTTCTTTGTGTCGTTAGCTACTACTTTTTACCATCTTTTTGAAAGTATTCGAATTCCGAGTGAACGACAAGCCATGAGTGACACCAAATTTGTTATTGGGAGTCATTTTTAATGATTCTATAACGATGTTTAAATTCACAACTTAAGTGGTATTAAATTATTAGATAATTAAGCCGACCATCCGGATAAGAATAGTATAAAGTATGAAACCAAATGTATTAAAGTACCAAAATGGGAAGCATGATTGTTTTTTTTAACTAAAAATAGGATTGAGAAGATAATTTAAAGAGCATTATAAAATATAAATATATAAATACAAATGTTCTTACATAAAATGTTAATACCAATCCTTTATTCTCAAATTGATTACTTTGTTCTGAATTGAAACATATATTATTATTAGTAATGAAAATCTTGGATATCGGGAAAATTGATAAATAAAAGTGAGCTATATGGACTACTTCAATATTCAGGATTCAAAAAATAGATATTTTATTAAAACTCTTAAAAGTTAACACAATGAAAAGAAAATCCCCTTAAAGATGTTTTTTTCTCTCTCTCTCTCTCCTCAGAATTAAAAAAAAAGTTCTAAAAATATTTTTAAATAAGACCTATTAGCGGAAAGAACATAGATTGACAAAATAAGTCATTAAAAGACTAAAATTCACAAAGCATCTGGGGAAATTAAAAATATATCTCGTTCGGAATTAAAAAAGGTAAATGGATACTTTTCATGAATACGTTCACTTAGATTAGAATCGGGATTTTAAAAAAGCGCATAAATGGATACTTTTCATGATATTTCTATTATAATAATATTTTTGTGTCACTTAGATTAGAATAAAACATGTATAAAATTGTTTTATTTTATACATTTTGACCAAACCAAGTTATTTAAATACAATATTTCACAAGATGTCAAACTTTGAAATGCGTTTTTACGCGAAAAGTGTTTTTTTCGCAAAAAAATAACTTAACAGAATAACCTTTTTATTTCAAAATGTTATAGTCAATCCTTTTTATGAAAAATTAAAATATTTCTTATCGCACTTCTATTATAATAATATTTTGCCTGTATACATTTTTACTAGTTCAGATAATTTTTTTTTCTCTGTTTTTTCAAAATATACTATATAAATATAAAAATAACTTAACTATGATTTTTTTTTCAAAATTCACAACTATGATTTTTTTTTAAAAATTCACATTATTTTCAGAGTTACAACCCATTGAAATAATTATCGGTGTTTTTTTCTTCAAATTTCTCCCCTCTGTTGTCGTAAAACATGGATAAACCCACTTCTAAGTGAAATATTTCAAAAGTTCTAGTCGAGCCTCTGTACAGAGGTCTGAGCAATATACATGCAAAATAGTATAATAATAGAAGCATTTTTCACAAAAGGAGAATGTTTTGAAAATGGGTCATTCTATGTTCATTTTTTGTCAAAATATTGTACTTAAATAATTTTTATTGTAATACTATTCTTAAGACAATTTTATATACATTTTCTAATCTAAGTGACACTAAATATCATAAATATTATCCTTTTATACGATTTTGCAAAATCACGGTTCCGAACGCAGTCGGATACCAGGCTGTTTTCGGTTAATGTTAAAGAATAGGCCCCGAATTTGGAACATTTTTTCAGATATAAAAGAAACTAAAAATTAATATGATATTCTGGCTTCACTATCTTTTAGAGAGCAGCATTTTTTATCATACTTCCCATTTTTAACCCAGTTGATTCATTTTTTCTGGTATAAAATGTGTTTCGCCTTTTTTATCCTATACCGTAATGTTAAATGGGCCTTGCCTTCACGTATTAAAACAAAAAAGAAAGTATGCGCGGAATATTTTGAAATTTTTAAAAATACTATATTGTTAACAGAGGTACGAGTTATAATATTGCAAATTTCCATGGAAATTGGATAATTTTTCTGTCTAAAAATGTGCTTCGAGTTTAGCTAGAGCTCTCGTACTTTTACCGAAAACAGCCTTAAAGGAGAAAAATATTTGTGTATTACCCTCCATTTATATATTTTTTAAGAAAGTAAAAATAACTTTTAATGGTGAATTTATATAACTCTTTGTTTTTGTATATTTTTGTGCATAAGAATAAATATTGAGAAGCTGTTATAAAATTTCCTTGTAAAAAGTATATACATGGTAAGTAAGTTTATTTTTAATATATGTAATACATTATTATTATTATTATAAAATGAAAATATATAAAATAAATTCATTCAGTACTTTGCTTCGTTCAACTTTTTAAAGAATATTCTTCTATTTTAGGTTAAATAATTATTGATAAAATATTAGTGTCCAACACACACACAGTAACAAATCTTTTTAAGAGGACTCCGTACCCTTTGAACAATTTTTTTTATTTATGTATTTAAAAATTATATTTTAGTATTTCATAGTTTCTATTCAAGAAAATGATACGAGATGAAATTTTTCACATATTATTCGCACAATTTTAAAAATTTAAGTATTTTGAAGAAAATTTGGAAAATTTTAAAATTTTGCTCCTTTTGTAATTATTAATTATTTAACCAGAAATTTTTTGTAATATTCTTAAGGATGTTCTAAACACCTTTAGAGGTCGATTTTACAATAACTTAGTTTTGGAGAGAAAAAATAAAATGTTGATATGCATGCTAAAATTCAGCGAAAAAACCTATATCTCGTACATTTTAATTTTTTTTAAAAAAGTATTCAGAGTTTACAACAAAATGGATCCCTAATTTTGCTACATGCTTTGTATATATAACATACAGGAAAAAAATTGAAGTGATTGGTAAATAATTGTGGAAGGAGTAGCCTTTTGAATGCACTAATGTATTAAAAAACACAAACTGAGAAAAATCACTTTAAGTTTATAATTCTGAAAAAATAGTTATAATAAGCTTAAATAAGGTTAAAGTACCATTTTAAGACATTAGTTATATATTTTCTTAAAGTAATTTCATTTTCGTATTTTTTTAGCCCATACATTTTTATAAATGATCAAATTTAGAAAGTACTAATTTCACAAGAAAATTCAAGAAAAATGTTTTAAAACAATTTTTTTCTGTCATGACAGAAATTTTAATTTTTTTCTTCACATAATGTAAGCATTATATTTTATGAACAACATATGAGGAATAAGAACTGAAATTAGGAAATTAGTAATATAAAGTACCGTAATACAAGTTTTTACATGCACGTATTTCACAAAGAAAAAAATTACGTTATTGAAATGCTTCGGTAATATATACATACTGCTTTATATACATTATACTTTCTTTTTTATAGTTATTATTTCTCTTTTTAAAATAGATTTTTCTTATCAAAACACTTTTTGCTTAGCCTTTTTTTTCTAAAAAGGGGGCATGGTCGAATTTTCTAAATTGTTAATTTACATTTTTCAAATGAAATTTTATCCAACTTCTAACTTTGCAAAATGCAAAAGTGGTATATCAATCGAAAGATAGTAATGCAAAGAATAAGATTAAATAATAATAAAAAAACATAGTTCCGCCATTTTTGGGGTACCAAGTCCTCTTAACATAAAATTCCCAAATATATGGCAAATTGAATGATTTTAGGTCACTATGCATATGTCCCCTTTAAAGAGTCACGTTTATACATATTGAAAAACACTTGAATCAAAACACGTGAGTTGAGATATGTTATTCGTGTATTATGAGATTGAATTATGATTAACAAACTTTTGTTAAACCCTTCATTCAACAGTTATAAATTATTAGAAAATAAATACATTTTTATCTAATACACTTGAAGGTTAGAGTTTGGAACATACATTCTGTTACCAGATTTTTGCATTTTTTACTGTTATTTATTTGATCTGTCATTTTAAGTGCAATGTTTTGTAAAAAAAAAAAAAAGATGCGTACATTTTTGGAAAAATAAATACAATCGCTTCACCTTCTGATAATAGTCCGAAAGATTAAAGGAAATGCAGTGTTAAGGTCGTCGAAGGACGCTAAAGCTACAAGAAAAGAAAGATAACGAGTAGGTTTGTTGTGATCTTTTAATGTAGAACATGTTTTTTAAAGACCAATTCGAAAAAAAATAAGCAACAATTTTCTATAACATTATTCGTACCTAGTAAACAGCTTTGCTTTGAAGATAAAATTGTATAATAGGCATATAAAGAGTATGTTGAAAGCTGTTTTTTAAACGTTTAAAGATCCTTTAGTAAATTTAAATAAAATAATTTTAAAAACAAAATGTGTGCTAGCGTGAAATTTCAATAGTCAACAATTCCGTAGAGAATTATTCTTCTTTTTCAATTAACGTTTAGCTTAAATTTCTCTGTCACGTTTTCTATTTTTAACCCCTTAAGTGGTCCTTTTTTTACCCAAAATGCTTCAAAACAAATAATATACATATAAAAAAAAATTTTAAGTAAATTATTATTTAAATCAACAAAGAACATTTTTATGCACTTTTTATTATTAAAAAAAATAGTTACAATTAATATAAATATGTAGTGTACACATATGACAGAATCACAACATTAAGTGACAAAATAGAAAGCGATTTTCCTCGCAATTTTCTATTTTCCTTTCTACATATTGTGTTGGACTATTTTTGCTTGTGTATAGCTATTTATTTATTGATTAAATTTAATTTTGCTATTAAAATAGTATAGCAAAAAAGATATCACATTCTCAGAAATTAGGCCATCCAAGATAAGATTATAACCCACGAACATTTAGATTAGAAGTAAAACGCTCTATCCATTGCGCTACTGGGACACGACGAACGAATTTTCTTTCTATATATACTGTTGGAATATTATGTTTGTTTGTTACTATTCATTCATATTTTAATTCAATTAATGAATTGATATTTGAAAACACTGTGTATTAACATCAAGTGTTATCCACTACAAGTTTTAAAAAAATGTATTTGAACTTGAATGAATGAATAGAAAGTATTTTATTAACGAATTGAAAATTTGAACAAGATATATATATACACTCATGTCCATAAACTAAGGATAATGAAGTTCAGGCAAAGAAAGAGACAGAAGCAAAACAAATTTGACTTATTTGTAAAGTCTATTTATTAAACAAAAGGTAAAGAGCAAAAAAGATGCTATATGTTTAACATAATGACTAAAAATTGCAATTTTTACTCCCTGGAGCAAATTTCAAAAAAGAACCTATTTACAAAAAACAGTATAACATGGTTAGTATGATGGTTAATACGGAGTATGTCTCTCGGACGATGCAATGCATGCCTTACACCGCCTAGGCATGCTGAGTATCAATCTGATCTTGGGGAATATTACACCACTCAACAAGCAATGCCTTCCAAGACAGGTGGGAGGGGGTTGACGGGCTGCAATTCGTCGGCCAAGCATATCCCACACATGCTCTATTGGATTCAAGTCCGGGGAGTATACTGGCCAATCCATACGGGTGATATCCTCCGATTGAAGGGATTCGTCTACAATGTTTGCACGGTGAGAACGGGCGTTGTCCTCCATAAACAGAAATTCAGCACCCATAGCACCCCGAAACAAACGTACATGTTGTTCTAGAATGACATCCCGATAGATGTGGCCTGTCATCGTTGCACTCTGAACATGCAGGTCAGTTCTGAAACCAAGAATAATTCCTCCCCAAACGAGCCATCCTGCACCACCGTAACGGTGTCGTTCAATGGTGTTCTCTTGCTGGTAACGGGTACCTGGCACTCTCCATATTAAAGTCCGGCGAGAATCAGACTGCAAACTAAACCTGGACTCGTCGGAAAACATCACCCAAGACCACTGTTGTGGTTTCCACAATGCATGCTCTCTACTCCAGGTTAATCGCAGGCGACAGTGAGTTGCGGTAAGTGGAACACATTTGACAAGTCTACGAGCATATAGACAAATGTGCTCTAAGCGTCTGTACACGGTCTGCCTTGAAACTGTCGTACTGGTAGCTGAAGAGAGCTGACGGACAGGTCTGATGCTGTGCTCCATTTGTTTCTTTTGGCAGTAACTGCCAAATATACCGGTCCTCATTCGGCGTTGTAAGTCGGGGGAGACCTGTGCTGTAACATCTACTCACATTACCATCATCTTGGAATCGTTGCCAAAGCCTGTAGATGACACTCTGGGCGATTCCAAGTTCCTCGGATACTTCCAGCTGGGTACGTCCACATTCCAGTCGTCCAACAATTCTACCACGTAAAAAATCATCCAAATGCTTCCTTTGTGCCATAACTATGTTCGGAGAGAATTATTAAAAAGTTACTGAAATAGAAATTTTAAATATTGTTCATTATAGCTTCTGCCAGAAGGCAGGTTTTTCTTCGTCGGAAAGTTCTTGTGAACAATTTTACTTTTTTGCCACCATTCCTTATATACTCCTCTCTTACACTCTCGTCATTGTGACGTACTATCCGCGCCATCTGGTGGTTCCCTGTAATTTGCATATTCTTCTTCGAGATGTGTGTGATAATTCTACAGGTGAAAATTTTATTTTAGATTTCAATTTCTGTGTGACTCTGAATTATCCTTAATTTATGGACATGAGTGTATATACTAACATAGTGTATATAAATATTACTAAACACTATATTAATTCCTGCCTTAACCACAAAAAAATGCCGGATGAAAAGCATTTCAGTAACATAGACAAAATGCATCAACTTTTCAAAACACTAGCACAAAATAATGCACCACACGAATCAAAGAAAAAAATAAAATACCAGTACCCGTACAGCGTACGGGCAAACCACTTCAGGGGTTAAATTATTTTTGTTCTTCTTGTTTTTACATATAATTCAATATTTATCTTGCTAACGCTATATACAATTCTTATACTTCAATTAACAGAACGTATATATATTTTCGAGATTTTAAAATAATTATTTCTAAACGTAAATCTACTTTTAATCTAAATTATGCAGTCATTCTAAGTGGCCACGGTGTCTAAATTGCAATGTCACGGACTTTTGGGTGGCGAATCACGAGTTCGAGTCCTAGTGTCACTGAAGACCCGCCGTGTAGAGGGGCTCATGCATGTTGAACCTGTCAAGGCTCAAAGTTCTCCCGTTTGGAACGATGTGGGAAGTCAGAGAGGGGGCAACAATTCAGGAGTCATCCTCTTTACTTGACCATGGTTCAAAATTACGTGGTCTGTCGCCTTTATTATGCGAAAATAGTAAACACTGCCTCATTACGATCTTTCTAAAAGAATATTCAACTGTAAATATGTAGTAGATGATGTTGCAGGGATTTTATGGTAAGTATTTTTTACCTACTGATTTGCCAAGTTGATTCATTGTTTTGTCAAACAAAAATGCAACAAACTATTAACAATTGCATTAATTAAGAAAAGTGATTTAATTACAAGTCTGAGTACTATATTACAAGCACATTCACAAATATCATTTGTTATATTTCAACTCTAGCTACAAATTTTATTAGCTTTGTTACACGTTAAGCATGATTAAAAATGTTATTCCCTAAATTACAAGTATATTGCAAATGTGATATAAACGGTTATATCATTGTTTTGTTGGATTAAATGGACAATTTTAAACCTTTTGGCCTTTTCTTTTCCTCTTATGGCAATCCAAATATGTTCAGTTCTTATAATGAATAAGACCTACTACTTGGAAATCGAAGCAACAATGTAGTGATATAAGTTTTTAGTTATGTACATTTCATGTGTGATAGTAGAAATGTAGTTACAAGAAAGAGTGCCCCAAAAGATGCAAATCAAAAATGACCAAATTATACGAATTATCTGGAAAAACAAAATATTCTCCAAATTTTATAAACTACCCGGTATGGGCAGCTGCCCTGCATTTAACAAATAGCATATAAGAGAACGAACCGACAGATTTCGCAATAGTCACGTTACTGTGTTGGCGAAGGAAACCAATTAGTGGAACTGTTTATTAACGCAGATGGAACGCATCGTAGTAGAAAAGCCAGATCCCTACCACGGAGACAGTTCCAATAGACAAACGAGTTTATAAGGGCTTACGTGATCTAATTTAGGAGAGAAATCAATCTGCAATGAAAAATCACCTACACTGTCTTCGGAGCACCAACTATTACAAAAATGGCCATAAAAAATAACGTGCTACGTTAGACGGGTCTCATTAAGACCAGAAGGACGTCAGCGCACGGGGTCTTCCCATCGACATGTAGCAGCATGTTGTAGCGTATTGGGAAAATAGATGATTATATTGAGATTTATTACGTCTGCATTTTTTAATTACAATATTTGCTTAGAGATAAAAGTTATTCAATATACCACATGTTGCTTCAGAAAATTTTGGTGATAAGAGGAGAGAGAGCAAACTGATCTTTCCTTTCCAGTTGTTTAAATGGATACCCTCTTACCTTTCTCCTGGGGTGGGGTGGTCCTTTTTTACTTCTCGAATTCCACTTGAGGTTAGGCTTCCAGGTGCAATGTAAAAGGTTTTTGTTTATCACTATGCGCTGTCGGTGTGATATCACATGAAAGAATTCTGCAATATTTTAGGAGAACACGTGTTGTGATGTGGACGGAGTAATTATATCTGCATAGGATGTTCGATCTTTCTACAATGTGTAGAACGTTTGGGAGTAGTTATCTGCCAGCCGAAGATAATGATAAATGAAATTGGCTAATCTTGACGATCGGATAGCATGAAAGTTAGTAAAACTTTTTTTAACACATTCAACACCGATCTCGCACCAGCGCGTGATGTTTTGTTATCGCTGAAGAACAAAACACGCGCCGGCTCCTGGTATGGGAGTAATGTTCAAGGTGTTAGTCACGCACTGTAGACTGACAGCTGCAACACGACGTTTATTCTTCAGTTTCATCGGCATTATGTTTCTGATATGTATGCTGGTATGCGCGCGCGTGGTTAGAAACTAATTGTAAATGCGTATATGGTTTTCAAATTTATTACTTTATCATCTATCTGCAGAACTTGCACGTATAATGATAAAAGATGATGAAATTACAAATTTGTTAAATGAACAATTGAATGATTTTATTTATGACAGTGACGAGGAATTCATTCTCCCTAGAGAAGTCAGTGAAATTTCGGATGCTGAAAATGAAGAAAATATCATACAAGAGGTAACATGTCAGAAGTACGAATACGTTGTAGTAGAAAACTTAACGTGGGAAAATGATTCAACATCTAAAGGACAGTTTTCGTTCTAAAAAACAGAGTATTTGCTGCAATCTATTGTGAGCGAAATTCCAATCAGGTAACATGAACTCAAACTACATAAAGAAAAAAAGCAAATAAATATTCTCTTTTCCTAAGTAAAACGTCGACACTATCTGCAAAGTTAATGTGGCCGTGATTCAGATTTATGAGTTTTCTTTTCCTCTCTATTTGCTGCTTTATTAAGAAGTTAGAATGAGAAAAATTTTCCTCAGAGTATTGGTTTTGAAACATAAACAATAATATAAAAGAATCAAGATGTATACCTTATATTACTACTAGTCATTACCTGCCTGCTTCTCTGGATAATTCATGATGCTGTATGAATATATATACTGTTTATATATATGAATTGCTGATACCTAATTTTTAGCATTAAGCGTTTGATTGTAATGTAAAATATTTTTGTAACCCTCATTTCTTGACTTGAAAAGGACAGCCCTTGAATTTCTAATATTAAAGTAGAACGAACTTTTACGTTCCCGTATCTCACTTCCCTAAAGTGCTTTCCTCAAAACCCAATTTTAGTGGATCTCTACTCAGCAAAATAAACATGCTTACCGAAATTCAAGTCTAAGTCTAAAAGTTACGGAATTTTCTTTAAAGAAATAAGCCAGTAGCCCTCTTGCGAGTCGATTCCCGAAAGATCCTTTCTTAACGGATTTCAACTCCGCAAAAGAAACTTGCATACCAAATTTCATTGCTGTTGGTCTAGAGAAGGGGGGGGGCGAACCTTTATGCATCAACGCGCCATTTCTTTCTAAAGAAGTGTTTAATGAGGTACAGACGTGTCGTCAAATAATTCTGACATATGATTATTAGGAAAATAATAAAACTAAATTCTAAGAAAACACAAAACTATTTACTACGAAAAAATACCTTTTGCACTGTATAGTTATAAATCTTTTAGTTGTAAATGTAATTCAAATTAAAGTAATATTAGTGTGAGTTCTATTGTTGAAGATTGTGGATGACAAATAACTTATATTAGGATTGTAAGATATTACTTTTAGTATAGAATGCATGCTCACTTAGAGTCATCTGCCAATGGGTTTTTAAGAAATCAATTATTTTTGCTATGGTTCACTTTCTTAACAAGAAGATTTGCGATTTGTTTCAAAATGTCGTTTTACAGACGATGTTCTGCATATCACTATTTCAGAACATAAAATATACGCCGCTTTTGTCGCATGTACTAATAATGCCATATTTCTAGATTCATTAAATTTAAAATTCTCTGTGTTACACTTATTACTATCTTGCCCTTTTTATTCTTTTGCTGAACTAGCCATGTTAAATAACACTTAAAAATAGTAAATGTAACACAAATAAACTTTAAAATACAGTTGTGTCAATGAAATGGACTATGCTATCCGTAGACAAACTTTGCCTCATTAGCATTTGTAGTCCACGACGTAACTAAGGCAAGACAATAACAAACGAGTGTGCTCCCCGCCGCACCTCGACCGATCACTCGCGTTTGCTCGCAATACTTCATAGTAAACTTTGTTATTTTGAAATAAAATGCAAGCTATTTTGATCGCTGGAGAGCCAAAATATTATGCCGCGTGCCAATGGTTCGCCATCCCTGGTCTAGAGATTCGAAAACGGGAATATTTTTTATTTGTACGCTCCAGTAACTCCTCCCTCAAAGGGGTTGATTTCCGTGCAATCCATTCTTAGCGGATCTCTATTCAACAAAAAAAAGAAAATATGTCTACCAACAAGTAAATAGGTCTAATAGTTCAAAAAACATGAATTTTCATCAATATCACCTCTTAGTCATTCTCAACTCCCTTTTAAAGTCGATTTTCGTAAAATCCGTTCTTAGTGGACTATACATGAGAGGAACATGCCTACCAAATTTCATATATGTAGGTCTACTAGTTTAAAAACAGGAATGTTTACTTATAACGCCCTTTAATCCTTCTCAACTCTCCTTGGGAGTCGATTTTTGCAAAATCTGTTTTCAGCGGATCTCTACTTCCTGAAAGGAAATTGCCAGGCAAATTCCAAGTCTGTAGGTGTCTAATAGTTCTGGAAATATCGTGATGAGTGAGTCACTTTATATATATATATATATATATATATATATATATATATATATTAGCGTTAAAACCTATTAAGTACATTACCAAGATCTTAAGAATTAATTTGGATAATTTAGATACGCATTAATGTCTAATATAATACAACATATAAAATGTTTTAGAAATTTTATATTTTATACTTGTTGCATTAACGGTAAAAATATATTAAGGCACATCTGCCAAACAGCTTGACTCGCAGATGTATGCACATTTTTAGGGTGCGTATTCATGGGTTGATTGATTGATTGAATATTAACGTCGCATTGTTCAGCTACACGAGGGCTTTTGGCGACGGACCACATAATTTTGAACAATGGTCAAGTGACGTGGACGACACCTGAGCTGGCACCCCCTCTCCTAACTACCACACCACACCAACGGGAGGACGTTTCAGCTCTCGACAGATTTAACGTGCATCGCTGCCCTACACGGCGGGTCTTTAGTAGTACTGGGCTCGAACTCGTGACAAGGTAAGCCACGATCCGATACCTATACCACTCGGCTACCGCAGCCACGCGTATTCATGTGAGAGGAGCACAGGGTAGACGGGGGCAAGATGACTATGTTAACAATTGTTGTTGTTTATTAATTTATTTTTAAGTATAGTAAAATTAATTTTATATGAACTGAGAGAGTAGACCTTTGTAGTATTAAATGTATTACCATTTAATTTTTCAAATAAAAAAATAAAGGATAATTTTATTTTTTCATAACCGTAACGAATCGTCATCGTGAACATATGTTACATGGTATAACAAATGATAACTGTGTTTTCACATCTTACACATCTTATCAAACTAAGCGTAATGCATTGTAACGTAATGTTGAAGTGTTTAGTTGTACAGCTAACTATAGTCAGAAATAAAAATGCCATTTTCATAATTGGGACATTCCTCATGCCATCACTCTTGGCATTTACAGCAATGGATCCATTCTTCTGTTGGAGGGTCACAATATTCCTCTTCACAAGCAGAACATCGTATAACACCATCCTTTGAAGCTGATGCAACTGGACTGTGTTGGTTTGGATTTTATAGGCTTAGGCCTGCAGGAACTTGGTTTGAGTTTCTTTACTACCATTTAGCTTCACGAGCTTCTTTTCTCTGTTTTTTTTAACTTCCTGTTCTTCCTTCTACTTTTCCCTTTGTTCTAACATTTCTTTATTTTTTTTCTCACGGGTTGTTTTAGGCAATGATTTGAGATCAAAAACACTAACAGGCTTCTTTGGTGCATCGAAATCAGCCTTTGCCATAAGTTCTTGTTCTTCTGGAGGGTTTATATGTTGGTTTTCTACTACCGGGGTCTGATTATTAACACTATTATTCTCAGTTTCATCGCCAACAACAAAATGGTCAGTAGTTTTAGAAGAGGCAAAGTCATGTTCGCTAAACACAAGAGGATTATGAGGCTTGATCCCACATTCTTTAAACCATTTATCGGCATTTCCAACTGTAGCTGCTTTGAAGTAAGCGGTGCTCAAAAGCTCACCAATTTTTTGTCTGTGATAGTTTGTCTAGGATGAGTGACCATAAAGTTGTTAGCGGATAGCAAAA
Source organism: Trichonephila clavipes (assembly GCA_019973935.1). Taxonomy (NCBI): domain Eukaryota; kingdom Metazoa; phylum Arthropoda; class Arachnida; order Araneae; family Nephilidae; genus Trichonephila; species Trichonephila clavipes. The sequence continues at coordinate 123,954 of BMAU01004130.1, read as the reverse complement.
AATGTCTTCCTCTGGTCGCCCCCTTTCGAACGACACCTTCCCCGATCCAATGCGCCTCTTAGCCCCAGAGGAGATAGAAACGCAAGGTCACCCGGATAAACACACAGACAAACAAGAGTTTACACGATTTAATAGAATAGACAACATAGTTTAATAAATTCCGAAACACGGGGCAAGATGACTTCCCATCTTGTCCCCGTACTATTGTTTAACGAACCGCTGATAAGAGAGCCAGTAGTGTCCAGTTGATGCTGATACTTAGTTGAAAACGGAAAAATTAAGACATTCGTCATTTTGCCCCGGTCTCCCATACTTAAAAAAAATTTCAACGAGTTTTCACAATCCTTGCGAAAAGATTGAAACAATTGCAAAAACACTGGAACATCATTTGCCAGTGAGTTCTGGAAGCTCACAAGCAGGGGAAAAAACCAACCAATTACGCAGTGATATCTTAAGATTTCTTCAGGCCACGGGATCCTATGAAAAGTAGGTCCTATCTCCAAACCGTTTAAGTTTACAGCATCAAATACTCATACAAACGGCAATCGCAACAAATGAATGTACCTAACTCCCACTCTCACAAACCTGGACACAAACTGACTCAACTGATCGCCATCTTAAGACTAAACGAGTAACGATGAAATGTGGATGTAGGCATTAGTCCAGAAAGGGACATTGAGTCAAACTGCATAATAATATAGTCTTGTAGAACGGTTGCCAGTTGATATATAGTTCGATTTTCCAAATTTTTTCGGAGAATACACCCGGAAATAGCATTTGCCGATTAAAATTATTCGCATCAGGATCTCTTCTTCTCTAATGGGGCTGCGCATTGGTATTTAACCTTTACAGACCTAGTACATTTCCCAGGAGCTGGTATCCCTTTTTAGTGCGGCCCATAAGGCGATACCAATTACCGCAAGTAATCCTCTCCAGAGGGAGGCATTTGAGCTCTGGCGATGCGAATCGTACTTAGAATTTTAGTTTTGCCAAGGACACCCATAACAGGCACTCAAGGGATTTTTTTCCTGCTGTATCATCATACGGCATGGCTACAGTCGATTTTCTGCATCATGACAATCAACCGAATAGGTCCGGGATGCAACCTTAGGTGCAGAAGGCCAGCGGCAAACCAACCACGTCACTCAGCCGGCTCGTATCATGATCTTATTGGGGCAGAGTCGAGAACGAGACAAGCCCTTCTTACTCGAGACAGAGTCCGAACCCATTTAATCTACGCTTGAAGACATCCCTGCATTTAGGAACCATGTCGTTCTAATCATCTGACCGGAAGGAAGGGATTCTCTATCGTTTGGCGCTTAATATTAAGAATAAATCTGCTAGTCAAACGCCGTTTAGTTCTCCTTTTTACTTCTAAAACTCCCACTGTTGCAGATGGTTCGCTTCTCCCACCCTGGATTGATAGAAATTCTTTGTGAAAATAATTTCAACAAACGGTTCATGAGCTGTTCGGTTCGTGTATACACACCTTAAAAGTTGAGGCACGAAAAAAGATTTCATATACGAGTTTTTAAAATTTTTTATTTTCCAAACCGTGTTTAATGCACTAACCTGTGAAACGTAATGAAACTGACAACAATCCAAGTAATGAATAGAAATGAGCTAATATTTTTGTGCACGTGACGCCCGATTAAAGTAAATACGCATACCGTTAAAATTCGCATAATTTATGGGCGAGTCTAAAAAATAAGTCTGGGAAAAGCCCGAACTTGCGCATATGCTAATCTACAAAAACATTTGAAAGTTCAGTGAATAAAGTAAAAATATTTTTGTTAAAATTGCACGCACACAGAATTGGTTTCTAGTGCGCATATAGAATTGGTTTTTCATTCATTTTTAGTTTACTTGATGTGCGTTGGAAATCGATAGCAAAATCATTAGGGTGAAGCTAAAAACATTTCTTTCTCTCTTTATAAACAGACTTCAAAGGCTTAATTTTAGTAAACTATTAAATATCTATCTAACAAAATTAACATATCAGTTTTTTTAGCCTTAAAAAAAAGTTCTAATTTATTTTACACAACACTATACATAATCATTTCGTTTTTTGTTGGCAGAACTTCCTTTAAAAAAAAGGCAGGGGAATTGCTACCCCGTATTAGCCGTATCGATGATACGGGGCTTTCAAGGTGCAGGTGCTCCAACACGTGTAACTACAGTCCACTAACAGGGCTCCCATATCTAAAAAAGGGCCCGCGAAAGAATTTTGATACAGGACATCCTCAGAGCTAGCTTCGCCAGTGGGGAGGGGGGCATTTTTGTCTTTTAATAATTAAAAATCAAACTACAGCTACTATACTTGATTAAAAACAAAAGAAATAAAAGTATTTGTCCAAAAAATAGATAAATGAGATAAATAAATTTAAACACATATTAATATTGAAACCTGTTCTAAAAATCAAATATCATTAAACAGTGTTTAAAATTTTAAAGACACTCATCTGGTATAGTAGCTAGTGATGCTGACTGCTATGCCGTAGTGCCTGGGTTTGAATCCCGGAGAAGCCATGGATGTTTATAAAAGTTCACGGCATGGAGGTACTCTAAATAGCCATCGAGCCGCAAGTCCTCCCGTGAGGTTAGTGGAAGGGGAAGAGAGGTAGGAGGCCTCTGACCACTTTCAGGGTGTTCTTCCTCAAAATTGGGTTGGAACCTTGGCAAATTGTACTGTCACCTGTATGGTGCTCAAGGCTACGGCAAATGACAAGCGTACACCTAGCCCCTTGCCACGAGGAATTTCTTGGGCCGTGATCTGATGTTAGTGTCGATCAAGTGGCATAAATAACAACAAAACCATAATTTTTAAAAACTACATAATTAATTATGGTACAATAATTTTTAATATTTTTAGAAACTTCTTAAAATCGCTGAGTGTTTTCGCAAGAAATATGAAATTTGAAATAGAACATTCTAAAATGTGTTTCCTATCTCGGTGTTTTATTTTTCTATATATAAAGTGTTCAACATTATTTATAAATTTTACAAAAAATAATTAGTATAATAAAACTATATTTAAGAGAAATAGATCTAATTAACAAGGTTGTATTTAACAAAAAGAAAAAGTTTACTTATAGTAATTTTTTATGTCATTTGTGTGCCTTGGACATTTTACACAGAAAATGTCTTACACCTTTTAAAAAAACTTTCAGCTCCAATTGTTTGTATATTTTGTTAACGGAACCACTCTTTATAAAACTGAATAGAAACTTTTCTTATGTTTTGAATAAAAATCCCATGAATATAAATTCAAAACATACAAAAATTTCAGATCCCCCATATAATTTTCACTATTTTAAACATTCCTTTTCGAACATACAAATTAATGAAATATTAAAAGTTGGAATATTCAATTCTAAAGCAAACTAAAAACTATTTAATAATTTCTATATAATCACGAACATTATATTATTGGCAATGATTTACGAAACACGAATTATGTGTCCTAACAACATAATCTTCAAATAACTTGATAAAACAATGGCAACGCGGAAGGAACAATTTCAGATTACAAGAATTTTAACGAAATCATAATCTTTTGCAACAACTTATCGGCAGTAGTTTCTATCAACCAGTATAAAACACAGCAACACTGTCTGCTATGGCAGAGAAATTTTAAGAGAAGATTCTGAGAGTACCACACTCACACAATTAGCCTAGGTCGGAGGTCACTATATTCCGGTCAGAACTCAACCGAAGCCTTTGGAACATACTCGGTTTGGTTTTCGACCGCTAGGCTGCGTTGCGTTCGCTTGTATAAGTGATGGCGGATCATATGTATTGTGATAATAGCAGTGCATGTGAATATGCCGTCCACGCGTTCCGTGATGGCCTCTAGTTTGGCCAGCGAATTGGCACGCTTTCGCAGAGGAGGTAAACAATTAAGAAAAATTTTGAAAGAGACAAAGCATGTGCATGAAAGTATAAAGAAAAAAGGATGTTACGGAAAAGGTAAGCGAAATTTTGTGCATTTTAATTATAGACGATGAAAAATGTTAGTTTCGGTTTCGGGTTCTCTTGTACTTGTCAATACAAAATGTAAATTCTTTAAATTTTATTTTAAATTTTTTTTGTTGGCATATTTTAAAAAAATTATGTCATAAAAGTTCATTTTTCCTGTAAAATACATGTTATGCTCTGCATTTAAGTCGTTTTAATTTACAATTGAAAGTTGCATTTATTTGAATGTAGCCAGTATTGTAAATCTTAAGCACTAAAGATTATCCTGATCATTGAATCTATGTTGAATATATTTTATTGCGAATTAATGTTTTTGCTTAAAGGAATTTTATTAGTAATTGTATATTAATATTAGGTTTATTTATTGTGAATTAATATTATTACTCTAATGCCCTGTTAAAAATTATTCTCTAGACTGTGGTTATCTAAATACTTTTAAATGAAATTATTGAATAAAAAAATTTTCAGTATTCGACTGATAAAATGTTAAGTATTTATCATCTGTGGAATTTTTATTTATAAAGGGAAAAAAAGTACTCATTTTAGTCTTACCGAATCTTCAATTTTTAGCTTTACTTTAAGTTATTTTTACTATTGATATTATAAAAATTGTTACAAATGTTATTCGAAAAAATTTCTTTAAGTTATTATTGCCATTTATATATATTCGAAATACAAATATGTAATAAAATTCTTGAATGTCAAACAGTTTTTATGTCTAAAAAAATCTGTAGAGTAATCACTATCTTTTCTTCTGTTCAAAAATATAAGGGGGTGGGGATGTAGAACATTCGCAAGGCTGTCTCTAGAAATTTCCATCCCGGTATTTTCTCTGCGAATCTATTTGATTTGCTTTTGAATATTCTAGAACTTTATCTTAATTTTTAATGCATTAAGCAAGCATACATTACTTCGTCAATTTAACCTAATTGGTTTGATATTGATACATCATTGCCAATCAATAAAATTCATCAATACATCAGTCTTCCAATGCTGTAAATTTATCAGTGTTTTCATGAGTATTCTATAAAAATAGAAAATATTCTAGAGAAATGAAACGTCGAAGTTTACGAGCACTTTATCACGTACTTTAAATGATTGAATTAATATTTTGAATACTTTATTTAAATTTTAAAATAAGTTTCAATGGTTTCCGAGAGTTGTTGAAGTATCAGAGGGTCAAATTTAATGACTAATTTTGTAAAACTTTTAGTATTTAAACATTTTGAAATTGCAGCTGTTAGATTTATCATTTGATAAATCCGGTTGTTCTAGACCGATTCGTTATTTGTTACAAGATAGAATCATTTAATTGAACACGTCTGATAGAATATCCGTGCTTGAAATTTGATAAACAGTTTCATTAATCAATATTTGACTAGTAAATACTTTTAAAATCCCGTCTACTCTTTTTATTTCCATCAATCATTTCGATTACAAGCCTCTGCCTATGTAAACACGTTTATGAATGGAAAGAACCTTGTTAATTTTTTTTCCTTTTGTATTTTTTGCTAAATTTAATTGCATATACAAGGATTTTGATACTTATTTGAATTTTTTTTTCTTAAATATAATGGATAGAATATTCAATCTTTTCACATTGCTTAAGACTAAACGGGCATATTTAGGAAAATTAAAAATGGAAAGCTAAACCCCTATTACATTGAATGAAACACTAATCAAAGAGCTAAATGTTAAGGAAAAATACAATTTAAAATTTCAATCTGTTGAGAATCTTGACTTAACTCTGGTTGTGTTTGTGAGTTATTGACGATCATGTGTAGTTAGTGTTATTATCTTTTAAACGAATATTTCCGCACTTTTTGTATTTGAAGAGTGAATCATTTTCATAAGTTTATTTTCCTTACTGCAATACATTTGCTGGTTGTACTGCGATGATTTTGAAACTTTTTTGTTCTACACACGAAAGAATTTTAATTGTTCTTTTACGGCTACGATTCTATAAAATCAATCTTCACACAACTTTATTTTAAATTTTCGCTACAATTTTTTAAATTATTATATTTAATCTTGCATCATTCCTTTGTAGATTCCGGCAATAGCATACCATATATAAATACAGAAGTCATGCATCTGCGATCGCATTTCTTCTAATTTCATTTATTAGACGTTCTTTCTTTTGCATATGAAATTTAGCAAAATTGTTATTCACAAGTAAAATGCGTGGGAGCGATAACTGTAGTAATAATTTTGAACAGTGGGTTCGATTCCCGAGACCAACAAAGACTCAAGTCTAGAAAAGTTAATGCTAATTAAATCTGTTGAAGTTTAAAAATTATGGTGCCAGATCGTATGTAGTTCTCGTCACCTGATCTTGGTTCAAAATTGGGAGCTCCATCACCAATAGCCATCGTATAACTTCTGAATACGACGTTAAGAGAAGTAAAATATAAAGAACAGATCTTGCAATTTCATACATTTTGCTTATGTCCTTTGAATAGTTGGTTTATTTATGCAAAAATTTTGAAACAAATTTTAATTAATATAGCATTATATACTTTTGATATTTTATAGCAATCAGTTTGGAAGCCAAAATTTTAATAAATTAAAAGAGCCGGCAAGGGAACATTGCTTCGCGATTCAGATAAGATATTTTCTTCCTGCGTAGTTATTGTACTCAAATGTTTTCTGAATCAAATATGGATTTGTGCCTTTCGTCGAGAATGGAGATTAAGATCAAACTTAATATCATACCTAAAATGGGTCCGATGACACGCCTGTTACACTGCGATGAAAAAAGTTGTAGGCTTCAAAAAACTTGAAAATCAATGTACGCAAATAATAAATCAATCAGTCGAGATTAATAAATTGATTTGTGAAACGTAGTGCAATATCTCGGTAAATATAATCTTTCCTAAAATATTTTCCACTTGAAGACCCGCTTTGTGGAAAAGTGATCACTTGAAATTTGACTCGGAATCCTCACGTTGATGTGGTACACGATTGGACAGTTTGATGTTAGTTCATGCGTCGTCCTTGTCAGTTGGCTGTAATTCAAAATTGCGCGGTTCATCGTCATTAGACCTTGTGGCATTTCAAAATGCGATGTTAATAAACAATTAAAGCAATCCTTGGCAAGTTATTAGATTTTAGAAAATAATCTTCATTACAGACATTGCTTTCTTTTCGTAACTAGATGGACTGTGTTGTATCTGAAGTCTTACTATAAAAATCTCAGCATCAAGTTGGAGACTTACGATGACATCACAAATACCCGGCACTAAAACTAAAATTCCATTGAGGTTGTTTCAAATTAGATCTTTGATTCTCTTAAGGCTATCTTCGGCTAATGTTAAAGAATAGGAACCAAATTCGGAATATTTTTTCAGATATAAAAGAACTCAAACATTAATATTATATTCTGGCTATACTATCCTGTAGTGAATCACTTATTTTATCATACTACTTTTTTTTTTATCAGAGTTGACATATTTTTTCTTTTATAAAATGTGTTTTGCATTTCTTTTTCTATACCGTAATGTTTAATGAGCTGTCCCTTCACATGTAAAAAGGAAAAACTAATTATTTATGAGATTTTGAAATTTTAAAAACACTATTATAAACAAATGCATGAGTTACAATGTCACAAATTTTTATAAAAATTGAGGCATTTTTTTTCTGTCTGAAAATGTGCTCCGTGTCAAGTTCACGCTCTCATACATATGGCGAAAACATAGGAGGAATAATAGGAGGAAACATTGGAGGAATAATAGGAGAAACATAGGAGGATAGGAAGAAACATAGGAGGAATAATAGGAGAAACTTAGGAGGATAGGAGGAAACTCAGGGAATAATAAACGATACTGCATATTACTCAGCTGAACGACACAAACCTTATAATACAGCCAGGGACGTTTTATTAAGGCAACGGCCAACTAGGCCCTGGCACAGGGCTCGACTTTGAAGTGGAAGGAGGGTCTCGTCTTGGCATCAATAAGATTATAATCTGAATGATTTTAACAGTCAAATGATTTCCCCCTCCCCCTTTTTTAATCCTTGTCATCCGTATCTATCTTTTCTTTTTAAATTTGTACTGTTTAGTCAAGATTTGAAATTCTTGTTTTCGTCAATTAAAGATTGTTTGGTGCAGATGAGCCAGATATTTCCTTTGCAACTGTGAAAACCATTTATCCCCATGCGGTGTTATAGCAGCTTGTACAAAATTGTTGTTTTTTTTTTGTTTTTTTGTGGGGAAAAAGAACAAATTCGCTCAAATGAAAGTGTCGGGCAAATTTCACTTTCTTTTCACGTTTGAGGAATGAAAGTCAGTTTTTAATTATCTGTTTACGATTTATAATAAACTTCTAATAGAATAAAAACATAACACTTTAATTTTGTACGATATGTAGTTTTTGAAAAATAATTACAAATCAACAAATTTCAGTAAAAAAAATTGTTCTTTTATAAAGTTAAAATCTGAAAGCACTTTCCCCTCAAGGAATAGTTTTTCTTGTTTCCAAAACTCAATTTTCCCTTATGAATAAATTGATCACTTAATTCTTCATCAAGAGGAATATATCCCCCCTCCCAAAACATGATGAGATTCATCAAATAAATAAGATCTATTTCCGGATATCCGTCAAATGGCATCTATAATTTTACCAATTGAAAACATTGATATCTTGATTATTTTGCCGAAAGGGAAAAATTCTTATTCTACAAATACGTATATACGATTATAACAAAGAGGGTAATATAATAGAGCTGACCTGTAGATACCCAGAGAAAGATTTCAGAAGACCCCTTTTTTAAACACCGAAGTTACTTCATTTTATAAAAGAAAGAGCACCAACGCGTGAGAAACTATTGTGTTCAAAAATTTTCTTTCTAGTTTTTCTTCAAAAAGATATCATAAAAATATACTGGAAGATTGTTATTGTAAGCTTCTAAAAAAATTGAATTCGTTCCAAGATTCCGAATCGCGGGTTTTCGAAATGAAAGTCAAATTTTTTACTAATACAATGAAATTTTCACCCGGATTTTTAAAGAAAAGAGCATAGAGATGCCGAATGAAAGAATTCAAAAGAATTTCAGTCGGTTTATAAATTGCATTTGGTAAAATGAAGTCATTTTGAGACATTTTTGTTCGAATTTTATTTGACTTTTTTTCTTTTTTTTTTTTTTTTTTTTTTGCAAAATAGGCTAGCGTTTCACGTTCGCTTTCTACATAAAATGGCAATGGAAAATGAGCAAAATCTTACTTTCCCTTTTTAAATAAAATGATATCGCAATTGAAGTTTCATTATTAATTCTACAAATTAATCAAAATTAAATTTTTAAAGAGGGTCGTCTCTTAACAATTTTTATTAAGTTGTGGGTACCAACTTTAGAATTATATTTCCATATATATATATAATTTAAGTTCCTATACCAGTCACCCAATCTCGAGAATCTCGGAGGTGACATGAATGTTTGTAAATGTAAAGTGCCTTTGCGGCATGGGGGTACTCTAAATAGCCGTCAAGCCGCAAGTCCTCTCGTGTGGTTGGTGGAAGGGATAGAGGTGGGAGGCCCCTGATCCCCCCAGGTGTCCTCCCTCAAAATTGGGGGGGGGACGAGCCAAATCGTACTGTCACCTGTAAGGTGCTCAAAGCTATGGATAACGACAGGCGTCACTTCGCCCTTTGCGGTGATGAATATCGTTGACCTCTATCTGGCCTTTGTAGATCAGGTGGCATCAGTAACAACAACAAGTTCCTATCCCAAAATATTTAGAGTATTTTGCTTATTTAATATTAAATTTTTTCACTTTATTTTAGTACTTGCACGCATGTACCTTATTTAAGATTCATTTAAATATTTTATTAAATTATAAATTTGCATAATGTGAAGTTATAAACATCACATTGTTTAAAAATTTGCTTGAATAATTTGAGTTCTCTTTCGCATTAACCACATGCCAGCAGTTTATCATCAAAAATTTTACGAATTATGGTAGCCTATTTGATTTAATCTGAAGGGGTCTCCGACACAAATATTGAAATTTACCCCCATATGAGGTAGAAATTCGTCAAAAGGTCGCCAATGGCATACATAGAATTAAAACACAAGTATCGAAATTGACTTATGAAAGTTCAGTGTGCTCATACATTTTGATGTAAGTATACTATTGGTTAAATGTTACTTTATATGGGGCATCGTTACTTTAATTTTGTCCAAAAAAAAAAATTCTTGTTGTGGGGAAAAGCTTTTCTCATTCCGTTTATAAGACAATGTGGAAAAAAATCGACTAATATAGTTTTTAATGCTATTAGGGGGAAAGTAAACCGCACCGCAAAAATTAATTTTAAAACATACTTTTCCAGAATTTAATGAAAAATTTAGTTTATATATATTGAAAGAACCACGATATCATGGTCGTAAATCTAAATTAATTTCAATATTCTAATTCGTGTTAATATAATCAGGCTCCAAAGTTTAGATACGATGTGATAAGGAAGATTAGCTCAGATAACATCTTCGCCATCTGATCATTGATTTAAATCAAAAGGTCTTATACATAACATTCAATAAATTAATCTAGGACAGACATGATATAAATCTGTTAACATTTTTTAATCTATTTTTTTGTAAAATTTTAGCATTTTTCTTGAATGATCTGGAGTATCCATTTTATTGACAATAAATTTCTCTATTATTTAAGGTTACTGATTAGTTTCGGAACCGCGTGATTTTTAAAAGCCATATAAATGAGTAATTTTTTTAATAGTTAGTGTCGGTTGAGAAATAGAATACACAAAATTTAAAGAATATTATTACTATAAAAGAAATATTAAATGCAATTTTTTTGACAAAAATGTCATTTAAAAACATTCTTATTTTATGGAAAATGGTTCTAGAATATTTTATATAGCTGAGATTTCTATACACAGCATAAACTAGAAGTTTAAAAATATATTTTAGGAATGGATTTTTATTCGTATTTTATATAATACATCAGAGTAAAGAAATTTCAAGAGAACCCCGGTTCTTGTTTTAATTGATCATAACTCTGAATTTTTCAAAACGTTTAGTTCAATCTTTGTGGAGAAGTTTCAGCAATATATAGGCAGACTATTTTAATTACGTAATTCTTTCTCGTAAAAGGAGAACGTTTTGAAAATGCCATCCTTCATTTTTCGCACCAAAATTGCATTTAAATATTTTCTTTTCTTGTAATGTTCTTAAACCACAATTTTACATGCATGTTCAACCGACACGAAAATATCGAAATTATTTATTTTTATGCTTTTGGAAAATTACGTTTCCGAGCGTAGTCGGTTACCTTAATTTAACAGATTATGAGACCTCGTAATTTTGAACCTCGGTCAAGGACGACACTTGAGCTGGCACACCCTCTTCTAACTACCACACCAACGGGAGGACATTGAGCCTCGAGAGAGTTAACGTGCATCGACTCCTTCTACACGGCGGCTCTTCAGTGGTATCGGGACTCGAACCCTGAATTTCCTTGCATTTCTGTCTGAAGAGATATGGAATTGAGAAATGTTTTCAATAAATATGTAGCGCTGAAACATTAAAGACATTTAAATACCGTAAAAGCCGGCGTATAACACGCACTTTGAGCACACACATAAAAAATCGAAATATAAAGGTGCGTGTCAGGGACGTAGCGACCGCCTTAAGAATGGTACCGGATTCCAAGCTTCAGGGGCCCCAAAAATGTGCAAGAATAAATCTTAAAAGGGCGAGAGCCTCCAAGGAATTTTAAAACAGGGCCTTCTTGGGACTAGCTACGTCAGTGGTGCGCGTTATACGCTGGGTATAAAAACGATAGCTTTAAAAATAAGAGCATAAAACTTTCTTTACGTCTACACATATCGAAATACTGTTTATTTAAAAGAAATGACATAACCTTATGAACTATAAGAGTTCTAGTTCTAGAAATATACTATTTCAAAAGTTTGGAATAATACCTCGAATAAATGAGTTCACGATATAATAGCATTATATTCTAACAATTCAAATTTCTTCGTGAAAAAGTGATTGCGTTACACGGCGAACATGCCTAAAAATTAAAAAAAAATCAGCGTAAAAGTATACTTGCACGTCATACGCCGGTGCGCATTATACGCTGGATCTTACGGTAGCTAAATTCAAATGTTTTTTGATTCGTAGAATACGCAAATCCAAAATTTTGACACTTAGTAAATTTGTTTTCAATCAAAAAATTATTTGGATATAAGAAACGAACAATCACACGTACGGTATTTGTTTGGAAAGAAGGTAGAACATTATCACTATGAAACAATGTTTTTTACATTTTTTTTAAAGTTTACCTTTTTAGTTTCGATCTCATTTAGCGACAAAGAATCAACTCTATTTAATATTAAAACAAGACTTCGTATTAACACATGAAGCGGAAGTGGGAAAACAAGAAAACCTGCAGCCTTGATCAGGTTTCTTCGTACAATGATCTTTTCGATTTTACAAGAGCCTCTTACTGGGTCAAAAATACTAAAATCATTCTGCAAGGTTATCTATCGCTCAAGCATTTATAATACTCCTCCATTGTGTCTCTCTTAGATGGATTAATGGAGTATCTTTTAGTCTGTATTCACCTCTCTGGGGTTAGTCTTTGTTTGGCTGCTGTGGGTTTTGATGTTTCGGGCACCTGTGGTTAGCTGAATGTAATAAATCAATGGAGATGTATATTAAAATAGTGTAGCCAAATGAGTATTTGCTTATGAATGTGTATTTTAAGTCTTGTATGCTTCGTTTTTAATTGGTTAATCAGTATGAACCCCACCCTACCTTAAATGTCTAGACGGTAATTTATAGCCGTGAATCTTCTGTTCTGCTGTAGTTTTTACTGTGTATTGTACTTTGTTTGTTTTCGGTACCTTTTTAGTTTTTCAAAAATGAAATGCCACCTGTTTGAATATAATTTTTAGCATTTGTGAAGTATGAATATTTTTTAATACTGATCTCGTATTTCAACTCTATTTTAATTTAAAATAAAATTTCAAAATGCTTAAATATACTTTTCTCTTTGATTTTATGAAAGAAAAAGAATATAATTTCGTTTTCATTAATAACTACACTGTTCATGGATTTTAATTTTCTAGCCTTTTTGAAATCGTAAATTAAGGTTTCATAAAAATAGTTGCTTATTGTTTTATTTTTTTTTTAAATTTCAAATGGGCTTCGCATTAGTGTTTTTACCTTTGCAAACCTGGTATAACTTTTTAGTGAGGCACCATATGGGTAGATACCAATTGCTGCAATGTACTTGAGCTGTGACGATACGAAATTGTTCTAGGAATTTAATTTCGCTGAGAGCCCTAGCAAAACAGGCACTCTAGGGATATGATTTTTTCCTTCTTGAAAACTTCCCAACTTGGGCCGGAGTTGAACCCTCGAATTTGAGTGTACAAGGCCATCCGCCACTAAACCAGCTTTCCTGTTTAATAGTATCGTGAACGAACAGTATAAGCGTTTTTATTTTAACTTATAAAAACCTAAAAATTGTACGTTTGGAAATATTAATATTTTAATACTTAATTTTTTGACATCTTTAAAGCGCAAAGTTGCAAGTGAAAATTTATATTTTATTTATAGGATAAAAACTATTGAGTATTTGTAATTATGTATTGCGCAATTATTTCGTTTAGTTCCAAAATACCTCCAACATTACTCTAAAACAGGAATTTCAAATATTTTTTTTACGGTTTATTTTTAATTTTTAGTAATTCATTAAGTTAGTCGTAAAAAAAGGAAATCAAAAGTTTCTAATTGAAATTTTTAAACTTTTTATGTTATTGAATTATTTGGTTAAATATTGAATTCCTTCGAGCCTCTTTTATTTCTAACATAATTTAAGCATTGTTATAAATATTTAGAATTGGTATTTTAAAAAAAAATTATTTTAAGTATCTGTCTCTTTGAAGCTTACCGAAAAGTCAGAGTTTAATAAATTAAACGAGGAATATATGCTAATATTGAGTTGAGTAATCAGTATCTTTTTTAAGAAAAAGATGAAATTTTTTATTGCAATAAATATAATATTTTAGTATTTTTTCTAACTAAAGTCAGCTGCATAAATCTGTGTAATAATATCATGTAGTATATCATTAACTACATGGTATTTCTTTAAAATTAAATAATTCAATAAAGTTTTCATTGCAAAATGATCTGAAATCAACTTAAATGTTTCAAATATCTTTTTCTTTTTGAAATTGATCAATTTTCAGAGATAATGAAGCTTAACAATAATTTTAATTTTTGAAGGCAATTTTCTTAATGTTTTGAAAATTCGCCAATTCAATTCCCCCTACGCCAAATATGAAGTTATTTATAGGAAAACGGAACTTTCTATACTAATTCAGTGAAAATATTTTATCTCAACGCACATTAAGGCTGTTTTCGACGTATGTACGAGAGCGTGAACTTAACGCGGAGCACATTTTTGAACAGAAAAAATGCCTGAAGTCTTATAAAAATGTTTGACATTGTATAACTCATGCTTTTGTTTATATTAGTGTTTTTAAAATTTCATAAATAATGAGTTTTTTTTAACATGTAAAAGGTTAGCTCATTTAGCTTTACGGTACAGGAGTAAAAATGCGAAACACATTTTATAAAAGAAAAAAATGTTTCAACTCTGAAAAAAATTAGTATGATAAAATATGCGATTTTTTCTACCAGATAGTGAGGCCAGAATATAACATTAATGTTTGAGTACTTTTATATATGAAAAAAGTAGTCTGAATTCGGGTCCTGTTCTTTAACATTAGCCGAAAAGTCTTAATTTCTAATTTTCTCTCTCTAGCGGTAAAATGTAACAAATATTTTATCCCACTGAACTATAAGTGTTCAGAAGAAAAAAATAAGCCAAACTTTTAAACTGTTTTATTATCGGATTGGGTTATCAAACCTCGTTTTAAATCACCTAATTTGTTAACAAATGACGTATCTCCAACTATTTGTCTTCGATCGCGAAGTAGTTAATATTTGCGACTGATGAAACGGGTTTCTATTTAAAGCGATGAAGCTGTTCTTTTTGAAGATGAAAACTATTGGGAAGGTCTAAAACGTGAGAAAAAATAAACAAGTAATCGAGGAAAACCTACCTAACGAAACAATGGCAGTGCTTCAAAGTATCTGAAAACTGATCTTTTGAAAAGAGCGTTTTGACCTGATCTAGTCACTCACAGCACCATTGAAGAACAGTTAAAGAAGTAGTCAATTAGCGATTCTTGTAGAACATTGATTTTACAGTTTATTTTGCATGTGCTGAAATTAGATACTGCAGACAAGACTCTCCAAATGGGTTTTTTTCCCTTCAATCATTGTTCCAATTTATTTCAGATTTTTACTTTTTCCCCCAGCAACGTGTAGAATCTTTTGCTTTATCTTTTATGCGATATAATTTTATCGAAAACTTCAAGTTCTGTAAATTTAACAAAGAAATTAATTTTGGGCTACAATTTGTAATATTTAGTACAGCAGGAGCAGAAACTGAACTACCTGGTAATCGATTTTATAGGCCAGATAATAAATTGATTCAGATTCTGCATTTTATTTTTGAATTAACACTCTGGTGGTGGTTTTAAAATTTTAATGAGTATAGGATATTTTCTTTTGACTTAGAAAGAGTTCAGTTTTAAATAACGTTCTGGGGGGGGTACAACAAAAAAGGCCGTGGTAGCCTAGTACAGTCACCAGCTCTGGGCCGACTTGTGATTAGTTCGAGCTTAGTGGCCATTGAAGACCCACCGGCAGTTGCGTAACGAACAATATTAGGGACCCCTGCAAAGTCAGATTTTGGGCCCCAAGCCGGATCTTATAAAAGATTGCAAAATCATAATATAAGCTTTGGGCCCCCTAGAATCCTAAGCCTCCTCTTCCACGATGCGGGGATAGCGAGGGTGTACGTTACGCCTTTGACCACCGTGTTGAGGAGCCGATACCCGTTTAATGTCTCGAGGCTCTGTCCTCCCGCTGGTGTGGCCACGGTAGCGTAGTGGTCAAGGTATCGGATCGTGACTGGCTTGTCACGAGTTCGAGCCCAGTACTATTAAAGATTCGCCGTGTAGGGGAGCGATGCACGTTAAATCTGTCGAGAGCTCAAACATCCTCCCGCTGGTTTGATGTGATAGGAGAGAGGTACCAGCTCAAATGTCGTCCTCGTCATTTGACCGAGGCTCATCGCCAAAGCCCACGTGTATGATAATAAACAACACTCACTTACTCACCCTGTTGCTCCTAAAGATCCATCCTCAATGTACCAAGGGCTGATGAACATTCAATTTTGTTTAGGTTCAAAATCCTTACATTGATGTGGTGTGGAAATTTAGACAGTGGGGTGCCACCTCGGGTATCATCCTCTTCACTTCATCGTGGGTCAAAATTATGGTACTCGTTGCGCAAACTTAAATGTAATTCTTTTTCTCGATCAGTATTTGCTTTGTACCTTTTACATGCATTGTGTACTTTGAAATTATGTAATATCCGTTTAAATAATTATTTTAAACTTTTTTTCTCTTGTAAATTTTTTTTGGCTTTGTAGAGTCTGGTAGATTATGGAATGGTTGGCGCAATTTTCCGCATCTTCGGGGGTGGGTTACTGTTTTTTAGAGAAGGTGGTTGACCTTCGAACAAGACGGTGAGGGGTCAGAAGAGTCCTTTTGTAGTTGGAGCGTAAATGCGCTGGACTTGATTCTGGCATTATGGAAAGCGAGTTCCTTTGTTTTAGCCCGTCGCACAGGGCTTGGGTTAGCTGAACCAAAAAGAGTTTCTTTTGGCTTTTTTTTTTGTTTGCTATATTTAGAAAGATAAATTCTGACGTGCTGTGTTAAGAAGTAGTGAAAAAAGTAATGTGATAGTTATTACAGGCTTTTAATAAAGGCTGAGTGCGAGGATGGTTGTTTTCCAGAGAGGGTGGGTCGTGTATATCTAACCCTTTAATGTGAGCTTGATTATCTTAAGTATTCTGCTTACAGCCCTTGTGTTACTTCTACGCGTGGGCATTCTTTTTTATACTCTGTAAATAAAAATATAAACTGAAATTACGTAACACAAATGTATTTCGATAATTGCACGTCGCATGTATCCAAGTTAAAGGTGTCTAAGCGTTAATGACATATTTTTCTTTTTAATTTTAAAAAGTTGCTTACACCAAAGAGAAAGAGGGATTATTCATAATATGTGTAGCATTTCGCAACGATGCATATCCTATGTTGTTTCAACCTGGATTCTAACAGTTTAGACCAAAAAAATATTCAGTGCAATGTAGGTTTAGTCTACTTTTGTCTATTCGATATTAATTATAAAACCGACCAAAAGCAAAAGATGTTAATTGTATTACTTGTCTTCTAGGTATTGAAATCTATACAGTTTCTCGATATATTCAAGGATTTATGTTTAAATTGTATTTTATCAAAATAAAAGGTTATTCAATTCAGGCAAATGTGTGTTTATTGCGAAAAATGTGGGATTATAATACCAGTCTCTTAATTGTAATATGTAAAACAAAAATCCTTCTTTGTTTTACATGTATTACAAGTAAAATGAGCCTGCATTATACGTGTAATATATGTAAAAATGAATCTTTTAAAGAAATTTCAAACTAATTTGATACAAAAAAAAAAATTTTATCAATAATATTCTAAACTGGATAATTTTAACAAAATAAATCAGGTTTACTTTAGAAGAATTCTATCAAGGCTTGTTCATCATTTAATCCACAAATTGCTTCCTTAAAACATTTTTTTTTCATTTTTTTTGTTTCACTTTGCCTATTTCTTATAATGCAGAGTTCCATCGATAATAGATAGGCGAACCAAAGTGTGAACAAGGACAACTTGTAATTTTCGAGGACGTGTCTGATACATTTAAACTATTATGCAAATGAAACGTCGCAGACTACTGAGAAAACCGATCATCTTCAAAAGATTGACTGGCCATGGAAGTATGCCAGAAAATGTCGATTAATAGATCGACAATTACTAGTCATCTGTCAGCAAGATGTAAAATAGCTATAACGGGTTCATTGTATGGTGTAATTTTCTGCACACTTTACAGATAAATACGTATTTATCTAACGCTTCAGTGCTAATCGCTTTGAATGCGTTTAAAGAGAATTTTTGAAATCTGATTATTTGAGTTTCTATAAGTAAAATGAATGTAATTTTAGTTTATTATTTAATTTGAAATGTATAAAAGACTTAAATTTTTGAAATTCGAGATTAATTTTCCCTGAACATAGTGGTATTTTAATTTATAATATTTATATTATAGTGGTGTTTTTTTATTATTTCTATAAATGTAAACTTTTAATCTAAATTATACAGCCATTCTAAGTGGCCACGGTGTCTAGGTGGTTATGGTCACGAACTCGTGACCGGAGTGTCTCGATTTCGAGTCCTGGTGCTACTGAAGACCCGCCGTGTAGAGGGGGTCGATACACGTTAATTCTGTCGGAGTTCAATGTTCTCCCGTTGCTGAGATGTGGTAGATAGGAAACGAGGGTGTCCTAACGACCTCAGGTGTCGTCCTCGTTATTTGATCGAGGTTCAGAATTACGAGGTCCATCGTGTTTTATAGTGGCACGTTAATATAACTCCAAATGTTTGCAAAAGTTTAGATGACAGATATGAAGAAAATGACGATGAGATGGAAAATCGTATTGTTCTTGGAATAAAAGGTGCAAATTTATTTCAGTACCTTTTACATAAGTGAATCTGTTTTGGTTATTTTAATATTGAATAGAAGCAGTAGTAGTAGTATTTATGAATTATTTCTAAGGATTTATTACAATTTCTAAAAAAATTAATTACAAAAATATTTTTTTAAAAAAAAAATATATACATGTGTGTTAAGATAACTCTGATTTATGTGTTAATATAATGAATACCAATGGACAGCTGTCATAGTGCTTGCTTCCATGTAAATAAGTTTATAAAATCAGGTTTCTTGATTGAAAGATGAAAGTTCAATGCTCAGTATGGGACAAATGGCTCTGAATAACAAATACATTCGAGTGAATATCGGGTGGTTGCCTTCTAACGTTTATTTTGACAAGGGTATTATAGGATGTGTCCTTCGTGTACCAATCTTTTTACAGACCGTGAACTGGTTTCTTTTTTTTTTCTATTCCCTTCAACTGCCTAAAGATTTGTCACCTTAGATATTAATTTTTATACATCTCGCTGAGTATTTATTTCACATTTAGTATATTTAATCTTTACAGAGACTATCGGTTTTCTTTCTGATTTTAATACCGTGGCCACGGTAGCCGAGTGGTCATGGTCGTGAACTCGTGGCAGATATCATGTCGCAGATTGAAAATGTAGTGCCACTGAAGGCTCGCTGTGTAGGTGAGCTGATGCACGTTAAATCTGTCTAGTTTCTAAGTCTTTTTGTGGTGTGGGTGTTTGGAGGTGAGGTGGCAGCAGCTCGGTTGTCGTCTGACGTGGTTCAAAATTATGAGGTTCGTTGCCAATAGATCTTATGTTTCTTCATAGAGGGTCATAAGTTGAAATCGTGTCAAATTTAATTTTAATATTTTTCATAAATTACTTGATCATAGAATTCTAATTCATTTCGCATTGAATTAAGTTTTGTTCTATAATATAGGATACATATTTTAACGAATTTCAAGATTTTTCTGCGACGGAGAACATTAATGTTATTGAAAAGTATTGAAATATCCAGAGCCATCGCACGAAAACCTTTAAGAAATTTCTTTTTGATGCATATCTCTTGAATAACCTTAACCTTTTTTTTAACCCTTAGAATGATTTTAAACTGATCAACGTGATGCATTGAACGGTTTCATCCTTTGCACCGTTAACGTAACTTCATTCTTCACATTAAATTGAACACGATTGAGCGAGATGGCTGAGGGCAAAACTGAAAGTGATGTTAATTTGATTATCTTCCGTGATAGAGAAAGATAGATGCTCTCAGATGTCAGCCTAGATTTATTTTTAAAAAGCAATGCTTCATTTAATTTTTTTGTAATTATAATAAAGGAATTGCTTTACGGTATTCTATCGCATTTATTTAAAGCGGTGTTTCAGAAATTTAATCTTTTCTTTTGTGCTTGATTGTATTTCGATTGTGGCATTCAAAGAGTTGTGATATTCAGATTGAGATTATTCTGCATATATTACACATTTGATATCTTCGATTTTTGTCAAAAAGTCCAAAACAAAAGTTTCAAAACGTTTCATCGTGGCCTTAATTTGTATAGTAACGTTCGTGTGTACAAACTACTAGATCAGGATTCGGCAACCTTTTTGCTGTGGCGTGTCAAAGTAATTTATCAATATGGTTCAGGGTGCCACACAGCAGGAAATATTTGAAACAATTCTATTCCTGTGGAAATGCACGATACAGATCAATAATTTGGATTGAATTTTTTAAAAAAATTGCATTATTTAATGGTATTAAAATGAAAATAAACATAAAATATGACTGTTCCTTCAGCGTAAATTTAAAAAAAATTTAATTTTACATATTTTATGTATTTGTTAAACTTATTTATTAAAATAAAAATAAACACACACACACTCATAAAATATATAAATATTTCTTCAATATATTTAAATATTTTAATGCAAACCTTTTGTCCCTGTGCCTATCTATTTTATATCGCAATATCGAAGGTATAATTTGTGACTTTATATCGCACACAATTCTGAGTCCGTCAAGAAGTTGTTAAAACGCTTCTTTGTGGACGTAAAATA
The DNA here is from genome assembly GCA_019973935.1 of Trichonephila clavipes. Lineage (NCBI taxonomy): Eukaryota > Metazoa > Arthropoda > Arachnida > Araneae > Nephilidae > Trichonephila > Trichonephila clavipes. Next base: position 103,261 of record BMAU01004130.1, on the reverse strand, counting down.
TTCATGAGATTTCTTCTCATATATATGTAGAACCAAAAACGGAAAGCTGAGCACATGCTGCCTTTTCCCCCCTCAAACAATTAAATCTCTACAGAAATGTCATCCAACAATTTTAAAAGCTGTCGATTTATTCTTTGTTAACACTTCCAGATTTTTTTAACAGTTCCATAATTTTTTTCTTTCCATAATTTTAAAGATGTTAGTTCAGTAAGGCCCGTTTCAAAATTATCAACTTAACTCAAAAATTGACTAATTTGTAACGAAGTGTAGAGTGCATTTAATAATTTTACCATGTGCCGAACATGACACGTGTGCCATGGGTTGCTGACTTTTGTACTATGCTGATTTGCTGCCATTGATACTAGTGCGCTCAAATTTGAAACTTTTAACAACGGGAAAAGACTGTAGCACATTACTTTCTATTAAAACTTTAATGTACGATAATTAGATTCATTAATTGAGATATTAAGATTTTTTGTTTAACTTCAGATTTTACTATTAATCATATATTGTGTATATCTTTATAATTTAAAGAACGTTCGCTGTGTGTGGGCGCCTTTTAAAAATTTAATAAAAATAAAATTACTGTCGAAGATTTCGTATAATTTCTAGATCAACAAGGCTCGCAGGTAATGAGGAAAAAATTCTTTGAAATGGAACATAGAGATGTTTAATTTTTTCGCTTTGTATCTCATGGATGTCGTGCTAAGCATACTCAAACCAAGCTGAGAGCTTATTTTGCCGAATGCTGTTCCCTTCAAAACTGCGGCTTTTTTTCCTTCTTTCTCGTTTTTCAGGAAATTGTTTTGAGGAGTTCATTGCCCATGCCTTCCACTTCATCTCATTGACCGAAATATCGCAGGTTTTCGAATCTTCAAAATGGAAAAATAGACTTGTGATTTATGTTTTCAATGAACAGAAAATGAAACGAACATCAAAAGGAGTGAAGGGGGAGATTATTTTTGTTTCGTATGCAATTAATCTGATGAGATGAGTTTCGAGTAGGAACAAGGATGTGTGTGTTCTCTGTCGGCTTTTATAATTATCAGATTCCTTTGTAATTTTAGATAGGAATGGCATGGGTTAGCAGAGTAGTTACGGTCATTTAGTGAAAAAATAGCAACTGCTGCTTTAAATCTGAGAATTTAACACGGGTGATATGCAAGGTGGGTGAGAAGCACAAATTCTCTTGTTTTGTTCTCTTAATGTGATGGTGTAATCTATATATATATATATATATATATATATATATATATATATATATATATATATATATATATATATATATATATATATATATATATATATATATCAATGTTTCTAACTAAATAAAATTATATACAATCATTCGTTTGGAGTAATGTAAAAAATAACGCATAAGTCAGTGTAGTTTTTAGAAAAAATTTTAAGTAGTACTTTGCTTTTGTTGGAAAGCTATTTCACTGAAGTTTGTACTGTTCCTTTTTGTACAATTCTACATTAAATAATTTATTCAAATTTTCAAAGGCTAGGGGAAAACTACATTGTTTTCAATGTAGGATTTTGCTACATTTAATATATCCGAATGCCTTCTACTTTTTACAACACATGAAAATGACCCTGGCCTATTTTTGATTATCACTCGTATTCTGAAATATTTTATATTAGCTTTTATGCATCTCATAGAATTTTCCAAGTTTTTCTTAAAAATAAACTTATGGTATTAATTTTCGTTTTAGCTTGTTTGTATTAAATCATGGGTGGCAAATATTTACCCGCCAAGACACTCAGCAAACCAAATAGACGGAAAATGTTCTTTGTTTTGGTCAACATATTTTTTGTGAGCAAAGTTTTTCTTGTACGAATATCAACAAAAATAAATACATATGAAAGTTGGCTGACATTAACTTGCAGAGAGTGATGAGAATTTCAACTAGGAATCCTGATTTTAAAAAAATGTAGAAAAATGATGTAGGGTACACTTGTTTTGTCGGAGATCAGAACTCGCGATCTATGGATCTGAAGCCGAGTAACTTAACTACTAGACAAGTGATCACTACTGTCCGGAGGCTGTTACTGGCTGGCTTATGTTTAAGATACTGCAACAGTCTCATTAAAGTAATTCTAAAAAGAAATATGCTCAGTTATAGATATGAAAGTAATAGAATAAAACTGCTATTATTTTATTTAACGTATATTTATTGATTTTATTGTTATAATTTACTTTTCCGGAGATGCAAAGTTAACTAATAAATGTAATCATTTTAAAAAGGTGCGTCTCTCCGGTACCCTCTGCTTCCACATTTAGCCCTCGCTAAATTACCCACCCCTTCTTTAAATGAAAAATACACATACGAATAAACTCGCAAGCAAGAAGTCTGTTAGCTCCGTTTTTTCCTTCAAAAATATTCAATTTTAGCTACAAATGTACCTTAAATTAAATATTTTTGCAGAAATTTGTCATCTTTAGTTCCCGCTTCTTGATTTCACAAAGTTGTGAATATTTTCACACTGTTAGGATGAACTGGGAATTTAAATGAAGTAATTTTTCTAGGTTCTTTTGTCGCTCTAGTTTTAATCTTTTTACTCGGCTCTCTGCGTCACGTATAAATATGTGATTAGAATAGATACAGCCTTTTTAGATTTTTAAGTAGATATTATAATTTGAGAAAGGAATTCAAGTCAACACCCTTATATGATATCTATTTCTTTTTACTTGAAGTTTTGCAGCTTGGAGTTGCAGTAGTTTTACAATTATACAGTGTAATTATTTTAAACCGTCGTGTAGTTATACATACATTATGTTAATAGAAACGGCTTTTATATGTGGCTTTTTACATAATTATTTTTAAAAAAACTTCGTAAAACTAAGTTTCATGTAATTTTTTTGTGGTTTCTCTATTTATGAAAATGTTGAACAGACAATCTAAGAAAATGTAGAAAAAAGTCAGACTTTGATATATTCTCTTAAAAGTTCAAAGAAAAAGATTTATTGTTCAGATATTCTAAGATATTTGACTAATCCGAATCAAAATAAAATTTCGACTAAGTCATTAATCATCAATAATGCTTATTGAGAGGCGACTAAATGTTGGGAAGGGATACATAGAAAATGAAAAATAAACTCAACTTTCAGCCAATAAGAAGTAATATTCTGTAATTCGAATTGTTGTAAAAACTAATTTAGCGTACAAGCAATATATATATTTCATATGTCTGGCTGCTTCAAATTAATCTATTTTTGACGCAGAGGTAGATTCTTACGGTAAATCACATAGCTACAATAGACTTTAATTATAAATAGAGGAACATATTGCCGTTGTCAATTGTTATTTGTTTACGGTTTATACATATATCATAGTATGGAAGTACACAGAATTTTTCAGCAGAACTAGACAAGTTCTGGAACTTTTCTTTTCGCTATGACTAACGCGGTTTCCTTTTTTGATCTGTCTGGGTCATTCAGATATATAACCTACCTGACAAAATATAACTATACCACAAACGCCTCATAATCGGTTCTAAAAACTGACCATCTTATTCTTCACTACTTAGTAATACTCCCACTCAGAGTATTTCTTTTGTTAATCTCTACCCCTATTCAATTCTTGCAAAATATAAGCAAAAGTGGTAAAATTTAAAGAAGGAAATTATGATTACACATTGAACTGTGCATATGAATAAAACCAGAGAGCTGGTTATTCCAACAATTTGTATACGTTCAAAAATTTGTTTTGAAAAAAACATTTTGTGTTAAAAATTTTGTTTTGGATTGTCTTGATCATAATTAGGTGATTTATGCAGAATGCATGATGTATACACGATTTTCAGTCTTATCTTTTTCTGTGAATTTATCACTTTCCTGATTTGAAATTCAGTAACCAGACAAGCTGTGAATAAGCAGCAATGCTCTGTTGAAATATTTACTTTTTACACAAATTTAACCTTCGCCCTTTCTTGGCATAGCAAATGAGCCCAATTGTAGAACAATGCTCGGACGTCCTTTGAAGACTGCAAAAAAGTGTTGCAAAACGGGTCAAAACTGTACAATCCGAATATTTTGACAAATCGCGTACATGCGTAGAGATCTCCAAATAAATTGTTAAATATTTTTTATTGATTGAAGTGTCAAGAAGAACATTCGTTCCACGATGGGGTATTGCAACAGGATAAGGGACCTCAACCTAAAAAGGTTTCAGTGACCATGACTTTTAATCATTGTCATCTGTCTTGAATCGAAAGTTTGAGAGGCGGGAAAAATAAGAATGTATAGAAAGCTCTCTTAATAATCGACAAAATGATTGCGCGCCTTATTTTTTTGGTGTGTTTTGAATTTGAAATTTCTAGTGGGAAAACCTTATAGGAAATAACCAGTGCTATATTAAAAATGAATGGCAACTTGTCATCAGATTTAAAAACTGAAATAATGTTAAAATCTACACACAAAAGCTATTTCTGAGAAAGAGTAGATTAAATTATATTATGCAATACATAAAAAACAAATATTAATGAATCTTCCTTGTGCAAATTATGCACTTTTGAATCAATATATTAAAACACATTTTCCTTAAATTAAAAATATTTCACTTTAAATGAATAAAAATTCTCTGAATTAAATGTTATTAGAAATAAATCTTGTATAAACTTTTAAATTTGCGTATTAAAAAATCTACTTTTACAAATAAGCTATATGACTAGAAATTTCCTTGGGGAAAGCATTTACAAAAGATTATCAATTTGTAAGTAAAGTGAATTCATTTTCCAATTCCTACTATTGTAAGTAAAGTGAATTCATTTTCCAATTCCTACTATTAGCTCACACTCTCTCTATATTTATTTATTTATTTATCTTGGTGGAATTTTCAATCGTTAACAAGATACAGTTTAAAGCGCTCAACTGAGCTGAAATTTTATATTCATGATTATTTTGGATGACAATACAATAATTTAATAAAAAAATTAATCGATTAAAACTAACTATTTAAAGAATTTCAAATACGACCATGTTGACATCCTTTTTGGCGACTTGTGTCAAAACTTAAAGATTTTTTTCTCGCGTTTTAAAGCATTCAGTTGAACTAAAATTTTATAGACACGATTGTTTTGGATGACAATACGATACTTTAATGATAATTAACAAAGATTAAGTGGTAATTAATGTTGTGATTGTCATATGTATATACATATTTATATTAATTGTAACTATTTAATAAAAAGTAGCTAAAATAAAAATTTTCTTTGTTGATACAAGTAGGAATTGACTTAAACAAGTAATACAAAAAAAAATTTATCATATGCATACTAATAATTTTTTTAGTTGTAATTCTTATCATACACGCTAAATTCGAGTGTGATCTCTTGTATAAAATATGTACACCAAGTAGGGATATTTATAGTGAATTTGATCAATCTTTTATTGTATATTTATAATCTCCATGTAGTAAGTTATGAAATTTGACTTTTTTTTTTCACATACACACTTGCATATATTTTTCTCGTACTTTCTCGATAATTTAAAATCATACTCTCAAGTTTGACATCGAGTAATTTTCTTAAATATTCTAAATAAAAAAAAATCCAACATATACAAACATTGTATATGTAAATGATTTCGATAATATGTGTGTATACTTATAAAAAATATTTTACCGCGACTAAGTCGTTGGTTTTCAAAGGAGGTTACTTCCTATAATTTTAATTGTATTGGCACGTAATCCGAAGAGTTTGGAGACCATTCTTATGTTATGAATTTTAATTGATTCTGGACGATATTATGTACTTTGGTACTCTTTTTTTCTTTCCAAAATCTAATTATAATCAAAATAGTAGCTATCCATTTTTTTTTAATAAAGTAGCAGAAAAATCTGTTTTGTACGTGCCTTAATTTGAATCATTGGTAGAAATTATTAAGCTTAAATTTTTTATACAATTTTAAATACTTTATTCTTGTAATTTTAATCTACATAGAAAAAATTTAATATAAAAGAATTTAAAATCTTTACAGATTAAAATGTCAAAATGAATTATTTTGGTCGAAGGGTAGGAACATATATTCAACTATCTGTTAAGAACCTCATTAGCTTTTCATAAATGTTTCAATTTAGTGCGGCTCGATATATTTAAGGAATATTTAGAGTAACTTTTGGTTCTATTTAATGTCCATTAGTAATATAATCATTCAGCGACTTAATTGAAAAATCAGTTACATATAGCACTTGTTTTAATGTATAAATCGCCTATCATAGCTCCAATCAAAGCCATTTAAAACAGTTTTACTTTAGACCTCTACAAACAGGTCACTGACGTTCAGTAGATGACTCTTACTAGCTACTGACATCCTCTTCAACGATACTTCAACCGTAAAAACGATACTGTTGATCTAATTAGAACCATTAGCTGTTTGATTGTTCAATAAACATTTCTTGACACTTTCTACCGCACTCTTTTACATATGTGCTCATCAACTAGCAACTTGGGAGCAATAAAGTGTTGGCGGTATTTGCCAACTTTTTTTTTTACTTTCTGATTGCTTGCATTAATAGAAGCATCCATCCGAGTACTACATCCAGGCTTTGGCGAATCCAATTGGAGGAAAATTAGTTTCGTTCCTTTCGATATTAAAAAGCACATCTGAACGGAGGCCGGTGACCTCCCGCGGCAACACGTGTATTGAGACAGTTCTAGTTTTTTCTTTTCATTGTAACCTTGAATTTGGGATGTCTGGTTCGCATCACAGACGTAGGTTTAAAACTGTTACTTATTTTACATCTCGATGCGTATTGTTGAATAACGCAAAGCTCTCTATTGTATGAAATCTCGGCTACAGTATTTGGGGGAAAAGTTACTCGGATTTTTAGCCTATTTAATTTTTCTTTTTTCATTTAAAGGCATTTTACGTGTTCCCGTTGGGTTTTCTTTTTTGACTAGCATTAGTGTGATGCTAGGCTTCATGTCCTTCAATCAAAAAGAATAATACAGTGTATTTTTCAGTTATAAGTTGAAGTCCTCGGAACTCGAACAACAGGTGGAGTACAAAAGTCGCAGTGATCATTGTCTATCACCAGGGCCGTAGCTACCGCCGTAACAATGATACGGGGTTCCCCAGCTTCAGGGGCCCCAACATGTGTAACTGCAGTTCCACTAGCAGGGCTCCCATATATAGAAAAGGGCTCCGAAGGGATGTTGATACAAGGCCCTCTAGAGGCTAGTTACGCCAGTGTCTATTGCCAATGTTCAGTTTTGTAGTTGTAATGCGAATGATAATCAGTCAGATCTGTGTAATGAAATTTTTCTTTTGAACGTGAAATTGTTCGAAGTCTCTTTTTCGGAATCTTTTAATTGAAAATAAAGTAAAGTTTTATTGTATATAAGCTGCTTGAATTAAGTATGAGATTTTAATGGACCATTCTTAACCTCTTGATTGTTTCTCTTTTGTAACTGTGTTCTTTTTGGGCCAATCTTTAAGGGACTGCATTTATCATCACTTCACAAAATAGTAAACTAATAAGATGAAAGATACGAAAAATATTATCAGAGCTTAAATTCGTGTGCTGTAATGATTAATCAAAGCACATCTGGGAAATGATGCACGTATAGCGTTCACGTAAAACAGTTAAGGAAAGTGTTTCCTTTCACATTCCGACAAAAATGCCCGACTAACAGGCATCTGGTTTGTAGGAGGACAGGATGACATCCCCGATCATAAATTTTTAAGATAATCTAGAAAAGGTTGGAATTTCTGACACCTTCAACGAGGCCCCTACAGATCTTTGACTGCGGATGTAATTTCCGTGTTCAGCTGGTACACCCAGAAATCAATAGCTGAAGTTATTTCAGCCATAATCAATAGACAAAAAAAAATAGTTTTCCTGAGGCATTCCCAAACCCATTCTACTCAAAACATTTCAGTGCGAAAGGGCAGACATACCTTAGATGCTCATAAGAAAGGTCATATTGACTATGGACACTGTCTCAACTGCCCATGGACATGTATTTAACGAGTCTGCATTAATCTGCAGTGACGGACAAGGAGGTCAAACACTGACGTAACGGAGAATATTAGACCCGCCCCCTGCTGCAAAGTCAGGTTTTGGACCCCAAGCCCTAATACATTCTTGGCGTCAGCCAGGCTTTGAGCCTCTTAGTCCCTTTGTCCCCTCCCTCATCATGCAGGAGTGTGCGTTACGCCACCGAGGTCAACCTTCATTCCATAGACAAATTTTTAATTTTTGCTGCAGAGATACTGCCTCTTTGGGCTTTCATTTACATATGTTTTTGCAATGTATTTAATGAGTTGATGAACATTAAATGGATTGAGGTATCAAACAGTGGCGTACATACTTTGTTATAGAGGGGTTATATTTTTAACACGTGGACGAAAACGACGAATCGCTATCTTAATGCTAAAACTTAAATTTGTTGATGATGGGAAGAGAATTTGTGTGTGTCCTAGGAAGACCAAGTTCGCATGTTAGGAATTTGAACCCCATCCTTTGTACACCATAGGAGTATCGAAGTCCATACTAATCACAAAAGTTAGGACGGAACTCTACAGTAGTTTTGAACGATTCAGATCTCCGTGATCAATAGTCCCCGTGCGTGTTATCTGGTTAAAGCCCCTGTGCGTGTTATGTTAATGCAATCAAATTTGTCTCGTATTTGGAACTATCGTTGTTTGGAGAAATTTCTGTGTAAGATATTAATAGTTCAATTTCAACCTTTATATATTATACATAGAAGTCAACTTTATACTATCATGCATAGTCTTTTATCGTAACATAAACATTTCTTTTAAATCTGTTTCACATGTTAAAATTTGGTTGCGAATACAGTTAAAGAAATCATCGGATGAAAATGGTACGAAAATGAAATTACGTGACCCGACGAAATTAAATAAGCTAAATTGCATGATATTTTTGCGAAAAAAATTTGGTGATTGATAAAATTTGTGACAAATTTTATCAGAGTATACGCAGAAAAACACTCCTCGTTTGTACAGATTTCATCCTCAAGCTTCTATTAAAAACAGAATGGAAGCACAAAGGTAGGTGTTGGGGGAAAATCTGCAAAACATGGAGACATTAAAGTTAAAAATGTGATCTTCACACTTTAATTCCATTAACCTGTGCAATGTGTTCACAAAACCTAACATTTCTGGTTTCGGTTGGTTTCGTCTATTACTCCTTTTCCTCAAATGTGGAAAAATATCACCTGGAGTGTAGAAATAATAGGTCTTTTTACACTCCAGTCACGATTAAGATTTATAGTGTGACGTAATACTCACGTAATCTTGTAACTCAGTTTCATCAGCTTTATCCCCGTGGGGACGTGCGACTGGTCAACAGCTTCTTGGCGCCTTTTGTTTTGAGCGAGAAGCTCATTAGGAGCAACTGCTGGCAGTTCGAGAAAGGGAAAAGTATACAATTTCAATAAATTGCTGTTTACCTTTTTAAACAAACTTGCGCGTTAGATGTAGGACTCATTGACGTTGAAGCTTTTGAATTGGTTTGTTTATTTGACAGATGATTTATTTGCATATTTAGTATTTTCTTCGTATGGGCTCGGAGGCAAAGAATTTTTAAAAAATACTTTAAGAGATGCGAATTTATAGAAATTCATTTTTTAAATTTTTGTGTTTATTTTACACGATTATTTGACGCTTTAGATAGGAGGAATCTTAGGAAGATTTGAAAAATGATTACTCGTTCTTTTTTGTCTGTTCATCCATTATCTATCGAAATTTTTTGGGCTTCAAAACTGATCTGAGCTTACTTGTTTAATAATATTTCTTTAATATAAGGATTTAATAAGTGCTTAAGCGAATCTTTTTTTAATGAGTCTGTTTTTTCCGCATTAATTTTTTTACTTATTTTTTGTCCAAAGTTTATTTCCGTGTTCCACAAATTTACATATGCAAGTACACAAATCATGTATGAACTTTGATGTACTTAAAAGTTTTTGTTCGACGCTAAAAATATTTTTTCCAACTCAAGTCATGGAGCTTGTTTAAAATAGTGTTTAAATAATTTTACAAAATTTTAATTTGAGGTTTTTCATGGAGTTTTCAATTAAGAGGAATTAATGGTGATAGGTAAAAAAATTAATGCTAATGTAAAAATCTCTATTCTCAAATTGACTAGAGTTAAGTTTCGGAATTGCGCGTGATTATATATATATAATCATACACAATATATATTCAACTTTTCATCTGAAATGTTATTATTTTTTTAGTGCTTAAATTATTTTTCCAACACCTCATTCCAATTTTTTTAATGCTTTTAAGGAGCCTTTGCAAATATCTATAAAAGTGGATTTGAAGTTATTAAAGCCTACACTAAATCTAGCACTGCAGTTTTTAAAACATAAGAATTAAATACCTTATTACATTAACTGGATCTTGAAATGCGTGGTTTCGTCAAGGAGGTCATTTTCTATCCTTCAAACCAAAAAAATAATTAAGAGTTTTTAGCAAAATTATAAACTGAAACACTCCACAATTCATCTTAAAAATATAATTTGAATCTCTAATTTTGGAATCTGAAGCTTTCTTACATGTAAAAAGGTACCATAAAACAAATAAATCTTACTGTAGTCGTTCCTATTGAAATGGAATTATAAACACACGCACACATTTCTAAAATTGATTTCAGTGAAATTTTTTTAAAAGGGACTGCATTTTAAGTCGCTCTGTTTATGAATGAATATGTTAATTTAGTATATTGTTCTCTGAATTGTTTTGACGAGTATTAATAATCTGAACAGAAATAATTTTAAGACTCTTAGAACTTGGAGAGGTGTGGGAGTGGGATGAGGAAGACTACAACCGTCGAGGTCTGAAACCGTGATCAGTTGCAAATTAATTTCGGAACTCTTAAGAAAAAATGAAATTAAAACAGAAGTCTCATACTTTAATCAAAAATTCAAACATTACGTCTCAAAAAAAATGCGCGTTTTCATTATAAATCTGAATTATTTCTGAATAGTGAATAAAAAAATTATATAATTGAATAAAGCACTTAATAAATTTTCAATAATATAAAAGAATGAAAAATACCTAAATATTTTTCTTTATAACCACAATCGAAATGTTCTTTAAATTTCCCGCCTTTTTATTCTACCCATTAGCCTTTTATGGAGGCGTTTCTCGGAAAAACTTCGTAAACACCTTGAATGTATAAATTTCCTGTATCAACTTTAATTGCCTTTAATGCTAGCAATCTAATGCGTCCTATTAATTAATTTCATTAATGTTTTCTCAGGTTCATGAAGGTCATCGTGAGAAAATTTGTCTCGCGAAGTTACAATTTTCTTTCTTCCCAGAGGCTTGGCGTCTGTTTATTAAACAAGTTATTTGTTCTAAGTGAACACTCTTGGACTGCATTATTTTCATTAACGGCGTTCCGCCCAGTTCCAGTATTCTCTGGTTCGGGCACAGCACCTAATGTTTCTCTTATGAATGAAAGACGTCCATGATTTTGTGTAAAACTGATGTATTTATTTGAATTGATTAATCGCTTCTGTCAAAACTGGATATCCTCCAAATGCGTGGAATTCTTGAAGGAGATCGGTAAAGGAATGAAAAAAATTGAAGTTAGAGCAGCGTTTCTCAAACTGTGGGGAGCAACCCTATGGGGACGCAAGCATATTGTAAAGTCGAAAACAAAAGATTATTTTAAAAAATTATTAATTTACTGGAAGTTTTTAACAAAAATGCATTCTGGCATAATTAAAAATAAAATACTCATTTAAACTGATAAAATGCACTTACAAATGTATCGATACTGCACTATTTCTTTTATATTTAATCTAATAGTGCTAAGTTAAGGACAAGTTCAATAATTACCAGTGACCCCATGGGCTTGTCATACATGAAATTATATACAAAAATTAACACTTAATTTGGTACAGTTCGTAATTAGTCTCTTAATTGCATGTTAAAAGAAACGCGCTTCGCTCCCCTGTGCCACCGTTTACGTAGGCATGCGTATGTGATATATTGGAGAGGGGGGAGAAATTATAAAAAAAAGCAAATACTTCGCAATCACTGTCAATGTCCTTTTATTGCATTCGAAAGCCTTCCGAATAATTTCATGGATAGCAGTCCACAGAAAAGATCATTCTTCGGAAAGACGTATATATACGTCCTGGGCAATTAACGCTGTGGCTGAGCGAGATGTTTATATACGCCAAAGGCACTTAAGAGGTTAAAGTCGTGTTGTAGCTTTAGAGTCAAAGTATAGTACTAATATTCAATTCAATAAATTGTTATTCTATGGAGGGGGTGCAATGAAAATTATAATTGAATATTGGGTCGAAAATATTGAAAGCTTGAGAAACACTGAGTTAGTGATTCAGTGAATCATTCGAACTTTGATTCGACCAGCAATCTAAAACATCATGGTGAGAACATAAAATCACTCATGGCACATTGATGTTTAAAATGCGTATTTGGTAAGAATAAAAATCAACCAGTGCGCGCAAAGATCTTTTATGGTATAGGCTTCATTATCAGATTAGGAAGGGGAGGGGGCGTGGAAATTCCTTCTTTTCCGTGTTGCCGTTCTGAGTTTAGAAATTGCGAGTTTTTAAATTTCGAGTTGAGTTCTGTTTTTCTATGTCCTATCTTTACTAGTTTGGTAAAGATATTTTTTTATATAACTCTCATTTTCAAAATTACGTTTTTTAAAGCTATTTTAATTCATTATATAAGACAATTAACAAAAGTTTCTTAAAATGATAGGCCGCGGTAGCCTAGTGGTCAAGGTCATAGACTCGTGGCTGGCGTGTCATGAGTTCGAATCTAGACTTGCTGCAGACCTACCTTGTAGAGGGTGCCCCTGCACGTAAAATCTGTTGAGGCTCAAACGTCCTTCCGTTCGTGGGGTGCGGTTATTTGGAGAGGGAGTTGACACCTTAAGTGTCGTCCTCGTCACTTGACTTTTTTTTCATAATTACGAGGTCCATCGCCAATGGCCATCGTGCAGCTTTATGTGCGACGTTAATTTCTCATTCTCACTCATTCTGAAAATGTTAAATATTACAATGTTCCTGAGTTGTATGTGCATTCAGTCATAGATGATATCGATAACTTACCGGAATAAAAATTCTACTAGGGACTTCACCATTTTATTAAGCCATAGCAGAGCCTAGTGGTCATGGTCACGAGTTCGTGGCAGGTGTCACTCCGTTCTCTTGTGCCATAAAAGATCCGCAGTGTAGAGCGGCTGATGCACGTTAAATCCGTCCAGTCTCGAAACCTTCTCGTTGTTGTGGTAGGGTAGTTTGGAGAAAGAGGGTGCCAGCTGAAGTGTCTTTCTTGTCTCTTGTCTTAAGAATTACGAAATTCGTCACCAATAGCCCACGTGTTGCTTAACAGCGTGTCGTTGATAAACACTCAATCCAACGTTTTAATGTGACCGCGGTAGCCAAGTGGTCAAGGTATCGGATCATGGCTGGTGTGTCATGAGTTTGAGCCCAGTACCATCGAAGACCCGCCGTGTAGGGGAACGATGCACATTAAATCTGCCAAGAGCTCAAACGTCCTCCCGTTGGTGTGGTGTGGTTGTTAGGAGAGGGGTGCCAGCTCAGGAGTCGTCCGCGTCACTTGACCATGGTTCAAAATTACGAGGTCCGTCGCCAAAAAGCCCTCGCGTAGCTTAACAGTGTGGCGTTAATCTTCGCACTTACTTACCAATGTTTTAATGTCCTTGAAGTTTGTGACATAGAAAATAATTTAAAGTTCATTCGAGGGAAAAGTCCCGAAAACCTCATGATTTTAAAGAAATTTCAATAGTTTTTGTACCTTTTATACATATTTTATATCCTCCTAGAAAATGTTTCCAAGTTCTTAAGAAAAAATATTCCTGTTTCAGATGGAAATATTTTTTCAAAACAAAATTATTTTTAAAATTAAAACATGAGATTCATTATATTTTAAAATGAAGAATAAAAGAAACAAAGTGCGTGGAATATATGTTATCGACATATGAGAGAAAATTGCATTCAATAAGAATAAAAACTTTACTTGAAAATTTTGAAGACTTTATGAAGACTACAGATTTTTTTTTCATTTGATATTATTCATAATATTATATTATGTATTATTCATAATGCCCTTAAACGAAAATTCCTCAGTCACGGTTAAAAAGAAACAAATCAGAAGTCGTATAAAAATCGAAGATTTCTTTCCATTGAAAATGAAAGGAAAAATAGAAAGCCATTGTTTATTATCTACCTCGATGTTACGAGAGAAAAATAAGACGAAAGTTTTCAATGTCGTGAGCTTTCATCAAAACTATTAATTTTTTTCATTCACTTCAGTCTTTGACTTTATATAAAAACTGTCAAATTTTGAAATTCGAAAACACATTAGGAAGCATTTTACATAATGTTTATTCATTAAGGTACGTAACATGACAGTTTTTCTTTCCGTAACCGCATGTAAACGGGAACGAACGGTACTAAATGACGGGGAGGGTACAAAGGAAGGGAAAAGAATCAACTTCCCCCTCCACGCCTTTTTCTGGATGGAAGAAGAAAGTGTTGGAATCGAAGGCTGAAAACAAGATGGCAATTTTAAATGTCTGAAGAGTTGGCGACAAGGGGTCGCCAAGAAAAAGCGGTGCAATCCAGTTCCATCCAGATTCTATATCTACTATAAGAACCATTCCTTGGGCTGTTTTTTTCTGACCTCTAACCTCGAGCGATCCGAATCAGGCCACGGCCAAAATAATATACCTGGAAACTTGTTAGAATTACTTTATTCCGCACACGAATGATTTGACAGGCACCTCCCTTCGTAGTTACCGTATTTTAATTAGTTAATATTACAATACAGAGAAGATTCTAGGTGCAATTTTCAATCGTCTGTGTACATCAGCGTGACGCTTTTTACTATCAAATTAGGTATAATTTGGAGAGAAAGGCAAAAATTACGCCGTTTATGAAGGATCTGCGCAGCAGAAGATCGATTGTTTTGTTTTGTATTGAGGAACTAGTTTTTATTTCCGATTTAAAGAAATCACAAGTGCTATTTGATTGCTATGTGGGAAAACAGTTATGTGACGTTTTTACTGCTGTGGATATTCTCGATTACGTGTGAAAGAGCATTAGCATTTATTTCAAGGATGCGTTATTTTCTAAGGTCAAATGATATTCAGACATCTGACTTCCATTATTTTGATTATATGTATTAATAAAAACAAAGGCGATTTCATAAGCAAGGGATATTTCGCAATGTTTATATTCTGGATATTTTAATTATCATATTGATAAAAAAAATACTCAAATTTGACGATTCTACTTTTCGGCATGTAATTAAAAATAAACACTTGTTCTCTTAAAATTAACGAGATTATTAGTTCCATTTGTTATTCTTCACCCTTGTGTGTTTAATTTTCGGAAGTTGTCACTGTGTTGAATATTTTTATCTAAAATTATGAAGAATAACTTTTTAAATTTATTTGAATAGTAATTATTCATAATTGAAAACATTCATTATCAATATTTAATTATTTATGGACGGTGGCGCATGTAAGAGTAGGGGCCAGTGGCATGAGGTACACTTCCGCACCGCAGGTGAAGGCTGAATTCTAGGGGGCTAAAATTCTGATATATTTTTGCAATCCTTTGTAAGATCCTGCTTGGAGCTAAAAACATGACTTTTCAGGGGAGCTCTAATATTCTCCATTATGCCGCTGCGTGAGGTTTACTAGATTAACAACTCCCCGCAGACCAACGGTCTTTTAATTTTTACCATACAGATCAACTCTCGACGACCACGTTAACGCGTTTTTTAGAATGTATCTCCCTCCGTAAGAGGTCTGTATACGCCAGGGATGGCGAACCAGTGGCATGCGAGCGATCAAAATGATTTGCATTTTATTTCAAAATAACAAAGTTCACTATGAAGTATTACGAACAAACGCGAGTGATCAGTCGCAGAGCGGCAGGGAATACAATCGTTTGTTATTGACTTACCTTAGTTACGTCGTCGGCTACAGTTGCTTATAATGCAAAATTTGTCTGAACATAACATAGTCAATTTCGTTGACACAACTATATTTTAAAGTTTGTGTTATATTTTCGATTTTTAACTGTTATTTAACATGGCTAATGCAGAACAAAAAGTGTAAAATAGTAAGTAAAACAAAGAATTTCAAACTTGGCGAACATAGAAATATGATATTAGTAAAGGCGACAAAAAAGGGGGGAAGCAGTGCGTGTCTTATGTTCTGGAACAGTAGTATGTAGAACCACACCGTCTGCAAAACGACATTTTGAAACAAATCACAAATCCTTTCATTAAAAAAGTAAACCACAGCAAAAATAATTAATTTCTTGGAAACCATTTGGCAAATAACTCCAATTCAGCATGATTTCTAAAAGTAACATCTTACAATCCTAATATAAGTTGTCATCCAATCTGTACCAACAGAAGTCACACTAATGTTACATTAATTTGAATTACACGTATAAGTAAAACATTTACAATGATGCAGTGCACAAAAGGTATTTTTTCGTAATAAATAAAGAATTTTGAGTTCTTAGTATTTAGTTTTATTATTTTCCCAATTATGACAAGTCAAAATTATTTGATGGCACGTCTATACATCATTAAACATTTAAGAAAAAAATGGCACGTTGATCCATGAAGGTTCGCCACCTCTGGTAAACGCTATTTGTTTAAGAATATTAGTTTTCATAACTCATATAAAATTGAAATGTAATACGCATTAATTATCCACAGTATGAACTCTATTCAATTTTATATTCAGTTTTCTATAACGAAGCATTACTTTGCGTTGCAGGATTAAGTATGGATTTTGCGTCAAAAACAAACGTGGGCAAGGTCCGGTTTGTTCGGCCCTAGAGGCCCCCCCCCCCTGATTACAATCACTATAATAGGGCCAGAGGTAATTTTTTTTTCAAAAAGAGTATTTCACAATATTGAAAGAAACGCCTCTAGGGATTAAATAAAGTAACGAAAGGATTTCCCTCTGTAAGAAGTACGGAGCTACAGAATATTTAAATATCGTAAATTATTTATTCTTTTTTTTTTTTTTTTTTTTTTTTTTGTGAAATCGAATCTGTGTGAAAACACTTAATTAGTGAAACGTGCTATTGCATTAAAGACCGACAAATCGCAACGCAGCGAGATAGAGTCAATTTCTGGAGCAATTGATGTTTTTCCCACCAGTCCATAACGAATTTGAACATCGAATGTCAAAAGACTAGCTTAAATTTCATTGCTGCCATGTTTATGCGATATAGAGTTGAACGCCTGCCCTTTGATAGTTAGCGCACAGATCAAAGTTACTTGTGATTTATGATCGAATCTGTGAGTGGGGGAGTGGGTTTGGCAATTTCTCAAAACCTCATTTATCAGATACAGTATTACCGTAGAAGAGCCTAAGGATATATATTTTTTATTTTATACATTCTCTTGTAAAATTATTCACTTCCAAACGCCAGTTTTTATAATTCCGAATGCTGTTTTTACTAAAAAAAATATTAATAATTAAAAATATCGACGTTCATTGCTATATGGGAAAATTGACATATTTGGGTAATATAATATGCTTAAACATTTTCTTAAATATTTTGAATCAAATTAAATTACAGTAATATACTGATTAGTTTCGAGGTCTGATATTTCCTAACATTTAAAAATTTTGTCAGCTTGGCTTATAATTTAACTCTTTATTTCAAAAGCATAGATTAAAAATGAGATTTACATAGAATGGCAATATATATCTATTTTTATGAAACTTTTAAAAATGTTAATACTTGTAACTTAGTATGTAAAAAGTTATACAAATAAAGGCAAATATTCTTTTTCATATTTTTGGAGAAAAAGTATCGTAGCTCATGAGCTCAAATTCTCAAGGTAAATTAGGCGGCTGTTGTTAAAATGCATAATGGAGAAATGAATACAATAGAGGACAGACTGGGCATGGAAAAAGGCGATTTTCTTAAAAAAACAAGTTTTCTCGTTTGCAATTATAAACTTAATGAACGCCCAGTGATTTAGATAACATTGTATAAAAAAATGAAGGCGGGGAAAGGAATTTTTTTGTAAACAATTTCTATTTCTTTATAATTCATCCTGAAGTTAAATTGGATTTTGAAAAAGTTAGCGTGGCATTTTAAATGTAAGGTTTTTGAAAAACACACACACATATCGATGTTAAAAGTTTTATTCCATATTTTAAGAGCACGCACAACCTTATCCGATTTTTTAATGATAATGAAACGTTGAATAATATATTGGAAGGAACACATCAGATCTGAAATTGTAAAATCTGTCGGTTCTGAATGAGGTGTTTTCGGAAATGTCAATAGAGATATTACGGTTACAGAAATGTAGCAAACACAAAATATTCAAGGATCATAATTCATTAGTAATATCCTCAAATGAATGCATGTGGCCGCGGTAGCCGAGTGGTATAGGTATCGGATCGTGGCTTGTCACGAGTTCGAGCCCAGTACCACTAAAGAGCCGCTATGTAGGGAAGCGATGCACGCTAAATCTGTCGAGAGCTGAAACGTCCTCCCGTTGGTGCGGTGTGGTAGTTAGGAGAAGGGGTGCCAGCTCAGGTGTCATCCACGTCACTTGACCATGGTTCAAAATTACGTGGACCGTCACCAAAAAGCCCTCGTGTAGCTGAACAGTGCGACGTTAATATTCAATCAATCAATCAATCAAATGCATGCATATTGCACAAGCGCTCAAAATTTGTTATTGTCCGAAGATTCTTAAATTGTGAATTTTTTTTCTTTGATAATGCTTACGTGTAATCGAGAGGAACTCCCCCTCCCACACAAATATCTATTCCCCCCTCCTAAATTTGAAACGTAAATGAATTAATCTTCAACTAAATGGGTCTTCATGTTTCCGGAATCAAGTAGAAAATCTGACATAATATAGCAGTTTTATCTCAAAACAACTAAAAATAGGTGGCTTGTGAATAAATAAATCATCTCATTCCTTAAATCTGATACACACATTATGTACCGAGAATGCAATTCATTGATCAAAACTGGAATGTTTATTAATAAGAAAACATCCATCAATCAAGATGCATCATGTGGTTTGTTGCTGGGAAATTAGGACTGGATTCATCCAAACTCTTATCTCTATCACAAGCAGTCCGATTACAAGTCAGAAAATAGAAAAACTGCGTCAAACCGAAACTTGGTTGCTCTTGCTTACTTTAAACAACGAAAAATACAATCGGCGCCTGGGAAGCCGGCCAGTTCTGGTTCTGAGGTGATTTAAATCCTTGCCCAAGGGTCAGTGTTGTGTGTAGTTTTTCCACCGTGTTTCATCATAATTTTTTTTCTAGCTATAGTTGAGCATCATTGTTCATCACTGCTTTCTCTCTTGTAATAAAAAGAGGAAAAAGATTGAACGCGGAAATGAAACAAAGTATTTGTTTAAGGATGATAAATTGAATCTTTAATTTTCTACAGTGTTTAAGATTAAATTTGATAATTTTTTGAATAAAATACTGGATTAAAATTACCTTCGATTTATCATTTTAGACGGAGAGAACAAGTCAGTCTTATCGTGATTTTGCACAATGTTGGGAGATTTGTTGTATATAATATCTTATATGTAATTGGGTTAGACTATAAATATTTTAAAATGGTAATGCACAATAAATTTAATTTAAAAAAAAATTGCTGTCAAAGTTGCTTGCCCTAACTTGTAAACAGATTTTTTTTTCATTTATAAATCCACTGATTTGAGTAACAAACCTCGAATTGATTTTTAGATTCGAAATAAATAATAATTTAGCAAACTTTGAATAAATTTTTCTAAATATTTTAACATTTATTGACATGCATAACAAGGTTTTTTTAAAAAAATAAATACATGAAATTAAAAAAATACAAACTGCAACTTTTAATATTTCTGTAAAATTTAGATTTTGTTTTTAAAGTCCGTAAAATGAGTTAAAAACATTAATTTTAAGTTTTCAAGGTATTTAAAGTCAGGATAACTAACAAACACTAACAAAAGTTTATTTACATACATTAAATTTACAACTGAAATTATTCTAAACTTTTTAAAAATATATAATTGTTATCCGATACAATAAACGTGTAATTTTCTTAAACTAAGAATGATGAATTTAGTTCTTTAGTGTATTTATCCATCAAAATGACTGTAAATCAAATTTTTTCAAAATTTTGATACTAACTAGGTAACAAAATTTGAATTCTGCTTAAAATTGCATAACCAAATCACGTATTTATCTTGACATTTTCGCTCACCGTTGTAACAGGTTCTTAATTGCATAGACATTGTACAATCAAGAATATTAAACGATAATTAATTTGTATTCAATAATCATATCGTTCAAGTATTTAAAAAGCAAATCGAAATCCTGACTGAAAATTTAATTTGTCATTCAAATGATACATAGCAAGGAAACTTTGAAAAATCCTTACTTAACGAAGTAATGCTGCAAAACATGTTTTTGCAATGGCACAACCTTCATAAATAATCTATACTGACCCACAAATCTTTGATCCGTAAGAAGTTTCCAATGCAAAGACAGCTTAAGATAATTAAATTTAATGTGCTACATTTCATGATCACATTGTATTTGTATTCGACACAGAATTGTAATATTTAAACTTGAAATTATCATAATCAATAACAGTCATTATGAAACGAATTCATGCTGATCTTACGTTATTCTGAAGTTACGTTACGTTCTGAAATGCAACCTAATACGGTAATTTTCAAGTAATTTTTTATAGATAATTTACGTTATGTACTGTAGATCTCACTAGAGGTGGTAATACAGCGCCCATGGGTACGGGCTCCACCCCAAAGTTAAGGTTCAGTCATAGCTTCACCAAAGATAGTTGTACAAAATAATGAAATTTTCTTCTTAAATTCAAGTAAGCCTCATAGTAGCAGCCAAGTGTTCATGGTCACGAACTCGTTCAGTGGTGTTGTAAACCTAGTCTCACTGAAGTCCCACCGTGTAGCGGCGCTGATGCTCTTTAAATCTGTTGAGGCTGTAAGTCCTCCCGTTGGCTGGTGGGAAAATTAAGATAGGGAGTGTCGTCTCGAGTGTTGTTCTCGTCACTAGACCGTGGTTTCAAAATTACGAGGTCCGCCGCCAAGAGCACTCGTATTTTTTTTTAGGGTGTGACATAAATCACTGCGGCTTCAGTCATCCTGTGATATATTGCAGTACAGTAGAACGTCGTTTATCTGAACGTTAATTAACCGGAACGTCAAATATCCGAACCAGTTTTTTCAGAGACCTTGCAGCGAAAAAACGGTGTACAATGGTACAACGAAAAATAAACGATTATTTTCCACAATAAAGGTAAAATTGCGACTTTTTACTTCTATTTTGCTTTTTCTTCAAGCACATTTCCCGCATGTGATGGTTTTCAATATTCGTATAGTGTCCGGTTTCATATACTGCGTGGATCGTTTTCGGTTATCCGAACGGTGTTCGGTCCCAATTGATTCGGATAAACGACGTTCTACTGTGATTGAAAGTTTCAGCTCGTGTATCATCCTCGTAAACACAGGAACTAAGTGAAACGACGAGTCAATTCGAGCTAATTCTAAGCCAATAACTCTTATGTACATCTAAAACTGTTTAAGCTTATATCAATAAACTACTAATATCTTGGCATAAATGGTATTACTTGTTTAGTGTCAATCTTGCCATTGGTCATTTTTGAAATTACTAGAAATGCTTTATGCAGTATTAGTCACATGTGCCAATGCTACCCTAAAATGTTTTCCTTATCTTTGTGCATTTGTTGTCATGCACTTTTGAGTTAGTTTTCTCCTAGATTGCACTTATTTGATAAAACTGGCTGACAAGTTGTAATCTCTATTCGGAAAAGGAATTTTTTGGGCATTTTAGTTGGAAGGCGTTTATGATACAGCACCGAAATTTAAAATTTGAATGTTTTAAAGTTCAGTAAACAAGATTAAGAAATTCTATAACGCTGTTAAAAAAGCTTTATTTTTTTAATAAATGCATATAATTCTAAAATATTGGAGAAAAGGTAGAAAATGTGTTTCGAAGCTTTCGAAAATTTATTTTATGCAAAAATTGCTTACAACTCTGAAATATATATACTTAGAGATTCAAGGAGGTCATTTAAGTTTCGATTTTTTTGTTTTGTTTCTAGTTAAAGGTGTAACAATTCGAATATCTATTTTTTTCTCGTAAATTCTTTTGTGTGATAAATTTTCTGAATAATTCATTCCATAAAATTTTGAAGCATCTGAACTGGAAATGCTTGATGCTTTATTCAGAGTTCTTCTCTCGTTTCGGAAAAAGGAAATATATGAAGTTGTTCCAGAAACAACTTGTCATATGGTTCTATTTTTCTCAAAAGAAAACCAAATCTGGAATGTATCCAATCAAGTGTTGCGTCTCCAAATGGAGTACAATTTTAAGCATTAAAATTCCCTTGAAGGTCAATTGACGCGACATCTACGTCAAAATGACGTCAAATTAGAATGAGTTGAGTTATAGATGCGTATTTCGGAAGAAATTATTCTGTAATTACGGAGACTTGAAATTTTGCGGTTGCCGGGTATTAGGCTAAGAACCTAGATGTGTTTACATAGCCTAGGCGGAGAAATCAGACGCCGGCTAGGTTTCGGCCTTGATATAGAATGGATCTTGCGGGCACAAATTTCAAAGAAAGGTAATTTTATTCGAAAGCTGCTTGATGAATTGTAAATTTATGTAGGAACTCGGAAGTTTTCGAAAAGAAAATGTTCGCAGTCTTGTAGCTTTTTGTTCTCTTTTTATAGCTGTCAATTTTGAGTTTCTTATGATCAAACTTGTTTTATAAAAAGGCTTATTCTTTTAATTATGTTTTTGTTTTTCATGAATATATTTAATTTGTTGACTACAAGGAAAAACTTAATTTGAAAATAGGATTAAATAACATTGACTTTCAGTTTGAACTCAATATACGCATTAATTTCAACCAATTTTCATTTTAGAATGCTTGGAATTTTGTTCTAAGATTCCGAGGATGCCAAATTAAGACTGAATTTTACTACGGACAATGAAAAGATTTAAATATTTTCATTTATATTACCCAGTGCCTATTTTAAAGATTTATTTACCTTTTGATTTTTGTTTACGTATGTATTTTTGGTCAGACATTTTAAATACTTTAAATAAAATTCTGTTACCGCTCTTTTCATGATAACTAACATTATCAAGAAACAGAAGCGTCCTCTAGCAGTGGCGCACACAAGAGGGGGGGGGTCCTGACCCCCCAAAGCCCTTGATTTTTTTCTGATTGATTATAATTCTAAGTATATAGTACGTAAAATTTAATTACTTGTTATTAATGATTAATTTTATTAATTAATGCTAATTATTTATTCACAAATTAGTTTTTACTGTGTTTTGTTCCCGAAAATCGACAAAATCAAAAGGAGCATGATACAAGAATCAAGAATGGTGAACTTTCGACACCGGACCCCCCTCCCCCCTCTTGAAAAATTCCTGTGTGCGCTACTGTCCTCTAGTGACCACTTATTTTTTTGTTGAGGTCTGGTGAAGAGAGAATGTGGCCTCTATGAAAAACCGTATACTCTTTGCCCATTATTTTTTGTTTAATGATCCGTTGTCTTTTTGTAACCTTACTTACCGTAAAATCCGGCGTATAACGCGAAATTTTAACGCCAAAAATACGATCGAATCTTACAGGTGCGCGTTATACACCGGGTATAAAAAATGATGGCTTCAAAAATAAAGAAATGAGCATTAAAAAAAATTAAGACTTCTACATTTTTGGAAATACTTTCAATTTAGAAGAAATAGTGTACTTTATGAATTTAAAGAGTTGTAGTTCTTTAAATATGCTATTTTTTCAAAAATCTGGGATAATACCTCGAATAAATGACTTCAAAACATAAGAGAATTGCATAATTACATTTCGGGTTTCTTCGTAAAACAGGGGGTGCGCGCTATACAGCGAATATACCTAAAAGTTTTAAAAAATGCAGCTTAAAAGTATCTGCGCGTTATATGCCGGAATTTACGGCAGTTAATAAATAACTGCAACATTAGAGACTTTATTCAACCCAACTCCGAATTTACTACATTAAGTTGAATTTCTAATCTCCGTACAATTTGAAATGCTTCTAATACACACTTTTTTTGTCAAATTTTCATCAGAAATCATAAATTGTAATATTTGAACTATTTTTTTGTTATTTATCTCCATGTTGTAATCTTTTCAGATATTATGCAAGCTTTGACACATTTATAAATATGGATCTACTTAATCTGTAGCATTACATCACCCCCCCTAAAATATTTAAATTATCAGTGAGCAGAGTACTCATCCGTAGTTTATACATCTACACCGATTCAACATAAGGTTTTATTAGAAATAGAAGCCAATAAACATGCTCAAATCCAAATAATTCGCCAAAAGCACTTGAAATATTAGATAATTTCGATGACATGCCACTTCCATTAAATAAGAAACAGGTCATTTGATTAAAAAATAGAAGACATTGAGAGAAGATACTCTTTATCTGTCGTATATTTTTTTCTCGCGCCATAAAATTTGAATAAATACAACCATTAAAAAAATTATTCTTCTAAGACCCAGAAAAGTATTTTGCAAAATTTTTTGATATTTTTTAAGACATTGAAGAATTAATGTGTCTGGAATTAAAATGATTTTCAATAAATTGTTCTGGCTTGCCTTTTTATTCCAGGAGGATTTCGATTCTTTAGTTTTAACATGCGTTTTTTTGTCACGTAATTCTGAAGTGTAAAGTTTAAGCTGTATAAAACAAAGTATTCTGAAATTTTATTTTTGATTTCAAATGGAAACCCATTTCGTCTTTTAGTACATTTTTTTTTTCAAATGATATTTCCCTCTAATGACGATCCCCTTTTCTAATTATTTATCAATTTTTATTATTAAATTATGAGTAGAAATATGTAATTCCTTTCCTCGTCTGTTCAATATGTATGTATACTTGTTTTTACTAAATACATAGAAATAAAAACCTCAGAGTATATGTATTAAATATATTCATTTTTGTGAAATATTGCAAGGGAACATCGAGCAAAATGAAAGGAAAATATAAACGTCGTAATTTCAAAATAATTCTAATATTTTGAGGATAAATTGTACTTAATAAAACTTCAATATACATAAATATCTGGTTTTTTTTTTTTTAAAAAGTTTCAATATAATTAAGAACATATGAAATTAATAATTGCGTGAAGAATCTGTTGGTGCAAATATGGTATAAATATTTCAGAAGATTGTTATTTATCATATACACGGAATTATTTTGATTTTGAGGAACAATAAAATGATCGATTTTTGCTTGCATCTCACAGTTTTGAAAGCGTTCTCTTCCATTTATATATAGGGTGTTTTTTTAGAGGTATAGAACTTTAAATTGCAATAAAACAACGATGTATTATTCGATTGACATGAATTTTTTTTATTCGAAAGATAATCTTGTGGCATTACATTTTAAATATGATTTCTGGCATAGGACTGGCTCGGATGTAGTCCAATCTGGACGTCCAATTTTCGATGACTTTTTCCAACATTTGTGGCCGTATTTCGGCAATAACACGGCGAATGTTGTCTTCCAAATGGTCAAGCGTTTGTGGCTTATCCGCATAGACCAAGGACTTTACATAGCCCCACAGAAAATAGTCTAGCGGTGTTAAATCACAAGATCTTGGAGGCCAATTCACAGGTGTCTTTCAATAAATCGATTGTGGCACGAGCTGTGTGACATGTTGCGCCGTCTTGTTGGAACCACAGCTCCTGCACATCATGATTGTTCAATTCAGGAATGAAAAAGTTAGTAATCATGGCTCTATACCGATCACCATTGACTGTAACGTTGTGGCCTACATCGTTTTTGAAAAAGGTTTCCACCAGCCCATAAAGCGCACCAAACAGTCAGTTTTTCTGGATGTAACGGTGTTTCGACATACACTTGTGGATTAGCTTCACTCCAAATGCGGCAGTTTTGTTTGTTGACGTAGCCATTCAACCAGAAGTGCGCTTCATCGCTAAACACAATTCGCTTATGAAAATCGGGAACAACGGCAATCTCGTTTTGGGCCCATTCGACGAATCTACGCCTTGCTTGATCATATTTAAAATGTAATGCCACAAGATTATCTTTCGAATAAAAAAAAATTCATGTCAATCGAATAATACATTGTTGTTTTATTGCAATTTTAAGTTCTATTCCTCTAAAAAAACACACCCTTTATTAATATCGGGAATCAATTTAAAGCAACTTAAAATGTATTTTAAAAGTTGTTAGGAAAATTATATATAATATATATATATATATATATATATATATATATATATATATATATATATATATATGTAATATTACGCACAAATCTACCAAATTATAAGAACCTGGTTTCATTATTTAAAGTGTCTCTTTTGATTAAAAAGAAATAACACGTGGTTTCAACATATCGTTCCCAATGGCACGTACTTGAACAAATTTTTCTTGAAATGTGATGTAAAAAAAAATGTGTTATCTCACTCTGATTCTTTCAGTCTTCTCGCAATGATGCTGTCTCGAAAAGTAATAAGTATGCGTGTAAAGGGTTAAGTAGTCCATTCGTATCTGATAACACGTAGTACTACGATGTTATGCAAGACATTGAAACGACCTTCAACCTTCAAAGGCAAATCTTAGTGCTGGAATAAATACGGAGTTCATGTAGGACAAGTCATGCATCGGATTATGACTTGACGATGGATTATTAAGAGCTGATCGATTTCTTACGTTTGCTGTTATGAGTTGCTGGATCATCTGAGGACAGATGCCATATTTCATTATCTTTGATAGGAGAAATTTTTCAGAATAGAGTTGCATAATTTTTTTAAGACACGCTTTCTCAACTCTCCATACATTTCTAATTTCGTATCTTAATTTCTATATTCCATTTAATGTTTATTACGCGTTATTTATAGTCTTAAGTCTGCACTTATTAAAAAATTTAGTAAATAGAAAAAAATTGTGTGCATATTAAATGTTTTTTGTTAATCTCATTGTTTTGCGTAGATATTTCAAAATTAAATTTTAATCAGTTGTGGATAACAAAAATGCTTGTCTAATAGGCAGATCATTATAATCACACTATACCAATTTCCTCGTGGGCTTTACTTTTTGACTTCAGCAGCCAAGATGCTTCTTTCTCTAATAGTTTCACTGTCTTTTAAGACTGTTTTCGGTTAATGTTAAAGAATAGGAACCGAATTCGAACTATTTTTTCATATATAAAAGTACTCAAACATTAATATTATATTCTGGCCTCGCTATCCTGTAGAGAATCGCATATTTTATCATACTACTCATTTTTATCAGTTAAAACATTTTTTCTTTTATAAAACGTGTTTCACATTTTTTCTCCTATACCGTAATGCTAAATGAGATAGATCCCTTTACATGTTAAAATGAAAAGTGAATTATTTATTAAATATTTTCAAATTTTAAAAACGCTACATTTTAAACAAATCCATGAGTTACATTGTCACAAATTTTTATAAAAATAGAGGCACTTTTTCTGTCTGAAAATGCGCTCCGGGTTCACAGTCTTGTGCATACGGCGAAAACAGCCTTAATAAACGCGTATGACATGATCCTCCGGGATACACTAACGATTTTTTTTAAGTTAGTCTTTCTCCTTGACATTTCATCTCCATGTGGCCATTCCTCTTTATTTGATCATGATACAAAATTGCGAGGTTCGTCACCAATAGGAGTTGCTTTACAGTATAACATTAATAAACAATTAATCCTCCGCACAATTCATTGTTGCATTTTTAAAATGCTTTTCTGGATTTCAGAAGTTTTTTCATTTTTGATGAGTTTATAGTGTAGCTTGGCTATTATGGCCCATGTGCCAGTGAAATTAATATTTTTTTATAAAAAAATAGTTTTATGAAGGTATAATTTTATTAATGACTCGAAATGAATTACATATTTTTATAAAATCGAAGCTTTTTTATTTTCAGCTCTTTAAATATATTAATGAAGATCATTAAATATTGTACAGGAAACATTAAAATTTTCGTTCCAATGCTGATGACAGAATCAGTGCACATTATA
Source organism: Trichonephila clavipes (assembly GCA_019973935.1). NCBI lineage: Eukaryota > Metazoa > Arthropoda > Arachnida > Araneae > Nephilidae > Trichonephila > Trichonephila clavipes. The sequence continues at coordinate 75,135 of BMAU01004130.1, read as the reverse complement.
TTAAGCATGGATTTGTGCGTGTGTGTGTGTATGTACATTTTGAAAACTTTTTTTATAAAGACAAACTATTTCCTTTTCTTTTTTTCATTAGAACAACTGGAAAAATTTGCTCTAAAACCCGAAGACGAAATTGCCGTTTGGAATATTATAGAGCAACCCGTTGGATTCGTAGTCCTTGGAAGTTGCTGTTGGGCTCGTGCAACGGTTATCAATGCTTTGATGGGAAGAAATATTTTACCCATCGTGCCTTATGGAGAGAGCGACCACTTCTGGAGAATGGTAAGAAACTTTATTTTGAATTTCAGTGGCGTAACGTACACCCCGCAACCCCCTCCATCGCGGGAGGAGGCAGGATTCTAGGGGACCCGATGTCTGATGTTGTGGTTTCCCAATACTTTGTAAGGGCCCAAAACCTAACTTTGAAGGGGACCCTAATATTCTCCGTTACGCCACTGTCTAATTTCTTTCAGATATAGTTGCGAGAATGTGTTATAAAGTTAAATCGTAATTAAATTTAAGTTTTATATCAGGTCTAACTTTTTTCTGTAGGTAAGATTTAGCTACGGAAAAAATGCAAGAGCGAAACTGGTTCTCCCAAGTGGTTATGAGGTTCTTGAACACTTGGAATTCAATGATAATCAACCCACCTCTATTCCTTTGTCAGATCTAGAATTGAAGGTAATTATGCAGATTCAGATACACTTTTGCATACAATTTGTAACAACTCAAGTCCTTCATTGCCTAAATGTAATGTTGGCATTTATAAAAAATACGTATATGCTATCTTATTTAAATAAATAGGATAAATTATTAAATACATGACAGAAAGGTACATTTATATTGTCTTGTAGAGAAACTTCTCATTGGAGAAATATGGATTGTCATTTTTAAATTGCGAATTTTCAGCTGATTTACATTTTTATATTTGAAGTAATATATATTTTATTTATATGCATAAAATCTCTCTCTCTCATATTTTTAATTCTTTTTGAAAAATAATTTCCCATTATTTAAATCTAAGCTTGAAATGTAATTGCAAAATTCGTTTTTCGACTGGTATTTGCTTGAATCAAAGCCAACTAACATGTTTCCCATTTTTTTCTGTCTGGAATTGTGATTACATTTAATCCCTAAAATGGCTTAATTCGTCCATATAATTAAGAGATCTACTTTTTACGTGAAACATCATGCTTTTCTATTTGTAAAATATTTCAAATACCTTATATCTCATAAAATATTAAAGATCAGTTTGTTTCCCCAATGCTTAAAATAAGCCTAGAGTTTTATTACTTCTATTAAATTGGTTAGAATACGAAGAGAAATATTTTTTTTATCCTTGATATTTTTAAACTAAAGATTTCGGTTTTATAAAATTAATATTTCATCAAATTGGAATTTTCTGTACAGTTCTACAATTTGTATTCAAACTCTCATTCATCCTTTAAATTCGTAAAATAATTTTTGAAGGATTTTTGTGGAAAAATTAAATATTGGTTCGTTGTTTTGCAGCCAAAAGCTAATGCAGATTCATCCGAAGATCCAGCACTGACTGGAGGCAGCTTGGAAATCACCTTGGCCCACCCGATGCTATACGACAACGCACAAGTCATTATTGCTCCTGAAAGAAACCAAACTGTTTTCATACAAGAGCTTAAAAAGTGCCTTAATGGTGTTACCCCTATTCTGTTGTATGCTATTGGAAACAATCTAACGGAACAAGTATGTATTTTTGTTTAATTTATGGGAAAAACCAAATCTTCTAATTCGATTATGTATTGTGTATAAATAAAATAGTATTGACTCGTTACTTAAATCTATTCACATCCATTTTATTGAGTTAGGAACTCCAATAAAGTTTTATCTGTTTAGTGTTCATAAATAAATCTATAAACTAGATGGATAAATCTTATTACCATATAATCAAATGTTATCTAATAAGATTTCGTGAACATGTGACTCAGAAGATAAACAGATTCCGAAAGGGGGCACTGACTCCGTATCATGGAATTCCAGAGCTCTAAAATAAAAACATAGTGCGCTTTTGTTTACTTGTTATGTAATCTCTAGCATTTCAATGTATCACAATTACCACATCTTTATTTTCATTCTAATGAATGCATCATTTGTAATTCAACTGATTTATTTGTAGATCAAGCTCTTGATATTAAAATGTCATCTGATACTTGTTATGCATCTGTTACTATTAGTTTTATTTCAAATTATATCGATAGCATGATTCATTTCCTGTATAATCAATCACCAACAATATTTTCTTTGCAGGATATTGCAGACTTAACTGAACTCCAACACCTGCCATACAAACATCCTATCTTCTTCATCTGTGTTCGTCATCCGGCTCAGTCCGATTTGACCGAATCTGGTCAACACGCTGGGACATCATCTTCAATACTTTCATCAACCACATCATCACCAGCCAGCTCGTGCCCACCATCTCCCACATCTGCATCCCCAACGTCACCTGCCCGCAATTTGCCCTACACATATTCTCGTCACCCTCTGGAACAATTATCTCTTTTGCGTCATTGCAACGAGGTGCAAAGTGCAGAACAGTTCCCTGTCTCCGATCTCTACCAGAAATTATCAAATTTGGGGTATCTTCCGCCTCCAGGTTCCAGACCGGAGTACAAAGGCTCTCTTGAAGTGGGAAATGAACTCGTGGAGGATTTCATCGGCTTTTCAAGGTAGTTTCCGCTAGGATTTTCGAGAAATGTCTGTTTTTTAACAGCACATATCTATTTTTTTAACATTTGACTGTAAATAAAATATTAGAATAAAAAAAAAACGGTGTTCAAGTGTAAACAATTTGTTACGTGAATGTATTTGGCATCGTGTTTAGTTTGAGGATTTGGTTTACATGATTATATCATGTATTTATTGCATATTTGCGTACTTTCCTCCCCGTTATCAATCGTCAATGAACAAGTCATTCATATTCTCAGTTTTTAATAAATATTTCGTTTCAATTCCCTACTCCTCCCCTGAATAGTAGTATGTTAATCATAGGTTTGCGTAATGACTTATAGACAGGTGTTCAGGGCGAACTTTGGCCAATTTTGTTTCTATCGAGTTATGCGCTTAAGTCCTAATTTTACTGAATATAATGTAAAGGAACTGGTTCATGCAAGACTCCTTCCTGAATCAAAATTCCTTCTGTGTCTTTTTTTTAGATATGAGAACCTGTTAGTGGGACTGTAGTTACACGTTGGGGGTTCCTGTAGCTTGAGTGGGGGCGTATCATTGATACGGCGGTAGCTACGCCTTTGGATTCATGTGAAATCTGCCTGACTTTAAGTCGTCGCGTTGAAAAGTAAGGTAGCTCAGGTGCCAGTAACGTAGCGGAGAATATTAGGGCTCCCCTGCAAAATCGGGTCTGAGGCCCCAAGTCGGATCATACAAAAGATATGTACTTGCCGTCATTCAGGCTTTGCCCCCCCCCATCCCCCATGATGCGGGAGTTGCGGGGTTGTACGTTATGCCACTTTCAAGTGCCATCCTCGTCACTTAACCATGATTTAAAGTTGCGAGAAAAAAATCACCAGCAGCACTCGTATTGATTTTAAATGCAACTTTAATAATCAATTAAATTCGGTTTTGCATAGTTAAAATAGTGGTCCCGATATGGCTATTAATTTAAAATAAGTACGGATTTGCGTCATCGCTCGACTAATTTCATTTTTTCCCGCAGTATTTATTGGCAAATACTGGTGATATGCTCGGGGATGTCCCGACAGTATTCTTTCCTCTATAAAAGTTACTTCCCTTTGTTCTTGCATTTACAAACATTTATTCCCTTTTTGTAAATTAATAGTTTGAGGAGAAATTTTACGGAATATGATTATTTTTCTAAAACTACCAAATTTCAATATTAAAAATAACTGAAAAATTTTCAAAAATAAAATAAAATTAAAGTATGAAAGCATATGTTACATTTGTGTAAATTTTAAAATAAAAATGCATTAATTTGTTAAAGGTAAAAATTAGCAAAATTTAATAAGGAAAAGCTAAGCATAATTTGCTTTAAAAAATTTTTTTAGTTATATCAAATTTTTTCCTTAATAATCGTTTTAGTAGCTCATAAAAAAAACTTAATTACTCCTTGCTCCATGATTTTGGGATTGTTCATTTGTATTAAAACAAAATTGGCATAAGAAACATCAAATGCAAATCTTCTGGGATAGATTTAATTTTCTGTAAAATTTGGTCATTTTAAAAGTTTGTATTGTAACTGATGAATTATTTAAATATGATACAATTTCTAAGCATTTTCTACAAAAAAATATTTGAAAATTAATATATATTGAATCTTTCAAGGAAATATGTGTGTTGCTATATAATTTTATACTTATCAAGAATGTTTTCTTTTTTAGTGTTCTCATGTTTGTTAGTCACGTCTTGCAATCCAGATTATTACTCGCTGCCACTCTACTCCAAGACACGCATGCGCGAAGTCTTCAGAACTTTATACTAGCCGCTTTTGATCTTTCCAGAGATTTGATGATAACACCAAAAAGAATCCAGTACGCAAGAGCGAGAGAAGAATCACTGTACAGATCGTTGCTCCATTTAGCCTATAACAAACAGACTGAAATCAGGAACATGATAACCGAAACTATTTTCGAAGTTAGAGACGAAATATTGAGAAAAGCAGCTGACTTTTCTTTCCAAAGTAAGAATCCGATTCAGCACCCGTGATATTCCTTTAAAACGTTGAGATTTTTTAATAAAAAGAACAAAATATTCTACGTGTATATTATTTGTGTGTGTGCGGTATTATTAAATTGTCAAGTTTCCAGCATTGTTCCCAAGAAATAGGTTTTCAATTAAATCTATAGTTTCACGAATCGATTCCTAGCATTAAATTATTGTAGTAGAGAAGAAACTTAAAAAGGTTCAAAATTAATTGGATTGTATAAAGTATATAAAATTGAATCTGTCGCAGAATTTAAAATATATTTAATGGGTTTTTATATCTTAACGTTATTTATTTAATAATAGATTAGCCTCTTGATGGTTAAAACTACATGTGGCTGTGGTAGCCTAGTGGTCTTGGTCTCGAACTCGTGGTCGGTGTGTCATGAGTTTGAGCCCTAGTGCCTCTGAAAACCCGCCGTGTAGAGGGGATGATACACGTTAAATCTGTCACGTTAAAAGTCCTCACGTTGGCGTAGTATGGTAGTTTGGAGAGGGGTAGCAGCTCAGGCGTTGTCCTCGTCTCTTGACCGAGGTTCAAAATTACGAGGTCCGTCACCAATAGCCCTCCTGTTGCATTATAGTGCGACGTTAATGAACATTCGCTCACGATACTTTGTAAAGAACATTTTTTAAAAAATTAGGTTCATTACTCTTAAAAGTAGGTGATAAATAAATACGCCTTAGGCTTAGTTTTTGATTACGATTCGGTAGTTTTGATGTTTTTGATTTAATAGTTTTCAATAAAAACTTGGATCTGGAAGGATCAAATTTGTTATGCAGTTGGATTTATATTTGTAAAAACGAATATAAATCTTTTTCAACCTTAGTCCTACAAAGGCGTACCTACTCTGGGGTCTCGAACCCCGTACTTGCCGTTCTTAAGTTAACCTTTGCTACTTTAGGTTTTGCTGCCTTTGGTAAACAGATTAGGTGGCGCACCTGGATGCCCTAGCAAACTTTCTTCTACAATCTTTTTTTTTCCATGCCTACTTTACTTTTGTTTACGAGGTTTTGTCTATCAAATACATGCTCCCCCCACCCTTAAATTAATGAGTGTTTGGCAAACTTGGATAAATATGGCTTTATCTTCAAGAAAACTAACAAATCTTTTTGACCTTTCTATTCCAAAAAATTCTGCTTTCTTATCGGCATTTGTTTTTCAGGTTTTCCATATGATCAATACTTGATGGATCATCCAAGTGGTAAAATTGTTCATCTTTGCATGTCTGAAATTAGGGAGATGGTGGTAGAACATGTAAATAAAGCAGTCTCTGTTAAATTAGCCTCCTCAATAGAATGGCTGCATGAAAAGTTTACAGGTAATTTTCTCTTGAAATAAGAACTATATTTTTAAAAATACAATAGTTTCGTAAATGTTTAGTCTAAAGCGCATGAAAATTGTTTTTGGAACAATAAAGATTTGAATTATTAACTTTCAATAAATATTTATTTTTAATATGAAAATATATATATATATATATATATATATATATATATATATGTGTTTTTTTTATCTTAACCCGTGATATCTGCTCTGAAATATCAAACTGAATAAAGAAATACCAATCAATAAATTCAGTATCGATCAAAAAAATTTATTCGGTTCTCTTTTACATTTATATACTCATATTTTGAAAAATATAATTTATAAGGAAAAATATATTTAAAAATTCCTTCAGATCACAAAATAATTTTATAAATTATTTGTAATGCCTTAAGAAGATGGCTTTCAAATTTTTAAATATAATTTCAGAGCTAATTTTTCCAAGATCATTTTTAATTGCTTGGTTCAAATGTCAAATTTTATAGACCATAACATTATTCTTTTTTGCTCCGAGTAAGTTTTAGTAATTTGTAACACATTTACGCAGTCAGTTAAAAAATTTGAAACAAAAATTTAGCAAAAATTAATTTTCTGTAGCTTTAAACAAACAATTAAATCTCGCACTTTGTAAATATTTAATTAGTTTTTAATATTAAAAATCTAGTAAAAATTAATTTATTTTGTATTTCTAAAATATCGATTGAAGAACTTTGAATCGGAATAGGGATGAATAATTTTGTAACCACCACATGCAAGAACTACTTATATAATATAACATTTTCTTACCTTTTCATTCCAAAACAAAATTTTATTTTGAAATGATAATTCATGAACTTGTTGTAACTCAATTTACGCTGAAATGTATTTTAATATAAAGCAAATTAATTTTAATTAATATCCATAAAAATATAAAATTTGTGTCATCCATTACTTTTTAGCTACAAACAACTGAGAGACTGTAATATTCTATTCTATTTTATTTTTTTCAAGTTACGGTTACCACAGGGCTGTTAAAAAATGACAAACGATTTTATTTAAATTTAGTTACAAGCTATTCTATGAAAAATATGAAATTAAATATTCCACAAATACACCCACAATATTATGAGAAAATTATTAATCAAATTTCAACACAATTATTTTTTCTTTTTAAGTATCTCTTTTGTGTATAACACTCGTCAATAATTGATTTAATAAAAAATAACTTCAAATGAAATGCAATGGCGGGCTAATTATGAGGAAAAATTTAATATCTATCTACTCAAAATGACCTTTTAAGTGAAGTTATCCAGTTTGTGTGTCCTTTGTTCTATGATTTTGAGATTATTTGCATATTTTATTTCTTTTAATAGAAACTAAACTTTGGTTCTTTCTCTTTTTAAAACTACTTCGTGATGATATCCAAAACCAAATATAAGTACAGTGCAAATATTTGGAATCAAAATACTTCAAAACCATTCCGCCGCTATATTTATATTTAAAATATTATTGTAAAACTTAAGATATTTTAACACTTTTTTCAACAGCTGTACAAATTCATTTTGTTAGAATGTTTCGAAATAAAATTTTTTTTAATTAAAAATGACCTGGAAGGAAATCAAGAATCTAATTTTTAAATATTCGGTCATAAAATCTTTTTAAATTTGCTGAAATATAAAACAAATGGGGTTTTGTATTGAAATAACCCATTAAACTCTATCCAACAATCATAGGATAATTGATTTAAACGTACATTTATAAAAATAGAAGCTTAATCGCAACCGTCGGGAAGAAACATTGACCTGCGAAGCCACTTTTTAACTTGCATTCATCAATAAGATTTTAAGTGTGTTCTACTTTTAAAACCAGCTATTCTTGTTACTTGGTTTGATACTTGTTGATGCATACATTTGATCTGAAGAAATATAATAGTTGTTTTGAATTAAAATAATTCAGCTCTTTTTCGGAAACCTCAACTCCAGCTGCGTATTCTTCACGAAATTCTTTATTCCATAAGATCTCTTTGAAGTAATTGGTGAAACGTTATATATTTGCATCTGAATTGGAAAAGAAAATTTGGTTATATATTGAATTTCCAATCAAATTAAGTTTTTTTAATTTCCCATTATGAAACACGTGAATTTCGATTTTCATTGATACTTATAAATACAAACTTAATTTTTCTTTGTTTTGAAAACTAATTTTATATATATATTTTATGATATAAGTCAATATGCGATTATGTTTAAGTTGTTTCATATTATATTCCGGATCATTGAGTACAAAATTATATTATGCTTTAAATGCTTATTGGAATTGAATTGGTTCGGATATAAAGTAATATTCTTTTCCTACTTAATTTTATTGAACTAATTTCCCAGTAATAGCATAACTACCAAAAAATTCGTTCCATTATTTTCTTCAAAAGAAAATTCATTCTCTTTGGTTCATTTTAATTTGCCATTTTTGTACATTTGGAATATTTAAGTAATATTTGTTGGAAATACTGAAAAAACAAGGAACCCAATAAAAATCAATTTTTTTCCCTTTGTAAGTTTGTTTTGAATTTTCATTTTTGTTAAATCTATTCAAACTTATGGTATACTGAGAAACTAATATATTCTTTAGATCAGGGGTACTCAATCTTTTTCCCGCCGGGTCGCAATTATGGCAGATATTTCACGCGAGCCGCAACATTAGAATCAATGGGAAAACACCATAAGACCGAGGCAATATTGAACACTTAAAATATGGACAATTGATCAAAATATTAAAACTCATTTTTGGTTTTAATACTATATTAATCTCTATTAAACACACATAAATATTTTTCTTCATTTTTATGCATTTTTGACTGAGTTATAGGGTAATTTTGGTTCCCTTTCATTCATAACCATGCAAACAAAACTTCCAAGCCATTTGATAATTTGATTTTTTTTTCTTTTGACAAAGCCTCTGTTATTTTAATTTCAAATATTAATTTATCAAGTGCAGAATGGCAGCAAAGAGGAGTTTTGATTGTATTACAGACTGAAATAAGTATTTATTTATAATTAAAACTCAATTTTACCCATAAAATAGTTGCTATCCCAATTCAGTTCTCTACTTCTACTTGTTATTACTAACCATTACAGTTATAAACAAAACAAAAAAATCTTGCAATTCGTACCCGTACGACATCGACAACGAAATGAGTCGATCTGATTGCTTGATTGATAGAATTTCCCGCTGCATTTTTAATACATTGGACTAAAAAGTTCAATTATTTAAGAACAATGGGCCAAGAGTGGGCCACTCAAAAAAGTCCGGCGGGCCGCAGGTTGAGTTTCGCTGCTTTAGATCATTTAGTTTTCCTTGTATGTGAAGTATATAAGCTCTTGTTCGAAACAATGTATCTATTTTAATTAGAAAACCTTTAACTAAACATATACAACTAATTACGACTAAAAACACTTTACTCCAGTTACAAGCCTTACCGCGGTAGTCTAATGGTTATGGTCACTGATTCGTGGCAAGCATGTAATGAGTTCGAATCCTAGTTACCACTGATCGCCCGCCGTGTAGAGAGGCTGATGCACAAATCTGTCAAGGCTTAAGAAGTCTCAGGGGTGTTAAATTTCTCTAGAGGTCTGAAAATATAAACGATTTTCAAACGGGTATAATTCTTTTAAATTTAAATTAAATGGTTCGAATCTTTTACATATTATTTAAAATAGAATGGGGCTTCAGAAAAGTATAAAATGTTTAAAATATAATAATAGTTTTAAAAGTCATAAGCATATGAAAATTCTATAAAAAATATTAAGTATTTTTTGCTTTGCGCATGCTATTTTCTAAAATATTAGCCTCTGATGTATAAAACTTTATAGAATTATACAACGCATCATACTCTTTAAACCCTACCTAATTTTAGTATTATATATCTCTTGTATTTCAAAATATTTGTGAAATATTGCAATTTTTTATATTTTTTTAAAAATGTATTTTTTTTATTTATTAAAATATGTAAGTTATTATTCTATTTATATAAAAGTAGCTACAAAGTATTAAGAATACATTTGTCTTTATAAATCAACTTATAGCTAGTAATTATACCTACTCTTTTAGAAAATAGCATGCGTGACGTAAAACTTACGAAACTTTTCTTTAAGAAATATTTATTATTTGGAAAAAGTCCTTGAGTCTTTTCTGATTTATAATTCTAAGTATATTGTACGTAAAATTTAATTAAGTATTTGTTATTAATGATTAATTTTATTAATTAATGCTAATTATTCAATAAATAGTTTTTTACTGTGTTTTGTTCCCGAAAATCGACAAAAGCAAAAGGATCATGATACAAGGATGGTGAACTTTCGACCCCGGACCCCCATTGAAAAATTCCTGTGTGCGTTACTAGAATGAGAAAATAGTTTTAATAAAAATACGCTGCTCAAAATTAATTGAAATTTTGGATTTTGGAAAGTTTTTGGAATTTTTAGAAAATTACAATGGTTGGGGCAACTTTTGGGGGTGTATAACATACTTACACTTTTCGATAACGTTTCAGCCATAGATTATAGAGGTACGGATATTATAGGATCAAGTAAAGCCCACAGGTTAATAAATATTACTGCAATGGATTACTTTCTTAATCGAAGTTTATAATAATTAAAAAATGTAATTTTGAATGAATTTTTTTTTATGTTTAGGTACTTTAGAGAGGTGCCTCTTAAGTTTGGAAGAACTATCCGCAGAAAATGATGTCTCCAACAAACAAGCTAGTGCTGCGCTTAGACACATTCTTTCAGCTGCCTATCAAGTAAGATATATTTACGAGAATTTCATTGACTGAATAGTAGCATTAAGCTTTGTAATTTCTTGTATAACAGTAACTAATATTTGTGTTGATTTCAGGTTGAAGTATCGTCACGAAGTGGTGTGTTTTGGTACTTCATGCAGAAGTTACAACAGGTAAGATCCAAACTCAATATGTGATGATGCATATTTTGTTCAAAAACATCTTGTTGCATCATTATTCTTAACAAATTAAGTATTTTATATTCTAGTTTAAAAAAGCTAATTGTTTTATAATTAAATAACTCTATTAACATCATATAGTTCAACTCTTTAATCTATCGACTTTGTCTAATCGTGATAAAACGGTAAAATTATTAAGGGTGACCTCTTCCTCAATTTTTCCTGACCATATCATATTTTCTTATGTGCCGTGGTAGCTTAGTGGTTATGATCACATGCAGTAGCGCACACAGGAATTTTTCAAGGGGGTGGGGTCGAAAGTTCACCATTCTTGTATCATGCTCCTTTTGATTTTGTCAATTTTCGGGAACAAAACGCAGTAAAAAACTAATTTTTGAATAAATAATTAACATTAATTAATAAATTTAATCATTAATAACACGTAATTAAATTTTACGTACTATATACTTAGAATTATGATCATTCGGAAAAAATCAAGGGCTTTATGGGGGGGTCCGGACCCCAGGACCCCCCCTTGTGTGCGCCACTAATCCCATATGCTGCGTATCAGGAGTTCGAACCCTAGTGCCACTTTAAGATCTGCCTTGTAGAGGGGCTGAGGCCGCGGTAACCGAGTGGTATAGGTATCGGACCGTGGCTTGCCTTGTCACGAGATCGAGCCCAGTACCACTAAAGACCCGCCGTGTAGGGCAGCGATGCACGTTAAATCTGCCGAGAGCTCAAACGTCCTTCCGTTGGTGTGGTGGGGTAGTTAGGAGAGGGGGTGCCAAGTCGGGTGTCGTCCACGTCACTTGACCATGGTTCAAAATTACGTGGTCCGTCGCCAAAAGCCCTCGTGTAGCCGAACAGTGCGACGTTAATATTCCCTCACTATAAGTATGTTCTATATATATTCTATAAAAATCTATACTAAAATAATAACTTAATAAACCTGTCAAAAATTTAATATTTTAAGATATATGTACTTCAATTGTGTCATTACAAAGTTATGATAATTTTAGATTTAACAGTAGCTGCAATAATAATTTTGCACTTTCTTTATCCATGTCCCGGATAATGAAATGGGACGGTTAAACAGTATAAAATATTCCAATTCAGTTATTTTTATTTAACTAATCATAGTTAAAAAAAAAATTTCTTCCAGCACCGATAAAAAAAAATAGCAAACTAGAAACAAATATATGTCGATAGGTAGAATATGACTTTCTCATCTCGTAAATCGGTTAAAACGAAAGTAGGTTGAAATGAATGAGGGAGTGTTTATTTACGGCGCACTCTACAGCAACACGAGGGCTACTAGTGACGGACCTCGTAATTTTGAACCACGCTTAAGTGACGAGAACGACCCCTGAGCTCTCAACCTCTTCTCCTGACTTCCACAACACGACAACGGGGAGACTTTGAGCTTCAATAGATTTAAATTGTATCAGATTCACTACACAGCGGATATCCAGATGCAATAGGGCTCGAACTCTACAGAGCTGGCCACGCGTCTGTAATTATGACTTCTAGGCTACAGGTTGAATTGAAAGAAATAAGTTACCAGAGTGTTTTCTGGATTAGGTTAAAGATTGTTTAACAAATCAATACTTTTGAAAATGAAGGTATAATTGGAAATGTTCCAATATTCGAATGGATCAATAATATAAAATATTTTTTTTAGCTTACCGAAGTTCTTCCATGGAACCTACCAGTGTCAATAGATTCGGCATGGAATAAAGAAACTGCTCTCCGAATACTCTCTAGTCTGAACGAGAATCATCTAGCCCGATCCATATGCAATCAACTTCAGCAGAAGGTTCGATCCTCCCATGAGCGCTTTGTCGCATCATTATCGCAGTTGGAAGAGAGACATTTAGACAGACTCGAGCAGAGAGAAGCGGAGAGAAGAAATGTAATAATCCTATCTTTTTTGCTTGGTATTACTTATATGAAATTAAAAGTTAAATACCTCCTTTGATTTTGCCTAATCTAATTTTGCTTTATTGTCCATAATTATTCAACAGATATCGCATTATAGATGCGTATTCGGCTTGAAAATGTGATCTTTCAGAAAAATTAACAAATGTTTATTGTAGAGGATCTTATTGTGTTTAAAAATGCTAGTGTTTATAAAATGTATGCATTTTTAATTGTTCATGTTTATTCTGTTTGACTTTCGCTTTTTCGCCTTTATTTTATAATCGAATGGAAAATTATTAAGTAATCTAAATATTGGACATTTATTTATATAAAAAGGGATAGCCACAGTGGCGTAACGTACACCCTAGCAACCCCCGCATCGCGGGGGGCCCAGGGTTCTAAAGGGGCACAAAGCCTGACTGACACAAGTGCCTACCCTTTGTAAAATTCAACGTGGGGGCCCAAAGCCTGACTTTGCAGGGGGGCGAAATGTTCTCCGTTACGCCACTGGGTAGCCAAACTGTTAATTTACCTGCACCACATTAGACATTGTTTTGTGCCACTGGTTAAACACACTAACATGAATCTTAATCGAGACTGATAGTTACATTGATGTCGCTCGAGCGAGTTACATTGACGTCGCGCTGTAAAGAAACACGAGGGTCATTGGCAATGTACCTCGTTAATTCTGAACCGTGGTTAAGTGACGAGGACGACAGTTAAACGTGCATCCCCTCACTTTGAACTTCACACCATGCCAACGGGAGGATTCTAAGCCTCGTCAGAACCCTCTACATGGCTGGTCTTCAGTGTCTGTAGGGCTCGAACGCGGCAAAAGGTCACCATGGCCTCAACTATAGGAGAGAAAAGTAAATGTAAAATATATTTGGTTAGCAAATTTTGGTAATTTAAAATTCATTCGTTAATGAATTCTTTATTGCGAAAGTAAAAAACATAACGGCAGTATTTAATAAAATGCTGTATATAACCTTATATTTCAGCGGTTCTTAGCCTCTGGGGGTTTGCAGCGCCCCTCAAAGAGGGGGCACGGAGTCTCTCGTGTAACGTTGAGATTTCCCTCTTTTACGTACTCTGAAAGGCCTCGTGGAAAAACTGAAAGATGTGCCATACTAGAATAGATCACTAAATTGTCTCCAATGAAAAAACTCACCTAGAACATGTATTTTGATCAAGAATATTAAGTCGAGGAGAAATGTTCAAAATATTGGGGGAGGGGGAGCTCCGTGATGTCACGTTGATACGTTTAGGGGGAGGGGCGATAGAAAGTTTAAGAACCGATGTTATATTTGGTTCAGTAAAACTAGTTGCAATTAAAGATGCTCATCGAATATTTGGCCCTTATTTTATCCATTTGACGTTTCCGTTTCTTTGAAATAACTTTTCCCAAATGTAGGTGCTTTCAAATGGTAAAATTGAATGTTATTGTGTAGTTTTTTTCGATAAATTAGATCATACAGAATCAAATTTTGCTGGTCATTATTCATTGTCGTAATTTCAAAATCAAATTTCTCTTTAAATTTCTTATGATTTTTGTGTTATATATTTATTTTTTCCGAAATAAATTTTATTACTGACAGTAAAGGTAATGTGTGGACAAATTTAATAATTTTATATTTGTTTTGTATAGGTTCGCACTCTTTATGCACCTCAAGTTGCTAAATTGTCTCTCGAAAGTTCTTCATTGAAAGATATGATCCAATATGGTGAGAAAACTTCACTATTTGAACAGATTGAAACTTTCGTCTATAGTTCGAATTCGTAGTTTCTTATTTATTTTCATTTACTTCTTAGGCATGCCACCTTTGGGTCAAGAACTTGGAAGAGGGCATTTTGGAATAGTCTACTCTTGCAAGTCATGGGCTGGACAAAGTTGTCTTGCTGTCAAGAGTGTAGTTTTACCCACAGATAAACACTGGTACAGTCTGGCCATGGAATTCTTTTATCACAAGTAAGATTTGTGTGTTTGGTCTTTGTTTTTGAAACCATTAAAATGATTTTATAGTGAACTTTCTCCATAAATTCATTTTGTGATGTAGTTTACTATTAAATTTTAAAAATAAATTTTGTGTATTTTTGGTTTGTGTTGAATGTTTCCATTGCAAGCTATTTTCCTTTATGGTAATTCATCACAAGAGGGAATGTCTAAGAGAATCCAAACTTTGCTTTTAGCAATTGTGCTAATAAATAGAGAATTTACATTAGTAGGGGTAGTTAAATGTTTGAAAACTGTTAAGAAGTTTGCTCTTAAAATATTTCGTTTTATATCTGGAATACTATTTTATCAAAGGGATTTGTTAAATGATACAAATATCAGATTGTACCGGTTTTATCTTGTATCAAATATTAATTATTTAGAGGTTGAACAATCTATATCTTGAAAAGTTTATCATCAATTGAATATTTATAAAACTGAATTTGATGAACAGGAAAATAAATGCTTCATGGAGATCTTCCTTCTAATTTTCTTTGTCTGCTTTTGCAATCGAATTTAAAGAGGAATCATATTTCCTAGTAATTTTACTGACTATAGAACTGATAAGAAACAGGTTTAGAGATTTTTTTTATTTAAATAACCTAATTGCGCGCTTGCTATTTTATTTCATTTCTTAATTTTTTTTACTATCATTTGTGTAGTAAATTAATTTACCTTGGGATTTTGTCAAATTCGATTAATTAGTCTTCTATAATTAAATGGGGGGGATCTTTTGGAAATATATAATTTCGGGAAACATTAAGACAATATAATTCTTCTTAAAAAGTACATAAGGAAAATAGCATGTTCAAATTTTCCTTTGCGTCATAATATATTTGGAATAATTTTTGACTTGATTGAATTTATGTGTTATTTTTTGTGATATATCTTTAGCATACTAACTTTTAAAAGTTTTTTACAGCTTTACTAAACATATTTCTTTTAAAATCGGAGTGTTTTTAAGTATATTCAAACGAGACATGCCTGAGAATTTAAGTAATTTAGTACTATCGATAGACATCTAGGAAACTAACTTCTGTACGAAATTTTTATCTCACAGAAATCATGACTAAAAAAACTAAAAAATGACGCGAATAATTTTTTGTTCATTTAATTCCTGAGTAATAAAATAATTCCCTCATAAATCAGCTTAGTAACTATTTCAACCCATTAGCTCTCCCTAATGACTCGGCACTAAAACTCGCTTTTTTGACTATAGGGCGTCTCAAAAGTCTTCACTGAGAGGGAGAGAAGCTCTAGCGCCAATAAGTAAGACTAGACGTGAGTAATCATTTCACTATTCGTGGCCCTAACCCTAAAGTTATGTATCCTTTTTTCGTAAATTAACTGGGGCAAACTCAACCACATCAGTGATCGACTTTGGGACAATATAACAAGCAGATTAAATAGATTCTAACTACAGGATCTTTTTGTTCTTTTTCTAGGAATACTCCAGAACACCCTAGAATTGTTCGCCTATGCGGTACCGTAATCGATTACAAGCATGATCGTCGTCCAACTGTTTTGCTAATTATGGAAAGACTTAGCAGGGATCTGTATTCTGCACTTTGGAACGGTATACCTTGGATGCAAAGACTGCAGGTATATTTTCCTTTTCCTAAAAGCTAATAATTTATATCCCTGATAATTAGAACTTAGCTTTGCATTTAATCAATTATGTGAGAAAAGTGTTATTTTTTTTGTTTATGACATGCATTTAAATTAAATATTTCTACTATTTAAATGTCTTTCACAGAATTAAATAATCAGTTTGTATGGTAGTATGATTTCATGATAATTGCTGTGTATATTTATCCTTCTAGAATATTTATAACTTATCAATTTATTTCAGATTGCCATTGATGTTATTCAAGGAATTAGGTACTTACATAGTCAAGGGTTGGTACATCGAGATATCAAGTTACATAATGTATTGGTACGTTGAAATTTTTTTAATAAATACTGAGTAAATGCTACTCAGAAAACCTGATACTTTGAAGACAGATTAAGAGTAAATCTATTAGATTATGCAGTAAACATTTTGCTTTCTGAAAAATATTTCTTAAGTAAATATATTTGTATCGGGAAAAAAGGTGGTACTTTTTTGCGTATTATACCGTCTATCAAAGTCATCGAATCAAAAGACGTCGCCGAATACCGCGATGTATAGCCAATAGTGGAAAACTCTTCCCACTCACGTTCGAACACAATAATGATGGCAGCATTTGGCGACATTTCTTGAAATGGTGATGTCTTTTAGTTTGGCGAAATCGCTCGACGGTATAATATGCAAGTACCAAAATGATTTAACTTTTAAAATGTTATGATTGGATTTTTATTGCTATAACAAATAGATGTCCAAACTGTTTGGACTTCAAAAAGATCTATAAAAGTATTAAAAAGTGTTTCTATTTCTATAGTGATTATTCAATAGATATGAATAAGAAATTTAATCAAAGATGAAATAAATTTTACTTGACTATTTCATACTGATGATAAAATCCCTTTTTATTAATATTATAGTTGGATAAAGATACCAGGGCCAAACTATCGGATTTGGGATTTTGCAAGGTGGAAGTGATGATGTCCGGTAGTGTCGTTGGTACTCCTATCCACATGGCGCCTGAGCTGCTCTCGGGGCATTATGACAACAGTGTAGACATCTATGCATTCGGTGTGCTTTTCTGGTATCTGTGTTCTGGTCAGCCTCGTTTGCCCTACGTTTACGAACAATGCTCTCACAAGGAAGATCTGTTCCTTTTGATTAAAAGAGGTAATAATCCAATACATATCCTTATATATAAAAATCTTCTGTGCGTGTGTTTGTCACTAAACTCCTCCTAAACGGCTGGACCGATTTCGATGAAATTTTTTGTGGGGTTCAAGTAAATTCGAGAATGGTTTAGATTCACAATTCGGTCTGATATCGCAATTAGGTAAAAAGATATTAATTAAAACATTCCAAAAATACAACTCAACATTCACCTGTAATGTTGTAACAACGCTATTGTTAAAAACAAGTAATATAAAATAAAATTTTTAAATCAATTCCTACTTAGATCAACCAAGAAAAAATTCATTTTAGTTACTTTTTATTAAATAGTTGCAATTAATATAAATATGTATATACATATGACAGCATCACAACATTAAGTGGTCATTAATTTTTATTAATTATCATTAAAGTATCGTATTGTCATCCAAAACAATCGTGTATATAAAATTTCCTTTCAACTGAATGCTTTAACACGTGAGAAAAAAAACCTTTTCAAATTTTGACATAAGTCGCCAAAAGGGTCGCTAAGTCGCCAACGTGGCTGTATTTGTAATTTTTAAAATTAGTTTTAATCAATTAATTTTTATTAATTATAATTAAATTATTGTATTGTCATCCAAAATAATCATGTACATTACATTTCAGCTCAATTGAGCGCTTTAAAATGTATTTTATTAACGATTGAAAATTCCATCATGATAAATAAACAAACAAATAAAATATGTATAGAGATCGTGAGTTAATAGTAGGAATTGATAAGGACGTAAGTTGGCGTCGAAAATTGATTTTCAGCCAAACTGGCTAAACCCCGTCTTTATTGCTACGAAAATACAGGCGATTCACGCTTTTTAGCGTTTTTAATTACTTTATTTTCAAATAATCTTTATATATGTAATTCTTTTGTGCGTGTGTATGAAACTGAACTCCTCCTAAGCGGCTGGACCGATTTTGATGAAAGTTTTTGTCTGTTCCAGTGGACTCGAGAATCGTTTAGATTTATAATTCGGCTTAGAATTTCGGCTGTTGATCTTGGAATGTTTTACATTGGATCCGGCAGACTGCGCTACGATCGCAGTATCGAATATTCAAAAATCTTTTATTATAATTCAAGTTGGTCCCGACAGTTGGTGCTGAGATCATTTCAGGAAAATATTTTGTCACTTCGTGTTATTATGTTGAAATAAATCGTGTTAATTAAATTATTACATTCAGATGTAATTAGTGTTTGAAATTTTACTGAATTTTACTCAAATTTTACTCAAAACGGCCCAGATTGTTAAAGCTTATTCATAAAAATTTGGAATTTTTGAATTTAAGATGTGTGTACAGGACAACGTCTGTCGGGTCCTCTAGTGTACATGTAATTATTAATCGCAGATTTTTAATAACTTCCGATTTCATCACCATCTGTTTTTCAACAGTTTCACCTTATTTCCAAAAAAATATTAGGCTGATTGGAAATATACATTGAATTTTCATGATGGCATATTTTATCCTGCTCGTGATATTAATTTTGTGATTACTTGTAGAGTTAATTTTCACATTTTAAAAATGAAATTCAGAATGGAGCATGAGTTTCAGTTAATTACTAGATACAAATCTTTGCCTTGGAGAATTTATTAAAGGTTAGGTTTCATTTCATAGGTATACGGAAACTGTAAAATAAAAGTATTTATTTAAGCATTTAAAAAAATTACCTTATATTTGATTTATTAATGTATATATTTCTGCTGAAGGGGAAAGTTCGGATCCTATAAAACAAGCTTAAGTCTACTTCACAACCCTAAGTTGGCGACAGCTTTAGAAAACAATTTTTTCATTTGGGTTAGTTGAAATTATATGCATGTATTGGTTAGTGTTCTTGGTGTTTAGGTTCCAAGATTTTTCTTTTAATTAGTATTTCATTAGTATGATCATAATTTAATTACTATGTAATAGTTAGTAAAAATGTTAATCTTTATAATTTACGGCTATACATATCTATTTTTTTCACCTCGTAGACAGTAAAAGGGCTACAAAATCTACTTAGAATACTAAAGCTGTTTCGTAAATCCAATCAATCGAATGTGAATGCATAAGATATAATACCTAACAATGTTGAAGTTGATATGTAGCTACATTTAAGCAGTATTTTAAATTTTTTGGAAGTTGTTGACTTCCACTTTTAAGGTGATTCTAGAGGTTTGACTGACCGCCTCCAAAGATAACTCTGCAACTAACCCAGAAAAAATCTAGACCAATTAGTTATCGTAAAATTCGGCGTATAACGCGCACATTTAACACAAAAATAAGATCGAAATTTACGGGTGCGTGTTATACGCCAGGTATAAAAAGGATCGCTTTAAAAATTAAAGTATATATATATATTACTTCTTCAAAGATCGAAATATTTATTTTAAAGAAATGTTATACGCGTTATGAACTTTTAAAGGGTGTTTTTAGAAATATACTACTTATTCAAAGCTCGGATTAATACCTCGAATATAAATGACCTCAAAACATAAGAGAATTGCTAACGTACATTGCAGGTTCCTTCGTAAAAAGGGGCTGAGCGTTATACCGCGAATATACCTTAAAATTAAAAAATGTAGCTTGAAAGTATAGGTGCGTGCTATATATATATACGTCGGATTTTACGGTAGTTTTATTTTTCTCATGGTTAGTTTCGACTTGAGGAAGAGTTGCCTCAAATTTATTACCAAATTTTAAATAAGTTCAACCATTTCTATTGTTTTAGGTATGCGTCCCGAAAGATTGCCTTACTTCGACGAAGATTGCTGGGAGTTGATGAGTGATTGTTGGCACGGAGATCCATCTAAACGACCTCTGCCTGGAGAGGTTGAACGTAGACTAGAAGAAATTCAAAGCAAGTTTTCATCCCAAAAAAGATTCATCAAATCTGAACTGAGTTGTAACGAACTTACGATGTCCCATGGGTCGGACTGTTGGTCTACATATGACACTACTTCTAGATCTTATACTGTAGTCAGCGAATCTTTCGCAGGCTGATGAAATCCACAGTCGAAATCATTCATTTCTCTCTCGAGAGAGAAATTACTTTGAAGTAACTGATCCTCCGAGATGGTGCTGAAGATTGCCAATGTCTCATTGGATCCCAGACGCTATAGAAAGCGTCACGTTTATCATGCAACGTTCGGAAAAATGTGTTAACTGGCGATTAACTAATTACTGTGTGCCAAGAACTTGCTGAAGAAAAGGGATTTGTTTCAGTATTATTTAGTTTGTTTTTTTTTCGACTGCTGACAATACCATACATAATGTATGATACAACTGTCTTTTAATGACGCACCAGCAACGCTCTTGCAGTATTTGAGGCCGTAGCGTTTTTAAAAACTTCTATCCTTATATCTTTCTATAGCTTTTTGTAGTGTGCAACATTTGAAAACTTTTTGTATTCCTTTGTGTGCGTAATGGTCATCTATAATGTTCTAGATGAGTATTATCATTGGTGCATTTTTTGTTTCATTTTTTTAGTGCATTAGTAAATGTTTAAACAAAATTTTAAGCATCAGTGATCGGAAAAGATTAGTGGATTTTGTTTCTGACATTTTAGAACAGTTAATTTGAAATTCAAGAAATAATACTTGGTATAAGATTTTTATATTAGTATTCTCCACGAATATAATATTTTCGTATGAAGATAAATTTTCATTTATAGATTGAAATTAAAAACATTAATTGTAATAAGGCACTTATTTTGTCTTATTCAAAAACATGATATTTTTAAGTATTTATATGGAAACATATCAAAACTGCTGCTCTTTAATACGGTAGACTCGCTAAATAGAATGCCTTTAAAGTTTTCATTGCTCAAATTGTAAAATATTTTGGATTTTAATATTTTAGGTGTATTAAAACACTGGCATTTCCTAGATTTGTCCTAAAATTGTTTTAAAATTATGTAACTCATTTTTTTTTAAAATTACATACATAAAATAAACGATGTCAAATTTAGCTGAGAGAAAATATTTTCACAATATTCAGCAGATTCTACCAAAATATTAAATGTATTACTGATATTAAAATTTTAAAATAAGTTATTCTCAAAGAAACTACAAATTTGTGTATTTGTAATTTGTGTGTTTGTAATTTGTGTTTGTGCTCATAGCATATATATATATATTTTTAAAGTCTTGTTTTTATGTGTATTAGACAAAGTACCATTGTCTGTGTTTGTATGTAAAGTGACTGCTGGGCAGTTCGTAAATTTGTATTTTTAATTAAATTCTCTGTGTAACTTCTCAGAATTATTCTTTCTCAACTTAATTTGGAGAGCATGTTTAGTTTTTGTCGATAGCTATTTTCATAATATGTGCAATGCTACCAGAAAAAACAAAAATGATGTGAAAGAGGCTCATACACTAAATATTTCAAATACTTAAAGCTGAATTTTAAATAAATGTGTGTGTGTGTAAATTTAATTGTTCTGCAAGAAATTAACTATAAATTGCCTCGACAGTTCAGTTAACTGAAACAGTTTTAGTTTCCATTAATTACCAAAATCAATCGGAATTTTTTTTAAAATTTTCGCCGAATTGAATATAATCTGATTTTTTTTCGCTTATAAATGGCACAAGCTATTTAGAAATCTATCATAAATACTGCATTTTAAAAAAACATGAAAATGCTGATATTAAAACTTTTAATTCAAAACGGTGATTAAAAATTCGTTATTTCTGATATGGTACAATGACTTAATAAGCTTCAAATGCGTATATACTTAAGAATTTCTCGGATTCTATTTCTTAAAATATGAGCATAGCATAAAGTTGCTCTGATGTGGTGTTGGTACGAAACAAATCTGTTAAAAGCATTGTATACTGTTCTGCATTTCCGAATTTGGAGTTTCAGTTTTTCCCCAGAAATAGTTTGAAGCTCAAAATTCTAGAATTAATAACCTCTAGCTCAAATTGTGCGTCTTGCTAATTTTATTAAAGCAAAAGCAGGGAATTTTTTTTAAACAAACGTGTGGCATAAAAGCAATAAATCTTCAGAATGAACAATACATTCTAATTCTTAATGTTCCAATACGTTATCGTATTGGTCTAGCACTCGTATGACAAAATCCAACCAAACAATTGGAACATTGCAAGATATATCCGATTTTTCGTACAAAATGCTCAAAATCAAATGTAATGAATATGCAGTTTTCAATAAATACCTTTTTGGAAACTTTTTGTGTAAAATAATTAAGAACTTAACGATTTTAATTTTTTCTTGTTTACAAGAAATTTATATTTTTTTCATCAACTATATATATAAAGGAAGGAAAAATCTGTCATTAGTCTTTGAAAGATATACCAGTTTTACTATCTCTGTATAGGGCTAGTAAAAAATGAATAAGAAATGAAGGGAAGAATTTTCAGCCTTCAAAAAGAAAACTATTACCTTCACATGTACGAGCAGAGAATGCAGTAGCCTGGTTTGCAGATTTACGGACTCTTAACCAAAAAGTAGCTGGCTCAATTCTTACCGCTTTGGAAGACCAGTGGGCAACAAAACTTAAATTATCACATTGACATGACGTGGAAGTTGAAGTTGGATATCAGCTCAATTGTCAGCCCCTGTCAATCGATCGCAATTCAAAATATTTAAGGTCTGCTGTCAATAGCACTCGTGTCGCGCTTCCAATGCATCGTTAACAATCTAAGGACTAGAAGCATGGTTTTGTGTTCAGCAAAGTAAGATACGCTTCTTTAAGTCTTGTTTCTAGCAACTATTCAGCTGTTGGAATCGTGGGGTGACTAAATGTGCTAAGTTGTATCGAATGTACAAGGCCTTCTCATAATGGCGTGAGGAAGAATATTAGGGCCTCCCTAGAAAGCGAGATTTTGGGGGCCCAATTGGTTAATTACGTACTTGTCGTCAGTAAGGCTTTGGGCCCCCTAGAAACCTGCCCTCCGCCATGCGTGGATTCGCTGGGGTGTACGCACGCCACTGCCTCCTGACATGACTGAGGTTTAGAATTACGAGTTTCTCAGACCAAAAGCTCTAGAGTGCTGTTAATTCCAACATCAAAGAGTGTAATTTGAAGTAGTAGATGTCACTTCGAGTGTTAGTGCCAGTGAAGGACCCGCCTTGTAAAGGAGCTGATGAACGGTAAATTTGTCGAGTCTCTGTTCTAGGTTGGTGCGATATGGAAATTTGGAGCTGACCGCTCACAGGTGTTGGCTTCGGCACTAAACCGAGGTTCAAAATTCCGAAATCCGACGCGTTGCTTCAGCGTGCAGCATAAATTAAAAATCAAACCAGGCATTGGTATTCTTTAACAGAGACTCTTAAGTCAAGAAACTGATAAAAATATGTGGAATGCTGTGTGGAAAAAAGTGTAAGTTTAAAAATCAGTCGAATGAATAATCCTCTTCAGTTACAATGAAACATTTTGTTGCTCATTGGGAAGTTCTATGATTTTTAGGCGAAGCAAAAATTTTAATAAATCATATTTTGGATTAAGCTATAGGTCGTTAATGTGAAGTAACAGAATAGCAAAAGGTGTTATATTATTTTGGGCTGAGAGCCTGGTAAATAGCAGAATTCCCCGTAGTACATTCCCCCACACGCTGTTTGGACATGCTATTCATATTCCACATCTCATATAAGGTGTATCCTCAATTGAGGATACACCTTACTTTTACTTGATAAATCCAACTTTCAATCGAAATAACACATTAATTAGAAGTGCAAACGTGTTTTTATTTTCACACGTAACAAAAGGGTTAATTCACAGTAAAAATAACGAAGATCAACAAAAAAATATCTAAAATTAAAAATTTCACAAGTATTTGAAATAAACATAGGCAGATCTTTACCTCAAAAAATTGAGGATGTATCAAGTTTCAGGGAGAATATTGAGTTATTTTTGGTGAAAAATATCATTGACTTTACATCTTTCACATGAAATATTTCAAACTTCCAGGTTTCCTTCAGTTGGCTGATTCTACATTTTGCAAACCAGGTCGTATCTTTGCACTGATAGGATGCCAATGGGTATTCCAGATTCTAAGAGATGACGCATTTAAGATTAACTCAGGAATGAAAAAATGCTAGTTTAAAAAACTAAAAATGCATGCTTTTATTGTATATCGAATAAAAAAATGAAAAATAAATTATAATTTAAAGAAACTAGAAAAAAAACGCTTTCAGTTTAATCGAACCAAAAAGTAAAAATATAATTCTTAATATAAGAATAAAATGATTAACGAGAAAATTAATGTCATTGGGGTAAAAGCGTGGGGTGCTCTATATCAATTTTAATAATTTCTTACTAGTTTTATTCTAAAATGCTGAGTTAGTGCAAAGATGTAATACAAAGCACTCCTCGCTTTTACCACGATGACATTAATTTTCTCGTTAATCCTTTTATTCCTATATTAAGAATTATTTTTTTACTTTTTAGTTCGATTAAACATAAAAGCATGTGTGTGTGTGTGTGTGTGATTTTTTTTTCAGTTTTTTTTAAACTATATTTTTTGTACGAACAAACCGTACTTGTACGTGCGCAATGCTCTTATGTTTTGAAGTATTTATTCGAAGTATTATTCCAAGATTTAGAAAAAATAGTATACTTCTAGATTTACAACCCCTTAAGTTCACAAGGAATGCGATTTCTTTTAAATAGTATTTCGATCTATGTAGAAGTCTAATTTTTTTTCTAAAATCATCTTTTATTTTTTATTTTTAAAGCTCTCATTTTCATACCCAGCATATATAACGCGTACCCGTGAATTTCGATCTTACTTGTGTTAAAATTGCCCATTATACTCCTAATTTTACAATATTTTTGAATTCCTGATTTTTTTTTCATATTTTTTAATGTGTGCTAAAATTGTACCTTGAAATTTAAAAAATTGTTTCATTGGAAAATTTCTGCTCAAATTTAAACATTAAGTAAAATTTACCCTATACTTGGTTTTATAATCGAGCAAATAACGTAACGAAAAAAAATACGAACTTTTCATTGCACTTATCTTTCAACATATTTTTCTCTTTCAGGAAACTCTTAAATAAATATCAAAATTTTCAAAAACTTGCCCCCCTGCCTTTCCATCTTGAACTTAGTTTCAGAGATCAAATTTTCTCTCAATTTATATATCTAGCTTTTAAAAAAGCGTTTTAAGTATTAATTTTTATTTAATTTCACTTAAAATTAATTTTTTAACTTTGAAAAAAAATCTCTTTTTATTACATTAAACGTTTCATTGAAACACTGGGTGTATGTATCTAAAGAATTTCTCAGATTCACACATCAAAAATCCAAAATCGTAGATTAAAGCTGGACAATGTTATGTGTTCCATCAGTTTCCCAACGATTCATTTCGCTACGTGGCCTCATCTATTGATAAATTTGAGAACTAGTGTGAATAAGGCAAGAAATTTGTCCTAAACAGACGAGTAGATTTCAAGTTTTATTGCATTGATTTGAACCGCGTAGCTTGGACTCAATGCAGTTTTGGGTTTCAAGAAGCAATAAAAATACTTTTAGAGTACAAGTTGATTCTTCTGGTCGTAGTTAATACATACTAGATTTCAAGGCCGATTTTTCGCCTGGGCACACTAGGCACGTGCCTAGGCCGCAAACGATTGGAAATCGAAAAAGGGGGGGGAGAGAGAAATTAAAAAAAAATCCCTTTCGAACCAAATTTGACAAGGAAAAAACTGAAGGAGGGCAGGTGCGTTGGAAACAGTGGGGGGAGGGGCGAGTGTAACAATTTGAAGTGCCTAGGACGCCGGAAAATTAAAAAACGGTCCTGTTAAAATTTTAGATTTTTTTTCTTAACATGGAAATGTCTAACTGGGCGACTTTCTTCACACTTGTTTTATTGCAAATACTATGAGCAGAGTAGGGATAAGTGACGGAGAAAAATAACTTTGCAACATTTTGTCACTCCTTGACATTTTTTTTAAATGGCTCAAATTTGAACATCATGCATGTGATGGATTTATACATAACATATTGACCATTTAAATATGCGAATGTGTTTGTCAGATCTGTTTACTTCATTTGTGCTGTAAACATTAACACTTTTTTCGAAATGCTACAGATAATTTTACTAAAATTCAGCGATATCCTTAGATCGAACTTATAATTTAGATCATCTGAATTTTCTCTCTTTTTTTTAAAAAAAAATTCTATATTCCTTTGATTATGACTTTAAGAAAACTAACAGTTTACAATCATCATAATTCAATACATTAAGCTTTCATTACCGAGTAAGAAGGAGAAAAAAAAACTTAAAGGTACAAACAAAATGAGGTTCATCATCAATAACCGTCGTACAGCTTCCATACAAATGCGACGTTAATAAAATCAAAAATCAAATTATACAGGTGACTTTTTTAACTTTTAGTGCACTTCCATGAAGGATATCTATTTGAGGAACAGAATAGATTATTAAATATCTGAAAGAATTTTTAATAAAACACCATATTTATCCCAATTGAAATATTGATATAAATCTAACTAGGGATTCATACATCATAGGTGCCTAAAAGACACTGGCGTAGCTAGTCTTAAGTGGGCCCTGTATCAAAATTCCTTGGGGGCATTTTTTGGGAAGCCTTAACATTTTATGATTTTTGCTACCCATGTGGGAGTCCCATATCATTGGTACGGCTGATATGGCGGTAGCTACTCCTCTGCTCAAAGAGGTTACACAAATATCACTGTGACATCGTCGATTGTTGTGAATCCCCATCTTTCGATTCACGATAAGTTTCATAGTTTCACCAGCTGTTAAGTGACAAGTACGACGTCTTCAATTGTTGTGAACTCACACCCATCGATTGTCCCTGAATTTTTAAGATCCACCAGCTATAAAATGACCAGTGCACGTGGCCATGGGGCCATTGTTTATTGTCTGAACTCGGGGAGTGACGACAGCCAGACGGGTCACCATAATGGTAAAGGAGAGCTGGTGCCCCATTGACAATAGGTGAAGCCTATCTTAAAAGAATCATGTCGTCTTTTCTGGTGTTGAGAGAAGGGGATAATAGAAACAGGTGGCGTGATGGACAAGTGTGTCCAGATGTTGGATGAGGAATTATGACGCCTTGGGCCAGAAGTTGTGTTTTGGTGTGTTATGCGCAAATAGGACGAGGGAGGTCAAGAGAGTGTTTTGTGACCTGCCAATAAGAAGGGACGAGGGGCGTGTTGTGAACACACCCCTGGTGTTTAAAAGCGTTCTTTTTCAGGAAACGAAATAAAGAAGAGAGAGAGAGGGGAGCCGGCCTTGGAGGGAGAAAAGGGAAAAGCCCTGCCCTGGATGGAGAAGGCATGAGAGGAGAGCCCTGGTTGGAACGGACGGGAAGGGAGCGCTAGAGAAAAAGGCTTGGTCCGAGATCGGAGTGGAAAGACGATGAGCGCCGGTGGCGTTGAGAATAGAATATAGACTGACTGCACCGGCTTGGCATATGAATTGAATTCTATTGCTTCATTAACAAATTGTTTAGCAAATAAACAATGCTTTTATTTGTATATTAGGCTGTAACAATTTATTGATGGTTAGCGGTACACGACGTTACATCACACACCGTATATTTCAAAATATAAGCCGATCCATATACAAGCTGAGAGTCGCTTTTAGGTCAAAAATTTACCCAATAATCCGAACCCCCGTACTAAACCGAACAGAAAAAATAAATTCAAATAATTGTCAAACATGTCACCGTGAGGGGGCGAAACTGAGCGAGTTGCTGAGAGCTAAACAAGTAAAGCGGGTGGAGTATTTTTAAATCAAAACTTGCTGTAAAGAAAACGCTAACGATACTATTTTTAAACCTAGTATTCTTAACTATCACATTTTTTCATTCATTTGTTATATTGTTCCATATCTGTAGCTGTCATTCTTTCTAAGCCATTTTTTCCTGTTTGAAACATAAGTGAGAAGAGAAATTCGTGCGCATGCAGCATGGGGGATTGTCAACCTGTATTTCATGCGTGGAGGTAAAACTACCTGTATAATAATCATATGCATTCAGACAATCCAATGATTGAATATGAATTCTAAGAACTATTCGGTCGCCCATCCGGTGTAGTGGTTAATGACGCTGACTACTGTGCCGTTGGGTCTAGATTCGAATCCCGGAGAAGACATGAATGTTTGTAAATGTGTAGTGCCTTCGCGGCATGGGGGTACTTTAAATAGCCGTCGAGCCACAAGTCCTCTCGTGAGATTGGAGGAAGGGGAAGAGAGGTGGGAGGCCCCTGACCACCCCAGGGTGTTCTTCCTCAAAATTGGGGTGAAACCGATTTAAATCGTTCTGTTACCTGTATAGTGCTCAAAGCTACGGCTGACGACAGGCGTCACTTAGCCTTTTGCCATGATGAATTTCGTGGGTCTTGATCTGGCCTTTGCTGATCAGGTGGCATTAGTAACAACAACGACGGACTATTCAAATACTTGGATTGTAACACTGACTTGTGACATATTTATATGTCCTTTTCTCTTTTTAGAATAAAAGTTTCGTTCAAAATACCAAAAAGTTAAAAGATTAAAATCGCGCTTGCGCATGGCTAATGGAAAATGTTTAAGAAACCGCTTTTTTTTTCCCTAGACCACGCCCTTTTCCCAAATTAACGGATCCGTATATAAAAAACTAACCCACTCACAACTTTAAAAAAATGTTCCAAAAGTCTAGGAATATATATACGGAAATGTTAATCGTTTTTTCTATTACCCCTTTTTGATTCTTATTTATTATCTTCAATAAAATTTCTCTCTGCTTCTTTCTGGTAGGAAGCTTAAATGCGCCATTCGCATGTACTTCTAATTTGCTCGATTTTTCTGCCGTAAAGCAACATACATTTTTGCACAAAAAGTTTGGGTTTTTAAAATACATCCTCTTCAGATTTTCGATTAACCGAAATAAGATGCCTGATTAATTAATTTTTCGGTCTATCTATTGGTATATCTCTAATTTGTGTGCTAACAATTACTTCTAATTAATTAAAAACTATTTGGTTATTGAACGAGGCATTGCAAACATTTGTAAATAATTTTGAAGCGATAAAAACTCCTAAAAGTGACAAGTTTAGGACATGTTATGGATACTATAATGCGATAAAGGACATATAAAGGACACTGTTATGCGATGTTTTTTGTGCCATGTAAGTGATTATTAAAATAACCCATTTTGAAACACGACAGCTACAGGCAATAGACCTCGTAATTTTGAACCATCATCGAGTGACGACGAGAACACTTGAGCTGGCATCCCCTATTAGAACTTCCACACCACACCAATGGAAGGTTTTTGAGCCAAGACAGATTAAACGTGTTTCAGCTCCTCTGCACGGTGGGGCTTCAGTGGCATCAGGACTCGATCCCGCGACTCGATGACGCAGATCATAAGTCCGTGATCATGACCACCAGGCTACAGTGGTAAATTTTTATGTGTCAAAAAAAAAGAAAGAAAATGTATTCTGCAATAACCTATAGTATAATATAGTTTTTAACACAATATATAACTTTTTAATAAAGCGTATGTTTTTCATACATCGGGCATAGTATTATCGCTCTGTAAAAAATGTTTATTGAGTGATACAGTTACAGTTTTATAATTTGAGCAATGAGTATGAAAAGTTATATAATTTGTACCATGTGGGTTGATTCACCATTAGGTGGACAGGGAATACTCCCTCTGGTGCATGTGACCGCAGTAGCCGATTGGTATGGGTATCGGATCGTGGCTTGCCTTGTCACGAGTTTGAGCCCAGTACCACTAAAGACCCGCCGTGTAGGGCAGTGATGCACGTTAAATCTGTCGAGAGCTGAAGGGTACCCGCGTTGGTGTGGCGTGGTAGTTAGGAGAGGAGGGTGTCAGCTCAGGTGTCGTCCACGTCACTTGACCATGGTTCAAAATTACGCGTTCCGTCGTCAAAAGCTTCCGTGTAGCTGAACAGTGCGACGGTAATATTCAATCAATCAATCAATACCCGGTGCATTTAAAATTATTTAAAGATAATTTTTTTCTGCATTATTTTCCCTTGCTCTCTTTTAAGGTATCCAAACACTTTGAAATGAACAATTTCTAACAAAACACACAATTTGAGCTTTTTTTTTTTTTTATTGATAGAACATTCTCTTTGGATTTTACAAAAACTTTATTTGTTTGTTTCTACGTTGCATAATGGCCTAGTTTCAAAAAATTATAAACAATTAGAAAAATTGGAAGGGGTTTTTTAATCCACCTGAAATGGGCATTTAAATTTTTTTAAATCTATCACGGTGAGTTTGATAACTCAAAATATTATAAATGTATTTCTATGGAACTTTTTGAACTTGATATTTATATTCTATTTCCTAGGAATGTACTAAAATAACTCCTACAGTATGAATATTTTGAAGACTTATGGCCTGTTATTTCAATAATAGCC
Source organism: Trichonephila clavipes (assembly GCA_019973935.1). NCBI lineage: Eukaryota > Metazoa > Arthropoda > Arachnida > Araneae > Nephilidae > Trichonephila > Trichonephila clavipes. The sequence goes on along the minus strand of BMAU01004130.1, from coordinate 44,072 downwards.
ACCTAAACCTGTCCCATCTCTTATATATGTTTGATCAGCTATAAAAAAAATCTCTCTCTCTCTCTCTATATATATATAGTTTCTCGTGATCCTGTAATAAATTTATTTATACTTAAGGTATAGTTTATAAAAATGGGTCGTAAAAAATTGAATTTAGTGGAAGAGGAGCTCCAAGAAAGAATTTTGCGAAAAAAAAAGGACAAATGAAGAAAGTGTACGAAAAACAGAAATTTTTAGTGAAGAAATAGTTGAAAATTTACATACCGTGTGTAAAATCCGGCGTATAACGCGCACCGGTGTATAACGAGCACCCATACTTTCAAGCTGCAATCCTATTATGTTTTGAAGTCATTTATTCGAGATATCCCAAGATTATATAAAAAAAATAATGTACTTCTAGAACTACAGCACTTTATGTTAATTAGAAATGTCATTTATTTTAAATTAACAATATTCTAATCTATGTAGAACTGTTTTTTCCGATCTATGTTTTTTTCTAGGCTCACATCTTATTTTTTATTTTTAAAACTCTCATTTTTATACGCAGTGTGTAACGCACACCCGTAAACTTCGATCTTATTTTTTGTGTTAAAAGTGCGCGTTATACGCCGGTTTTTACGGTAAGTGTAATTGAGAGGAAAAGGTGATTAAGAACATTGTTTTTGAAAAGGCACTAAATTTAAGTACAAATTAGAACTACATCATACATATAAATTACAGCTTTACAATTTGAGCATAGAGTAGGAATAATTGTTTAATTTGTACAATGAGAATTGGTCCGAATTGAAATTGCTAAAATTTCGTTTTAACAATGGGCTAAATTCATGACAGTCACATGATAAAGGCAATCACGTGTTTTCCATTAATTAAAAGCTGCATACTAGTTGTTCTGCTGTTAAAGTTTAGGTAACTTTTAAAATTTGATGATTGGTTAAACATGTCTACGTGATTAAATTCTTCAAATAGTTTTTAAAATAAAAAAAAAACCACCTTATATTATACGTGTACTTTTAAATTAAGCACATTTTGTTTAACTATGTGTTTATATTATCGTTGACAGATGGATTGGTTTTAAAAGAAAAGTTGCAACAGCAACAAAAAGCAAAAGTTGGCAACAGCCAGTGGCGCACACAAGGGGGTCCTGAGGGTCCGGACCCCCCAAAGCCCTTGATTGTTTTCTCGATGGATTATAATTCTAAGTATACAGTATGAAAAATTTAATTAAGTATTTTTTATTAATGAATAATTTTATTAATGCTAATTATTTATTCAATAATTAGTTTTTTACTGTATTTTGTTCCCGAAAATCGACAAAATCAAAAGGAGCATGATACAAGAATGGTGAACTTTCGACCCCGGACGCCCCCCTTGAAATATTCCTGTGTGCGCTACTGGCAACAGCACACGAATTAATTGGCTGGAAACGGGTGATTACATTTGATATAACTATGACGTCATATGAATTTATGAACTGATTGGCTGGAAACACGTGACAGAGTTATCATGTGACTATGACGTCACATAAATCTAGTCCATTGTGATTTATGTAAAAATTAGACGATTCTTTTTTAATATTGCGGGTTAAATATTAATATTTATTGTTATTAATTTCTATTAGGCATTTATGTTTTAGTATGCTTTTTTTAAAGAAGAGTATTCTCGATTCTATTAACGTCACAGGAATATGGATCAGAAAAGATTCTCCATCTCCTTTCGGGTATGTATTGGTGCTTAAAAAAGTGGAGAGTCCTGAATGGAAAAAAGTAGTTTCTTGGCTGATCTTTAGAAGATGTGACCTGATTGAATGGCATGGAAAGGCAGGATGATGACATCAGAGTCTAGGATGTGAGCTCCTGAGAATTTCGGCGGGAAAGATGTGGGTTGGAGAAGGAGCACTAAAATTGGATGGTGACTGTAAGTGAGAAAGCTCTCTATTGGCTGCCCTGGAGTTGGGGAGATTTTACTGATGGGAATAAAAAGGCTTGCCTGGTGGGTGAAGCAAAAGATGCTCTTACACACTTAACGAAATTGTACAATCAATGCCTCATTAAAAATCACTTTCCTACACTGTGGAAGCAAGCAAACGTCATAATGTTGGCCAAGCCAAATCAAGATAGAACATATCCACAAGGCTACAGACCAATTAGCTTAATTGACGCCACTGCTAAGATTTTTGAAAGAATTATTTTAACTAGAATCAAATCTCACTGCAAAGCCATAGATTGTATTCCCCCGGAGCAATGCGGCTTCCGGGAGGGCCATTCAACGCTACACCAATTGATACCTGTTACAAACATTATTAATGAGGGTTTTGCCCACAAATTTTATACTGTAGATGTCTTTTTAGACGTAAAAAGGGCATTCGACAAAATGTGGCACGATGGCCTCACGTACAAATTAATTAAATTGCAGTTCCCTGATTATTTAATTAAAATCATTCATAATTTTTTACACAATAGAACTTTTAGGGTTCGTGTAAATAATTCATATTCTAACACGGGATCTTGCCTCTCTGGGGTCCCTCAGGGATCTGTCCTTTCTCCGTACTTGTACAACATTTACACACACGATTTTCCACAGCACTCCACCGTCAGTACTTGCCTGTTTGCGGATGATTCCGCAGTCCTCTCGCAAGGTGTCCAGCTGAAGTACACTATTAAAACTGTTCAACACTTCTTAGATAAACTTGAAACGGGGCTTACACATTGGAGAATTGCAATTAACGTCGATAAATCACAAGCAATTGTTTTCAGGAAATGGGGGGTCATCGACCCGCCTTTCCAACTTACACTTTTTGATGACAATATCCAGTGGGTTTCGGTGGTGAAATATCTGGGTCTACACATAGATAGCCGCTTAACGTTCAAAAAGCACATTGACTATCTATCTGAGAAATTCTGGGGTAGAATTTCTCTAGCCATCTCCTTCATTGGGAGAAGGTCTCCTCTATCCCTGGAAAATAAAGTTATTCTATACAAGCAGATTCTGCGCCCAGTTATCACTTATGGTTCACCCGTATGGGGAGCCGCAGCCACCACCCACATGAAAAAGATTCAAGTAATGCAAAACAAGATACTCCGCGTCATGACGAACGCACCTTGGTACGTCCGAAATGACGTGATACACAACGATCTACAAATGGAGCCGATTTCTAATTACATCACTAAACTCTCTAGAAATGTCTTTAAATCTATTGAATCTCATGACAATCCAATTATCAAAGCACAAACATTGTTTACGTATCCTCATCCTAAAATTAAATATTCATACTCTTCAACGAAGTGGAGAAACCCGCTCCGCCCCCCATAACTCAACAAAAAACACTCTTTTCGCACTCTTAACATCACGATTATCTGCACTGCACTGCGTCTTTTACTTTGGGTTTTTGGGTGATATCTCACTGCCTTCGGCCGTCCCGCTTTCCTTCCTGCGTTCTTCCCCTCGCCCCGCCGGTGCTCTGCTTCGATAGAGCGTTTCGTGCTTTGGGGTACGTCCTCCCCATTTTTTGTGGGAATTTTCTTGATTAGATCCATCCTCACATCGTGGTTTATCTTTTTCTCCCATCCTTCTGGGAATAGGCGCCTTCGGCGCTGGCGCCCGCGATCATCTAATTTTAGTTAGTGAAGCAAAAGAAAATTTAAAAAAACCAAAGAAAAACAAAAGTTAAAATGAGAAGCTTTTTTAGAAATTTAGAGAACATTCACTATGGTGAATGAACAGAATTAACGCTAAGGGGGCTATACGAGTCTGGGGGAATTTTCTAAGCATCTTAAGAGTGTCTCTGATGGCGTAATTTTGAATATCAATAAGATTTAAATTATTGGTATTGGGAAGACCGTTAAATACTTTAATCACTAGAGATTAAATAAGAATTTTGAAAGGCAGAATTTATGCTTTATAGATATACTTATAGATTATGCTTTATAGATATAAGAGTTTCCAGTATATCTACCAGCTCTGACAATATTTCTTATAATAGAATTTTAAGAAACTTCGAGAATTTTAATCTTAGAATTTGCTGCATAACCCCACACAGTGCAAGCGTAACTAAGGATGCGCCGCAAAACAGCAGTGTGTAGAAGTTCCTTATTTGTAAAAGTCATATTTGAATTCCGGTAAATTAAGAGGTAAATTAATCTGAGTGCTATCCGGAATTTATTTCTAGCATGTAGTATGTGTTGTTTCCAAGTGAGTTTATTGTCAAGAAAATGACACCTAAGTATTTCGTACTCTGAGACCAGTGTAGTGGTGTGGAGTATAGAGTGGGTGGTGTGCAGGGTTTTCTTTTCTTGGTGAAAAGCACAGCAACCGTTTTGTAAACGTTAATTTTTATTTTCCATGTACTGACGCAGTTTTCTAGGAGGGAGAAGTATTTGTTCAATGCGAATGTGATTGTGTCATGATTTTTGTAACACGCCGTAATGGCTGTATCATCAGCGTAAAGATTAATCATTGTTTGTAGATGTGTAGGCATGTCATTAAAGTATAAATTAAATACAATTGGACCCAGGAGGGATCCTAGAAAAAGTATTCTGAGTGGGTTCAGATGCCTTTTAAATATCATTTTAGAAAAAATTCCTTAAACTTAAAAACTTTAATCTACAGCCAAAGATGGTAATATTACTAACTGAACTCAGAGTATTTTAAAGCTATCTAGTTCTGTAATGATAAGTAATATGGAACATAATATTCATCTTTTTTTCCTATTATAATGATGAATGTACGAGTGTATTACTGATAATTAAAACAAGTAAAATACGATAATAATTATAGTTGATACCGATTTGTTAAAACTGATTTTAATTATACTTCTGAAATAATTATACTATATTTTTTTCCAAGATTTTTTTTTCTTTTACACTCAGGAACATTGAAAATAACGCACAAAAGAGGAAACAGACTACTATCACGAATCTTAGCAAAGTACACTCATGCCCATAAATTAAGGCTAATGAAGTTCAAGCAAAGAAAGAGACAGAAGCAAAACAAATTTGACTTATTTGTAAAGTCTATTTATTAAACAAAAGGTAAAGAGCAAAAAAGATGCTAAATGTTTCACATAATTTGTGACAAACCTATACGGAACTTTATCACTAACCTTCTGAGTCGTCTTTTTTAGGGAAATTTAATTCCCCTACCTATTTCCAATCAGCTCCAAAAAGAGGACAGGATTCCTTGTTATGCAGATTAGATAAAGTATTTAAGTCAAACGGAATAGTAAAGTAAAAAGCAGTAGGAGAAAGAGATTGAAGCAGGAAGGAATAACGGTGAAGTTAGAGATTTATTATTGAAGATTTCTAGGTGGATAAATCTCAGGAACAGCTGAGCTGCAGTGTGGTAAATATTGATTTATAATTAAAGTCTCATTAAAGTTTTATATTAGGAGTGAGATTAAAGTTAAATGTTCAAGAGGAACATCATTGAATATAATTCTGGGATCTCTTATCACGGTAATCTCTGCGTGATCGATATTCTAATTGTTAATTAATTGGATCATTAAATATTTAAGTTTATTTAAAGGAAAGTCCCTTTTAAACCTTATATAACTATTTAGATATATTTGTTAATAAAAGTCTTTGATTCTCTTTGGAAAAGATAACCAAATAAAGAAAGTTATTTATAAAAATGGCTACTGGCTCTTATCTGACTCCAAATTATTCTCGTTCTCAAAGTGAGATCCAAGGGGATCTTCACAAATTAATAAAAATTGTGATTTTTACTCCCTGGAGCAAATTTCAAAAAAGAATCTAGTTACAAAAACAGTATAACATGGTTAGTATGATGCTAAGAGCAGTGAACACTACATTGTATGTAACCGACGTGCAGATAACCGGATCTGAAGCGATAAGAAAGATGACGAGGCGAGAGCATCGAAGATTCATGCAGCAAGCGGTCGTCGATTTCACAGTTATTCGTTCCGCGTTACAACCAGATGTGGGTCTGCCAGTTGTTGCACAGACCATTTCTATACGACTTCTGGAAGCGAATTTAGCTCTTTTAGTATATTGCCTTTTTCACCAAAACACCAGCGACTTCATCTACAGTGGTGCCAAGTCCAATATAACAGATCGGAAAAACGTGGCATTTAGAGAACAATCTTTGTTCGTTTTGGGGGCAGATATTAACGGCGTAAGGATATGTAAATGCTCAAGCGAGTAATACAATTCCACCAACGCTGTTGCGCAATATACAGTCTGCATAGCAGGCATAATAGTCTAAGGAGGGAGGCATAGCTTATGATAGCCAGTCCACTCTAATTGTGATACATGAACGCTCATTGGACCAGTTTTATGCTGATGAGATTCTTGGATCCCATGTGGGACTTTTCCTAAATGGTCTTTCAGGGGGCAATTGCACAGAAAGATAATGTTCATCCGCATAAAGTTCGAGAGCTCAAGAATCATCTTGGGGAGGAATTTATGCACTGAGGTTATTTGAGACGTATCTCGCTGTTTGGAACCTGAGTCAAGTGAGGATAACGACACTTGAGCTGGCATTGCACTCTTCAAACTTCCACACCAAGTAGATTTTAGCAGCTCTACACAGTGAGTCTTCTGCGGAACAAAGACTCTAACCCCACAATTTGCCGGGATGATTAACCTACCTTGGAGTCCAAGTAGGAGTGTAGCTACCACAGTACACTGGGTTCCCAACATTCGGGCCCCAAAATATGTATGCAAAAATTTCGTAAGATGTTAAAGGGCCACCAAAACGGTCCTCCAATGAATTTTAATACAGGGTCCATTCAAGACTATTTATGTTAATAGACCTGTAGCGGTATCTATATAAACCAGTACTAGACATGGCGCGAAGACGATCGTTTTCGCGTGATCGATAAAGTATTCGCTTTCAGAACGGAAGGTACCCAGATCGAATCTTCCAACACTGCTGAGCCGTGACTGAAGTAAGAAAACGCAACTTTTTCTGAACTGTCAAGGTGCCATCTACCGCAAGAAAACTAAATAAATAAATATTAAAAAGAAAAGAAACGAGCCTTACAGTAGTCGTATATGATGTGTAACATCTGACATGTTATCTTAGTAAATACGCAATAGTAACTTATATCCAGAAAAAAATTAATTGGGTATGATTGAAAATAATTTTCAAACGAATAATTATATCTTCAATGAAAATTTTATTTAATTAACACAAGGAGTAATGCAATTTTTTTTATCAAAAATAATTATTCTTGATAAATTTGGGGAAGAGCGGAGACAATAGACTTAAGATAACTAAAATATGACACATATACTTGTGATTTCAAAGTATTTAAAAAACCGTTGAAAAGCAGCGTCAATAACATTACTACTGTTAGTTGTCGAAACATTTTGATTTGTATTCATTTCGAGCTTGAATTCATCATTCAAAAAAGCTATAAGCGGCTCAGATTTTGGTAAACTGAAATTAAAGTTAAAATCCCTCCTCAAAATCATGGGAAGCGAGTAATAGTTTTCTTTAAAATTAGTTAATAGTTTTAAATAGTTTTCTTCGGTATATGGTAAAAGTACAAAATGCAGGAAATATTTAATTTTTTATACCGTTTGATTTCAAGAAATGTATGCGACCACCGAAATCGCTGTTTGTCCGTTTTCAAATAAGCATTCTGCCCCCCAATATCGTTACTAACAATACTCAGTTTACTTGTTTGAGGATAAGTAATGTTCATATGAAGAGTCACAACATGTGAGTTTTTCTGTTTGCGATAGATCGCAACACCAGCTCATCTGCGGCCAGGTCGTTTAAACTTTACGCAGCAATCGAAGTTAGGTATCGAAACATGTTCGTCATTATCTAACCACGTCTCTGACAACATGAGTAACGAACATTTTTATGAAATAACATCGTCGAAATCTGTTTGGTGAGCCCTTTGACAGTTGAGCGTAAGGATCTCAAGTTTATCCTGGGTGAAGTCTAAGATTTCCTGGTATGTGCGAAGTGGATTTAGGGTATCATTGTGTGGATGACTAGAGCATCTAGTTCTTCCGAGCTATAAACTCTTATCTTTAGGATTTTGAGTGACTGTGACGAATTCATTCTTGCCCTTTGTTAGTAAAAAATATACTTAAAAAGTAAAATATACTTATATGAGAGTAAAAAATTAAAATTTAAAACTACTAAAATGCTTTAAGTGCTAGAAAAATATCTTCAAAAACGGTACAAGCACTGAGAATGAAAACAAATTTCGGTAAGTGGGTGGGCGAGGGGAGGCCTGACAAATGGGAATGCAGCTTTGAAATCAGAAAAAAAGCTTTTTTAAAAGCTAATAAATAATAAAATACATTTTAAAAAAATAGGAAAGAGCGTGTAAATTTAAATTTGATCTGGATAAATAATTTTCCAGGGAAAATTAATGTGATTTAAAGAAAATTTGAAAATAGCGAGTTTTTGGGAATCGAACCTGGGGCGATTCATTTCAGGTCAGCTATTATAACCATTAGGCTACGAAGGTTCGGAGAAGGGGTTAAAGTAAGCTTTTAAGTTGGGTGAGAAGAGTGAAATGAATTTAATTAAGAATTTTAACTGAAGAGAGGATCCGAAAGAATATTATTGGATCTGTTAAAATTAGGATCAGGGATATATTTTTTATTATCCAAGATCAAAGGATTATTAGAGTTATCGATTTTTTGAAAGAAGCTATTTGATAAACTGTCTGATAGACATCATTTTGCTCGTGGATCTGAGGTCCTTATTCCTCATGAACAATCGAGCTTTTAATATTTGTCGTAGAATGATGTTTTGAGAAACTTCAATTTGATTAATATGAATTTTAGCTGCATGTGCCCAGATTGGCACGGCATACTGGTTAAAACTGGTCTTAGGATTAGTGTGTAGATAAGCAATTTATTTTCTCTGCTCTGATATAGAGATTCTTACAATTATGGATAGATTTTACAGATCGATTGTGAATTTAAAGTCAAGCCCTCGAGTGTTTGATGGCTACTAGAACTGTACTCCGATGCACTGTACACCACCACGCGCTCTCATTGGTCAAATCAAATAGCGCACGCTTTCGTCACTTCCTGTTACACACGTCCGTCCCTTTTCACGAAATCATTCCACCAAATTTCCAGCAAGCGAGAGGAAATATGTTACACATGAAAAATAATAAATATAAAATAAATAAATATACACGCTCTCCGTAACAAACAAAAAATATTTCGCCTGTCCACCGACTCACTGGTGGGAGAGTAGTGTAGCGGTATCTATTTAAACCAGTACTAGACATCACGCGAAGACGATCGTTTTGGCGTGATCAATAAAGTATTTGCGTTCGGAACGGAAGGTACCCAGTTCGAATCTTCCTACAGACCCAAGGTATTTTCTTCTTACTGGGCTCCTACAAGAGATGCAGTACGGTACGTCATGCCCAGTGCCGATTTAAGCAAATTTCGGGCCCTAGGTGCTGAAGATCTACATGCCCCCTTGTTACTGGATGATTAAATTTGTAGCAAGAAAAATCTAGCTAAGTCAGGCTTATATCCGGCCCCCGGTCCCAAGCATCCAGTGGATAAACCGACACCTGTCATGCCAAAGAGAACAGAATTCTATCTTATTTAAAAACAACAAAAACCAAGCGCACCAAGCCCTGTGCATCGGGCTTAAGCAAAGGAAAACTCGTTTTCTATAACACAAAATTCAATCCGGAGTTTGTTCTAAAAAAAACAAAACAACGGGACTATTTTTCTCTTTCACTTTCAAGTTCGAACTCCACCATCTTCTCCCCACAAAATAGTAACCACCCTCGCAGGTGCGGAGAATGATGCCAAATACTCCCGAAAATCTACCACCAACAGTAGCAAGAGAATACACCTTCCAAAAAATCATGCTTTAGATAATTTTCTTATTTATTTATGCGATAATCAGGTCTTTTCATTTCACCGGCCACTTTATTATGCCCCCCCGGTTACCACGACAACTTCAACATCCGATCAAATATAGGCGTATACATTCTGCACAAATTGTGTATTCCCTTCGTATTCATGATTGTGTTAAGAACCAATTCCTTCAAACCATCTACTATAATACATGATAAGATACTTTTATAAATTTCTTAAGCTTCGAAGTCCTTTCAGAACATTGAACACATGGGCGTAGCTATCGCCGTATCCCTGATGGTTCCAACATATGCAAGCAAAAAATAGTAGGCTATTAAGAAGTTCAAAAGAGGGCCCTCAAGAAATTTTCGATTCAGGGCTCACTTCGGACTAGCTACGCCAGTGATTGACCATCTTGTTATGCCTCAGAAAGTCCTGTTGTGGATGCTGAATGTTGTAAAACTCACAAAGAAACATTCAAAATTATTTTTCAAACTTTGTAGAAATTATTATCACTGTATGGGTACCAAAATAGTTTTTCTTTCCATCATTTTAAGAATAAAAGTACTTTTAATTAAAACTTGTACGAAATGCGTTATGTAATAAACTCAGTTAAGGAAGTAATAACTATTTTCAAGATCAACACATTACTTTATGCTGACTCTTATCTCTCTTTTTTTAATTTCGAAGTCCATGGTCAATAGCTCTCGTGTTTCTTTTAGAGCTATCTTAAAAAACTTGCACAATTTCTCTTTTCATATAAACATTCTTAGCAGTTGATCGTTGCCGTTTATAAATAATGAAATAGTTATGATCTCTCGCTCATAGTTGCCATTCACAGAGAAAAGAAATATATATATATTTTACATCACGCATCATGTAAAGACAGGGTAAATAAAACTGTAACTGTGTATCTCTATTCTACTTCCTAGACTACATAATTTTCTTCGTCTACGAGTCGAATTAATTTTTGACAATTTATTTATAAAAATACCATTATTAAATAAATGATGATTCACTTTTAAACAAAACTTTAACGGACAGATTTGACTCTGAATACTTCTTCGTCGAACATGGAATCAGATGGGAGAATAAATTTGTTGAATTTGCCAGATGATGTTTTGGAAAAAATTTTATCATTTATAACATACGATGAAGTTAGTCGTTGTAGATTGGTGAGTTTTTTTTATTTTTATTTTGACGATTTCTGAAAAACATTATACCCAGTTTACTATTTGAGTTTTAAATACATTTATTCTACATTTTTAAGAGTGTATAAAGTAACGATTTTTGTAAAAGAATTGTATTACAAACCGAAAGTGTTTGAAATGGAGTACAGTATGGTACACTGAACCCGTATTATTATTATTCCAAGTACTTTAAAGGCTTCATATTCTAACATTGTATTACCTCAATCTGTTTACTTATAATTTTACTTATTCATGGTTTTTAAGTATAAATGAAGGGTATCTTGTGCATGTTTATGTTATTAAGTAGTCCAGAAAAAAAATCATGCGCCAATTTTTTTTCTTCTATTTTATAATGGGTTTTTTTTTAGGGTTTTAAAATGAAATATGGTATTTTTTGTTTTCTTAAATGTTTTTGTTGAATATTGAAAAGTGTTTTAAAAAATTACTGACCTTGTCTGTTGGAGTTTATTTGTAGCAATATTTAAGAAAAAGATACTAATGGCCTGCTGTGGTACTACCTTTCACAGAAGGTATTATATTCATAAATAGAGTAATATGTCATCAAATGATATAATTGAATGAACCAAATATGCTGTTCTACTTTCCAGCTGATTTAATACTGTAATAAATTTGAATATTAGTTTGAAATTATGCTTATATACTTTAAGTTTTAAATAAAGAGTATGTGTTTTATAGATATACATCCAAAATTTAACCAGGGTGCGATATTTTTAAAATAGTATCCACATGTACTTCTATCAGAATCCTTTGAACTAAAACTTTATTTCATTAATTTTTTAAAAATTTATTTGCAAAACTCCTCATGCTCCACATTGCATAACATGAGGCTTACAGATGTAAGTGGTAACAGAATTATATCATTTAAAACAAATTTGGGGAAAAAAAACCATTTTAGACAAAAACATAAAATAAAAAGGAAGAGTGGAGATTTCATTAATTTGAGAACATTTTTATTTTGTAATGTATTTGTACTACTGTTTTTGTCAAATCAAGATCTCATCAAATGCCGCAATTTGCAACCAATAGTGGAACACTGTACCTATGTATACATATCTATTGTTGATTTATGTTCTGATATGTATTTAAAATTACAAAATTATATCAAGAAGCTTTTAAAAAAAGTAACAAATATTTCTTAGTTGGCTGAGGCTCAAATCTTAGGGATCTTTGTTTAAGAACAATGTAACTTCTAGTGGTCCCCAGAAAGATATAATTTCTTTAATTTTTTGTGGAATACAATATCTGAAAGTAAAATATTTTTATAGTATTTGATCAAAAGATAAATATTCATTTTTAACTTTATTGTTAATTTGTATCATTATGCTAAAATGATCAAATGTGTGTTAAAAAGTTACAATATGAAGACACATGTAAAAAAATGTAAATGATTGACTTAATTCGATTTTATCAGAACCAGATTTGTGTTATAGTAAAATTACTATGAATTAAAAAAAATGTATGGTTTTTGTGTATTTAATGGATACTCTAATGCAATGGTTCCCAATCCCTGGGCTATGGACCAGTATTGGTCTGTGTTTTAAATGGTACCTGGCTATCCAAAGAACATTAAATTATTTATATTTATGCATTTCTTTTGGGTTTGTACCACTCTCCATGGATTCCTTTGAAGCATATTTAGATAAAATTGAATTAAAATTATTAAATCAAAACAATCTAAAACATGGTACTTGGTACTTATGTATTATCGAAACCTATTGGCAACATTATATGAGATGAAGCACTTGGTTGCCAATTCAGCATGTACGACACATAGGATATCAGGGTTACCAACTTAGTGAGTTATTGATAAGAGTTGCCGATTTTTGCAATAATACGTAAGTACCTAAAATATAAACCATCAATGGCCTCACTCCCCTCAACAGGCCACAATAAAATTATCAAACGTTCACCGGTCTGCAACCATAAAAAGGTTAGCGAGCACTGCTAGAAATGATATACTTCAGATATTAAAATATGTTTACTTGCCACATTTTATGGTTTGCCCCTAAAATTTATGCTTTTTTGCTGCTTATTACATTTTTATACTTACATTTTTCATTTGTACACATTTTCCTTAAATTTTTGACATATTTGTTGACTATTCTCTCCCTTACAGCTCTTTTATTTTATATTCACAACAATCAGAAAATAAGTTGACGAAAATTAAGTTTGTCCTTCCTCCTGCATATTTTATTTCATTAGGTATGGGTTCTTAATTAATTCGTAGGCGGAATTTCATTAATCAAGGCATTTCTTTCCTTATTCTGTAGCAATTTTCTAAGCAGTTCAGTGCTTTGCATGTGTTTCGACTTCTTAAGCCTCTTATGGCTGCATGATTTGTTTTCATTGATTAATATGTTTACCACATTATCTAACAATGGCAAAATATTCTTTCAAATGCATAAAAAAATGTTATAAAAAGGAATTCAATTGTATTGCATTCCATAGAGGAAAAAAAGTATGCATTTTGTGGTGGATGTCATACTGACTTGTGTTTCTCATGGAGGTTGATATATTGATCATCATGTGAAAAATCCAGTAGTATATCATGAATGAGAAATCAAGTGGCAGTTGCTTAAAATTGGATCTTTTTTCATGGACAATGTCCAGTCAGATATATTCAGGGCTGAAGTACTGTATATATACTGTAGAACATAAATCTCCAAAGGCTGGCATTGTTAAACAATACAGATGTGGAAGAACTAAAACATCTTGTATGATTAGTGAGAACCATTTTCTAGTCAAAAATAGTATATGATTCTATGTATGAAACAGGATCCTTTTACCACAGCACCTGATATCAGTAATGATTTGAAATACAAATCATATTCCATTGTAATTGCTTACTTTGATCACTTACTTTTTGTAATTCCAAATTTGATTTATATTCTATTAAATGCATTAACCAATTCATCTTGGAGGAATTTTAAAACTGTGATACCAATTAAGCATTTAGTTTCATTTATGGCGGATAATGATGCAATAATAGATGGAGAGAAATGAAGCTGTTACCTATTTAAAGAAAAATGAGAACTTAACTATGATTTGCTTGTGTCATTTAATGCAAATAGTCCTGCTTCTTAACCTTTAAAAGTTGATGAGATCTCGGATATATTATACATAGACTGTTCAATAAGTAATAAGACTAATTTTATTGCTGCGAAACCACTCATCGGAATGGTAATATCTGTGGCATAAGAAAAGTTTGTCTGTATTAACAAAAGCTACCAATAGATGGCATGTACAGACTCGTGTTCTTGAGTATCACATGCTTGAACTGAACCGTGTTTGTGGGCGCCTATGAGACGTGGCCAGTTGTAGAAATGGAAGTAAAAATTTGCAAAAATCAACATCAGAGACCTTTGATATGATAAAATATGATTAAAGACTGAAACAAGGTGACATTATCTTAAAATGCTTCATCACAGCAGAAAAAGCTTGGTTGTATCCCTGATCCAACCATAAAACAACTAAAGTAGTGAGCAAAAACATCCGTCTTCACCTACTTCCAAAACTGTGAAATTGGCTGGTAAAGTTATGACTATAATTGTTTTGATTATGAAGGAATTGTGTAATTACAGGCTGTCGAACCCGGTACTACCGTAAACAAATCATACTATGTGAATGTCCTGCGAGCAATGATACAGCACCTTAAAAGGAAACATGCAGTGCTCTGAAATGGCTTCCTATTGCACCATGACAATGCCCGACCACATATTGCTCATTGCGTACTGGATGTTTTGCAGAAGAAAAACGTAGAGATTTTACCACACTTATCCATACAGTCCCGATAAAACTCCATGCGATTTTTGGCTGTTTCCTCAACTTCAGAAACCATTACGACCCAAACATTTTGCAAGCAACAAAGCATGTGTAAAGACTGCATAGGTGATTTTGATAAAGCTCTCACAAAACGGACTTCTACATATTTTTAAGAAGTGGACAGAACTTTGGGATAAATGTATTATGTGCCACGGAAATTATTTTAAAAAAGACCATGTAAATGATGATGATTAAAGGTATTCTTTTTTTAAATAATTTTAGTCTTATTACTTATTGAACAGTCCTCATACTATCTTAAGTTTTCCAAATTTGTATTATAAAGCATTCATGTAATCTATGGTTATTGCTGGGACTTAATCTTGACATCAACTTCTCTTAACTTGGTCATTAAATTCTGTGTGTGTAATATTTTTTTTTAAATACAAACTAAAAGTGGAGTTATTTTACTATATATATATATATATTTTTTATGGAAGTATCTTTTTACTGTAAATTCATTACAATCTTGAGGTTAAAGTGTAGATTAGGCTTTTTTTACCCCCCTCCCCCACAAAATATGCAAAATAAGAAATTTCAAACAAAATAATTTAAAATGTAAATGAAATTAATCAAACATTTCAACTCTAAGAAATAAAAATTATACCATTTCTGCAAAAATAGACTTACTTTCTGTTAGAATTATAATTCTTCCACGGAAAAATAGACCATTTTAAGATCACTGAAAAAATTGCAATACAGTTCACTAAGTTGCTGTTTTTATGCATCTTTTTCCATATGAAATTAGAAATTTAGGATAGAATTGAATCTCAAAAAATCAAGTGAGTTTTAGTTGTACTCAAGAAGCATGTACTCCAAGACATTAATCTCAAAAGAAATAATATAACAGTTGGCTTTTCAAATCCACATAATCATTCATATTAAACCCTGGATCATACTTAATTTACTTTTTTCAATTAATATTTCTCTCGTACCTCCTAATAAGAGTCTTATTTATTCCTTGGTACTTGTGTACTATCGGCGATATTGAATAAACCTGCACTAATTTTAAAAACTGAATACGCTGGCAGAAATATGGAGTGCATAGTAAAAAAAAAACTATGTGAAAAATAATAAGTTATAAATAAATAATACTAAAAGAAAAAATAACTAATTTTAATTATTTAATTTCATATATTTTTATTTTATTAAGAATTCAGTAAATCCTAGATCCACATTTTAGTATTCAAGTTTGCCATATCAATGAATGGTTAAGCTTAAAATGGTAGTAAATGGCGAAGTACGAAACTAAGCACATGATTGCCGATTCAGCGCTTAGAATATATGCAAAATCAGGTTGCCAATTTGACGAATTATCTTGAAAGTTGGCATGTTTGCTACAGTGCGTATGTAAATATCCATTCTTGTTAATTTCCAAACATTTGATATTTAAAATGGAAACTGTAGCATTACATCATTGTATCCATTCATATTTTTCCCTTGAACTCTTCAAATCATTTTAGAAAAGGAATGTAAATTATATATCTCTTTTATACTGTTTAGGAAAAGCAACTGAAAGTGAACTCCAAAAAAGTGGTAAATTTATAATCAATATCAAAGCTGAAATTTAGTAAGAATTTTCAACTAAAGAAATGAAGTTTATATAAAAAGAATTGGCTGTCTTTTTAAAAATTTCTGCCAATTTTAACAAATAGCAGTCAAGTATGGAGATCAAGTGATTTTATCGTAATAAGTCCGCATTTTTTTATTATTAAAGTAAACGGCCCTTATGAATAAAATTGTCTCGCAAGAAATTTAAAAAGCATTGCCAAATTCAAGAGATATTCTAATGTACACTCCAGCTTTTTTTATATGCATTCCTTTAAATTTAATGTAGTGTGTGAATTCTTATAAATCCATACAAAAAGAATTTCTAGAATTTTCTTTTCAAAATATATTTGTGAAATTTTCTTTACTTTTTAAAATATTAGTATATCATTTATTGTTGGATAAAATTTAAAATGTTATTTCAAGTAAATTCTTAAAATTTACCATAAACATGTTGCTTTTCTGTTAAATTTACCTTCAAATGTACAATAGATTGTGAGTCATTTTACAAATGCTGATTTTCAGAAGTTAGGAGGTGGTTCTTCTTTATTAAAAAATTTTTTAGCAAATAGAACTTTTTTTATGTAAAATTTTTTTGCTGAATTCTTGCATCACCTTTCAATTAATTTTTAATTTGTGCTTTTGATGATAGTAATAAAGTAATGTAATATACATGGAAGAGTCTATTTTTATCTTTTTAGAAAATCTTTTAAATGTTTTAGAATATTTTTCCATTAATTTTTGAATTTGTATACTTTATAAATTCTTTTCAAAGTGATAACATGTTATAGAGGTGAATTTTTCAAAGAATTGTTTTAGAGAAGAAATACTGTAAATATAAGTCTTGAATGTTTAATTATGCATGTTTTGTAATTTTTTAGATTTGATTCTTACTTTGATTTGGGAACATAACACACTTCTCTTTTATTATTTAGGTTTGCCAGAGGATCAACAGTGTTTCAAAGAGAGTCTTGAATCGAGGATTTCATAGAGTTGAAAGATATCATGCACAATGCTTAAGGCAGGTTAAATCTCAGTTGCCTCGTCGTGAGTCTGAGCGTAGGAAACATCCTTTAGCACGCCATTGTGACATATTAACTGCTGTTGAGACTCGATTGTCTTTATTGGGAATGACATTTATGAAATTTATTGAAATGAACCTTTGTTGTTTTATTCCTGGAAAGGTAATATCTTAATTTGTATAATGTTAAAATATATTTACATATTATTTAAATTTTATCATTCATTATGTTTAAAGAGATTTTTAAATTTTTATATCTGATTTTTGTAAATCTATTATCTTAAGTCTTTAACTATTATACTTAACATCAATTTTTATCTGATATAAAATAAAAATTTAATTTAAAAGTGATAGTGACTTTTAATCTCTTATTTTTCTTTGTATATATTTAACTATGCAGGTTTTTAAGTATTAATTTCCTTATATGAAATTAATGAATCTATCATTTGTAAACTTGAACTTATGGAGAAGTTGATGAGTTTTTAAAAGTTTCTTAATATTCATTTTAATCTTTTTGGTAGTTTTAAATATTCACACCTTTGATGATGCCTTATTTCTGTCTGTAGTAGTTAAGTAGTCTTAGTTTTTGTACTTGTGACCGGCATTGATTTTGTCACGAATTTGAGCCTTGTTGTCATTGAAGATCTGCCATTTTGTGGGGCTGATGCTGTCAAGGCTTTAAGTCCTCATATTGGTGTGATGTGGAAGTTTGTTATACTTGTCTCTTAAATCTTGCTCAAAATTATGAGGTCCATTGCCAACAGCCTTCTTATTGTGCCTCATATTACAGCATTTGTTAACAATCAATCAATAGATGTTTAATTTGGGAAATTTTTAGAAAATTTTGTTTTGTGTTGGTTGACCATACTGTTAATTGTTTTAGTACATTGGTTTAGTCTCATTGACAAATGAAGCAATACGAACAGCCATATTTAGTTATCCAATATAGTTGAGTCAAAACAATCTTTTAATTTGATAGCCAATTCGTAGTTGGAATAATCATGTGATCTGCAATGACATTAAAAAAGAAAGTTATTCTTCTAAAACTCTATTACCGTAAAATCTGGCGTATAATGCGCATCCATACTTTCAAGCTGCCTTTTTTGGTTTTTAAGTATATTTGCCGCATAACGTGCAACCACTTTTTACGTGAAATGTATGTGTGCAATGCTATTGTGTTTTGAAGACATTTTTTAGAGATATTATCCCAAGATTATGAAAAAAAATATACTTATAGGACTACAACTTTTTGAGTTCAATATAAATGTCATTTGTTTTAACTAAATAGTATTCTGATCTATGTAGAATTCTTAATTTTTTTATGTTTATCTTATTTATTTTTAGATCTCTCATTTTTATACCTGGTGTATAACACACACCTGTAAACTTCCATCTTATTTTTTTGTGTTAAAAGTGTGTGTTATATATCAGATTTTATGGTATATTTTTTTGCTTTGACCTCTCAACTAGTCACTGAGCATATATTCCTTTTCATATATTCCGAAAGTGGGTTTCTCTCTCCTTGACTAGCAAATTTCATCCACTGTTTTTTCTTTAACAAACTAAAGTGTTTTACAAATTTTTTTTTTCATATTTTTTCTTTCTGAAGTTAATGTAACAACAGCTTAAGTAATTCTATTAGCTCTGATGAAGAGGTACATACCCATTTTGGGACAGGAACTCTGATTTATGTGCCATTTGCCATTCTATTATATTAAAAATGAAAAGTTTTTCATGGATATTCAGCAAACACTTTTTGAACTTTGTCAAAATTTTGATTACAAACATCTAGCTCTCTTTATATTCTTTTAAAAATATTCTTCATACTTTTTTTGCAGAGTATAAAAATATTTACAAATGAAATCTTTGCCTGGAAATCATTAGATGATAATATTTTGCAAGTAAATTGAAGTTGTCCAAATAATGAATGTATCTAAGAAAATAACATTTTTTTATTATATTAAAATAATTTTGTTGTATTCATTATTATAATTAATTTGTTGTTAGTATGTTTTCAGAAAATTTCATAGATTTTGTTTATTATGAAACAAAATATTTAATTGTACATTAAATTTTGTGTGTTTAGTAAGTACTATTATATTTTGTATTGTTTTTCAATGAAAAGTGTAAAACTTTTCTAGAATTTAATTGTTATTTTTGCCTAAATCTTTATGTGTACAGGTTTTAGATGAAATATATAAAGTGCTAAGATATGTTACATCAGAGCAAACTCCAGTTCGAGCTCATGAAGTTTTGCAAGAATTGAGAGATTTATCTTCAATGGCAATGGAGCATTTTGATGAAAAAATATCTCCAGCTTTCAGAAAACGTAAGGAAGCAGGACCAAAAATTATCACTGGCCTAAATATATTTGCACGTGAGTCATGTTGTCAGTTTAAATCAATTATTATTTTTTTGCACTTGGGTTTTTTTCTTTAATTTATGGATTTGGTTCAATTGCACATGACAAAATGCATAATTTGTTTGTTCCACTTAGATATAATGCAACAAATTCATTTTCTTGTCAATAAAATCACTTAAGGACCACAAATATTAACAGGAAAGTTCTCAGTTTTATCCAGATAGATTCTTTGATATTTTATGTCACAAATTATGTATGTCACTACCTTTTGAAATCAAATTCAAATAATTTGGAAAAATTTATGAAAAATACTGTTTTAATTCATTTGTGTAAAGTATGGTCATCTATCATTAAAAATTTTTTGTAAATAAAATGATTCAATTAAAAAAAGGACTCCCTTACATATAACCTTTTATTTTTAATATCTTCACATTATAACTCAAAACTTTCTGAAATTGTGATATTCAGAAAAATTGTATATGAGCATTAAATGTTCTACAACATATTTAATTTTGATGTTCTCAGTTTTACATGGCTTCATAATTAAAAATATGAATTCTTTCGTTTTTGAATAAATGCTTTAATCAGCTTACAAAAAGCTAACTTTTTGTTTTTATAACTTGGTTTATTTGTATTTAAATTATTCAAAAATCCCTTGATTTGACATGGTGAAAGTTTCAAATTTGTTTACAAGTCATTTGATTAAGAATACACATATTTTAATGAACAGGGTGTTGCCAAATTTGACCAACAAATTCAGAGCTATGATAATAGGTAGTATGGGGATGAAAAATCACCATAGAACATGGGGTTGCAAACCAGGTTTAGTTGAAGTAATTCACAAAAACAGGTATGAAGAGTGTGATGTCAAGTGGAATGAAAAAGGGCAATAAGTGGTTTGAAATATATGTTTATTAGATGTAAGAACATGTTTACAATATAAACAATGCACCACAGTTTGACATAAAAAAAGTAATTGGCTTTGTTTGAACTAGTACGGCAATCCTTCCACTGGTGTTAGCTGTACTGTGATCTACGCTGCTGCTACTACTTGTCGTTACATTTCTGATGTCAAGCTGGGATGCATTCCTCTTATTGGAAACATGCTTTATAAATATATTTCTTACCTCTTACTGTCAATTTTCTTCCGCTGTACATCACACCCTTCATAACTGTTTTTGCAGATTACTTCCGACTAAACTTGATTTGCGACCCCATGTTCTATGGTGATTTATCGTCCTCGTGCTGTCTGTTACCCCTCTGAATTTATCATGCAAGTTTGGCAATATCCTGTATAAGAATTAGGTGTTTTATGTACTATTGATTGTTAATTAATATATGCTTTTTATTTTGCCCTTTGCGTTGTTGTAAAACGAATGTCATAAATCATTTGCTATTTTTGAGCCACCTTTATTGGGAAAACAATTTTTCTTGCTGGTAATATTTGACCAAGAATGTATTGTTTTTAATGTAAAAACTATGCGCATCACTCTGTGGTAGAATTTAGGTAAAAATATTTTTTGGTTTGTACTGATCAAAAATCAAATGCATTTAAAAGAAAATTAATAGTAACATATAGAGTAAGTTAGAAACTTGCATGTCTTGTTATTTTCTGTGACTGAAAGATATTACATTTTTTGCTGCAGTTTTCCATATTTTAGCAGTTTGTCTGTTTGGTTCCATGTGATGTGAATAAATAATTCTGGTAAAAGAATTCTTTGTGAGTTGATTATGTATCTCTTAATTAGAATTATGCAGTATGTTTATATGTTTGATGTCAGTGTATCATAATGATATACTGTAAAATCTGGCGTATTATGTGCACTGCCGTACAATGCACGCCTATACTTTCAAGCTGCAATTTTTAATTTTTAGGTATATTCGCCATATAAGGCGCACTCCTTTCTTACGAAGAAACCTGAAATGTATGTGCGCAATGCTTTTGTTTTTAAGTCATTTATTTGAGGTATTATCCCAAACTTTAGAAAAAATGCATGCTTTTAGAAATACAACCCTTTAAGTTAAAAAAGAATGTTATTTCTTTTAAATAAACAGTATATTTCAATCTATCTAGTAGTCAAATTTTTTTCTTTGCTCATTTTTTAAAATTTTTAAAGCTGTAATTTTTATATCCAGCACATGAAGTGCACGTTATACGCCGGATTTTATGGTAATTCTAAGAAATTTTAATTCACCTTAGGATATAATTTTAAGTTTGTGACAGTGTTATGCCTTTTTGATTTCTTAATTGGTTTTTGTTAACTTTTCCTTAACACCTTGGAGCAGTGATTTGCAACTCTCGGTCTGCGGACTGGTACTGGTCCGTGGATCAAACAGTGCCGGTCCGCACAAGGAATATTAAATTATTTTCATACTGTGGTGTATTTCTCTAGGGTTTTATGGTAATCATTTTATGCACCATGTTAAATAACTTAATATTATTTTTTTGGTGTAACTGTATTTTATTTTTAGGGCCCATTTAAATACAATTAAACTAAAATTATTAAATAAAAGCTATCTAAAATATAAACAATCAACGTCCCCTCCTTCAGTGGGCAGCGGCAAAATTATCAAACATTGACCGGTCCGCGTCGAAAGAAATGTTGAGGAGCACTGCTTTAGAGAATACTAGGAACCCAGACTTGCATTTTTAATTTTTTTTTTTTTGCTTCTCTGGTATTTACCTTTCTTTTAAATTTAATTCTCATCTGATAATTTACCCCCCAAGCATTTCACTCTCCCCTGTCAAGTCATTCGAAAAGCAATCTACTTTTCAAAGTTAGAGACCATGAAAAGTTTTCTGTTTTGTTCCCTAATTTCTTCGAAAATGTAACATAATTTTATCCCTCCCCTCTTTTACGATGCTGGGGGTCCACAATTTCTCTTGAAGGGGAGAATTTCATTACTTTTTATCTGCCTCTGTTATGTCGAGACCAGGGGATTTCTCTCTCACAGATATTACCTTGCCTTGGGCAAATTTAGTATGAAGGGTGTAAGGTCTGATGTCTACTTAATTGGTCACCCAATCTGTCCATTCACAAGAAAATAGAGGGTATATATGTAGGATTTTCCCTTTGAAACATTTGTAAAAAGGTTGAGTCATATCCTTTTCAGAGGACCATAAATCTCAATTTTATTTATTACTGCATTCCGAAGCAGCGCCATCTAGTAAGCTTTCGTAGCTCCGGCTTGAATAATTTTTTGGCAGAGGCCAACTAACTACTGTTTGTTCAACACGTCGCGTCTTTTACCGCATTTCCGCGCCCAGCGCGGCACCACCAGTCCTAACGTCCAATAATGAGAAAGGTTTATTTCCCCGTCTTCTAAAGGTATTACTCAACTTTTAATTAACTTAATTCCTGCATTTCTTTCTATTTGTAATTATCTTTTTTTGTAAATATTTTCCTTTAACTTTAAATAAATTCTCTCTTTTACTTAAAAGAAATATTCGTGTTTTAATGACTTAGATTCATTTAATTCATCACTCACCCTTAAATACTTACCCCTATACAAACCACCTACGCCAATCTAAAATCCCGCCTTCTGAAGAGTCTGATTTTTATTCGAAGATTTATTCGGACTCCCACATATATATATATGTAATATATATTTTAAAAGTTAAAAAATATCTCTACTTTCAAGCAAAAGAAATTTTTTCTGTCAATTTTAAAAACTCAAAAAAAAATAATAAATAAAAATAAAAAGATTTGATTTTGGTATTACAATTTAAGCAAAAAAAAAGCACCCTGTATTCATTGTTGAATATAAGACAATGATAATGCAAGTACACTTTTCCTGTTATTGAACAAAAGTAATGTGGGGAAAAAGTTTTTTTTTTAAAAATAAGTAGAGAATGAATGGTGTATCATTATACATGATGATTCGATTTATAAAATAAAATTGAGCTTCCTCCATTAAATTGTACTTTTTGAATTTAAAATAAAGTAAAGATTAATTTCTATACTTTTGATTTATGTAAATTTTAATGCTAATATTTATATGTCAGTTGAATGAATTTTGTGAGAAATAATCTAAATTTTATTCCATAGTGCTTCCTTTTCAACAACTTGTATTAAGCAAAAATACAAGTTGTTGAAAAGGAATTATTAAATTTCATTCAGTCAAAAATACAAAATTATTGACTAAATGTATGTTTTGCTCCATCACCATTTGTGATGGAGCAAAACATACATTCAGTCAATATTTTTTCATTTTAATTGGGAATGCATTTTTCTTCAAATGTGCACAAACGTATTTTTAGTCATCTTCTGTTTAATTTTTCTTTTTCAGTGTTTCAACCTTTAAATACCTATTTCCATATATCTTTAAGCAGAAAATTATCACCAACAACTGCATCTTTCAACTTGATCATTACAAGTTCAATTGTGATAAAAACTTCTCCCCTATTAATTTTGTCTTTCAAAACAGAACACTTAACCCTCTTGCTCTATAGTTGTTTTGTCAAAGTTGGTTCAAAAGTTGCGTTTGGTTTTATTGCATATTTCAAAACTACATATTGAATCTACATTTTAGGGTTTAAATATACAAAAAAATGTAAAAGAGGTTTTATTTCAATGTATAGAATGAGAATATTAATATTGTCTTTTGTTTTAATTAACATTACTTGCATCTAAAATACATTAATTTTGACTAACTATATGAAATTTCTAACTGTTTTAATTTTAAACATTTAAATTCCTAGGTCATAAGCAGGCATTTTCATTTCATGTCATGTTTAGATTATATTCTTTTTTGTTTTTAACTTTTTACAACATTTTTCAAATTTTTTGAAATTTTGAAGTTAAGTTTAGTTTTATAAGTGGATGTGTAATGTAATTGCAGCTTCAGTTAGTCATTCAAAATCTGGTTCTAATCGTCTTGCTGGAAGTGAGCATAGAAATCACAAGTGGAAGGAGGAGTTTAAAAATATATCTCAGAAACAAACAGTTGCTAAGAGAGAAATTCAGTCTCTGAAGCAAAAGGTAAGTTATTATACTTTTGCCACTGAATTTTAATGTTAATTAAATAAAAAAAAGTGTTAGTAATTGAAACACCTTTCCTTTTTTGTGATTTCCATTGTCATATATATATATTTCTTCAAAATTTCGATGTTTTTAAAATATACTAATAGTTATTTTTGACCTATACAAACACAAAATCACCATTTTGAATTGTATCTACCCGAGTCTAGTTGATACCAAGATCATGACATTAAAAGAAGTTGTTAGTTTTGTTTATTCTTAAACTTGTTATTAAATTTCCACCCAAAGAAGAAACACGCTTGAATTTTTTAACTAGCCAATCTAAAACTGATTAATTTTTCGTACATTTGTACATGTTACATTTATGTTACAACTTTCTTTGCTTTACATCGACACTTCTATAAAAAGAAGCATCCGAGTTTGTTCAGTGACATGGTTGAAGTTAATGTACACAATTATGTTAAAAAGAATCTTCTAATTTAAATTTCAATTAATTCTCTTTTAATGAAAAGGAAGATTTTATGAATTTTTTAATGTATAGAGAATTTATTTCATTTTAAATCTTTTGAGTAGATTCACACAGCTTAAATGCTGCTGCACAATTTTATTTTATGTTAAAGATTTTCTAATAAATATTTTTCAACTACTTATAGAAAATAGTAATATGTGTATAAAGTAATTTATTTCATTATGTTGAATTTTTACCATGCAAGCCTAATTTTTTTTTGAAGTGATGTTGAATATTTTTAACTGTACAAAATTAATAAAATTTTTAAAAAAATTAAGTAGATTTTTACAAATATTTATTTTGTCACTGTCTAGTGAACTTAAAGTTTAAGAATAAAATGTATTGTTTTAAGCAATTCAAAGATTATTAGTATTTGTTGTATGAAGTTTATACAGAAGATTGATTTTATATTCAAAATTTTTGTCATTCATGTCACAACATAGTTGCACTCTTTTGTTTGCAGTTGGATGATATATGATTGACAATATTTGTACTAACTGTTCCTTGGTTAAAACTAGGGAAGAAAGACAGGAAAAGTAAATTAAGTTTGTTTTAATGCATTTAACATAAAAAAAAAGTTTGAACATAGAGCTTTTGTTTGAAGGAGTAAAAGTTTGTAGAACCGATGTTTAGGTAAAAAAAACTGCATTTGCTTGTAAATGACTTGAGTATAATCAAGTACACAATATTAAAAGTTCAAAAACTCTTTAAATTGTTTAGTATTGACATGAATGTATTTTTTTGTCATGACTAGTATTAGTACGATTTATACTAAATGTTCACTTCAATGTTCAAATTTTATCATGAATAAATTAAAATAAAATGCTGTTTTGTGGTAATTTTATAAGTATTAAGTTTTCTTCTATGGTAATTTGTAATATTTGTTTCTTTGAACCTTTGCAATTAATATAAGATTTGTCAGTTTTAAATAGTAAATTGGCACAAAATTTAATGTGTTTCACAAACAAGATATGTTTGAAGTCACAATATGATAAAATTACAGAATTTGTATTAAATTTTCTGAAAACTTTTTTTTATAATTTTATAAATGATACATAATTTGGGGACAAATATTTAAACAAAATGTTGATTTACCAGAAAATTGTGCATTAATTTTTTCATTTCCTTGTATATCAGCAAAGTGCTATTTCCCCTGTAAATCTTGTGGATGATTTAATAAAAAATTAGTTGGAAGTATAAGCAGCAAGATTTTATTTGCCGTATTTGCGCAGTGTTGAGCTTTTGGAGTTCTTTGTATGAATTCATTATAAGGAAGCATATTTAGGCAAACATACTGCTTATTTATTAATACACTAGCTGTACCGTACCTCATGTTGCTGTGTCTCAGTCTGGTTAAAAAGGAAGAAAAGAGAAAGTGCACATTTCTTATGTTTAAACGTTTGCATTTGAGGTATGATTTTTTTATTTAAAAAATGTGTAGAAATATACATGCACAAAACTTTCCTTAACTGATTTCATTTTTAATTTGTCAATCAAATACTTTGTTATTACAGTTTTTTTTAGATCTTATGTTATGAACCTAAGGCCCAGTGGTGGAGTGGTAGCGTTTCACGCTTACACACCACAGGTGCGGGTTCTATTCCAGGGCTGGTCAAGGTCAACTCAACCTTTCATCCGTACTGCAGTGGGTCGTTAAATGAGTACCAAGCTTGCTTGGGGACTTAAACACTGAGGGTCTCGCTTCAGACTGACCACCTGATCGAGACATCTGCTCATGCACCTCAGCGCCCAATGGTCATGTATACTGGGATGGGTACATCAGGCCCTTGCCCTCATGGACTGTTGCTCCACTTAGTTTGAGTTTTAGTATGTTATGAACCTAAAATTAGTTACGTTGTCTCCATAGTGGAGGCCTCAAGTTTAAAAATTTCAAATAGATCTGAATTGGGGACCTCAAAGGCAAAGGGTTAGTTTTCAATGCTTATGGGTATCTGTGTTAAATTGGAGGTGTGTTTATGAATGTACACTTCTCCAAACAATGTTTTTTTGGAAACATGAATTGTATTTCCTCATGTTAGATAGGAAATGCTTTGATTCTGCAGTGTATATGACAAGTAAAGTTTAATGGCTCTGGTGGTTCTCAAAGTCAAAGCACTTAAATTTTTTCAGTGGCACAAAATAGTCCTTTTGTTTCTCTCTTAAATTTCAGAGCCTTACACTAAGGACACTTAAGTCAGTGCTGATGAGAACATGCTGACACAAACTATAATCTTCAGCTGGGTTGTTTCGGAATGGAAGGAGTCTGTTATGTTAAATCTCTGCATAAAATAAAATCGTGTTTGACGCTGATAAGTTTTTTCTCGTTGACATCTTTCAGCCATTTGCAGCTTATTGTATCCCTTCTGTTGAAAACAGAAAATACACGAATTGCAAAATGCTAACGCTGTGCTTGCAAATGTGCATCTTCAAGTCTGGCTGCATGTTGCTCTGTTGCATCCTTAGTACACATTTGTGTCGTTCTTTGTGTGATTTGCTTGTTTGCTGAGACACCCATTATTCTTCAGTTTGATGTGCAATTACTTGTTGCTCTGCTTTCGCTTTGTGTGTGTGACAACCTAAGTTCGATTTTCTATGAGGCATCATTTTTATGTACTAAATCCAATTGACTGCACTTAAAAAGAAGAAAGCTAAAACAAAATCATATAAAATTTGAAAACATTTAAAAAAAATAGGAAAAAAACCAGGAACAAAAAGGAAGGGAAAAAATATTAATGAACTATTTAACTTCAAATTTGCATCAATCAATACAGCTCATTTCCAATGCAATGAGAAACAATATTTCATTCCACTCTGAAGAGTTTAATTTCACTATGTAATTGGGATTCAAATGAAAATTAATTAATAGAGCTCAATTCCTGCCAACTGTTCTGAGAAATAAAGAGGAAAAACTAAACGAAAAACAATGGGGAGAAAATTAACTATTCTCATTTAAATCAACTTTATAGTAAAAGACAGCTTAAAACCAATGCAATATAGAACAAAATAATTAAGGCAACTGCCTATGTTCAAAATGTGACTGACATTGGGAAGCATCATTAATGACTCGAGCAACATTCAACAACCAAATAAAATATGTGCATTGTTTACAGTCATTTATTGACTGTACCTGCTTTCCTTCATCTGCAACAGAGTTAGGGGAGAAATATAAATCATACATGGCTGCACAAGGAAAATTCATATATAAACATGGATTTCGCAGATGAAATCTGCAACAAAGTGTTGATAAAGATTGAAGTTTTTGCTATTCACAATTCAATTGGCATTTGCAATTGTGATCAACAATGTTCAGGGACCTTAAAGCAGAGCAACTTGAGAAATCTTGGATGCTTCACAGAAAAATTGGAACATAATTTATATTTTCATCAAGATTCAGTTTAAGAACAGATGAGCAATAAAATGTATTATGGAAAATGGATTATACTTTTCTAAAAATATTTAGTTATTATTACTTTTAGCAAAATTATTTCTAAGCTTAGTGATTTTTTAGCTATTTTTCCAGATTTTCTATCGGAATTTGAAAGTCAGCTTTTTCAATCGTAGTAAAATGGTGGCATAACACTTCAGTCTGTTGATAGTCGGTTTGTTTTTGTTTTTTGGGAAGCTTCTTTCCAGGGATATGGAAATGTAAATAAGGGACAGTATAGCTATAGTGGTCCAAGAAGTATTGAAGGCTGATGATCACTGTCCTAGAGTAGGCAAACCAGACAATTTCTGTATTTGCACTGACAATGAAGCAATACAAAATAGTCTACCCATAAGCATTATAAAATTAACCCTTTGCCCTCAAGGACTCCACAGTAGAGCCATTTTAAATTTATTTTCAAATGGAGTCAATGTAAATAATTGTAGGTTCATAACAAGGGGGAAAAACTGTAACAACCAATTAATTACAAATGAAATCTGTTTCGGAAAGTTTCGTTTATGTATGTTTTTTATAAAAAAAAATCATACCTCAAGAGCAAAGTTTAAACATATAAGAAACATGTACTTTCTCTTTTCTTTCTTTTAAACCAAACTGAGGCTCAGCATTTTGATGGAATCATCATAAACAGTTCGGAAGAAACAGAAAATCTTAATTTTTTGCCATTCATAATTCAAGAGTAACATCAATTAAATGATAAAAAAAATTGTCTAAAACAGATAAAAAAAACTATGATTAAAAATCCTTTTGATTAATTTTGAAAAAAATAAGATGTCACCAGTTGCAAAAAAAATATTGTGCTTGAACATGCATGGAGTTCCCACTATCGAATGCATATCACAGCATTTGGCGATGTCATTTAGTTTAAGGTACTGTAAAATCCGGCATATAATGCACACTGCTGTATAACAGGCACCTATACTTTCAAGCTGAAATTTTTAGTTTTTAGATATATTTGCCGTATAACGCACACCCGTTTTTTATGGCAATGCTCTTATGTTTTGAAAGTCATTCTTTCGAGATATTATTCCAAGCTTTAGGAAAAAATAGTATACTTCTAGAATTACAACCCTTTACGTTCATAAGGAATGCCATTTTTTTTTAAAGAAACAGTATTTCGACATGTAGAAGCCTAATTTTTTCCTATGCTCATCTTTTTTATTTTTAAAGCTCTCATTTTTGTACCTGGCGTATAATGCTCACCCTTAAATTTTGCTCTTATTTTTTGTTTTAAAAGTGCAGGTTATAGGCTGGATTTTACAGTAAATGGTTGACAAAAAAAGGCAAGTACCAATACAAATAAAAACAAAAAAACAAATGATACATTGGGTTGATTTAATTTTGGATAAAATAGGCAAAAAATTTCATTCGGTAGGCTACTTTTTTTGGCATAATTTTGAAATAGTGCCTGACAGATCTTTTGTGGCCAGTTCATTGTTATTGTCTAATTTTTTAGAAATTTTAACAACTATTTGATGGAAAATTCATAGCAATACAGAAGTAAAATTAGTACTTCATATATAAAAATTATCTGAAGCAGATAATTCAAGTTTGAAAACGGAAATACAATACTAAGATTTATTCAAGTTAAAAGAATTGAATTATCCATGTCATTAGGAAGGTATAATTTGAAAAAATAATTATAATCTTCATTTAATAAAGAGATAAATAAATTTAGCTCAAAATTGCTGTAAAAGTATGTTGTAATATATAAGCAAAACTATAAACATTGATCGATACACTGTAAGAATGTTGCCAAATTAACAAAAAATTTCAGTTGTTGGATGAATAATTTTTTTAGATAATGATTTATTCAAAAACTAATCGTAATTACACATCAAAGAACAAAAACAAAAAAATATAAATATGGCAATTAATAAAATAGAGCTTAGTAAAAATATGCAATAATCCAATAAAAACTGTGTAAAGCATAAATTTTCATATTCATATTAAATAATTAATTAAAAAAATTTAAAAAGAATTGCAAAATAATAAGTATGGAGGAAAAACCTGTCTGTGGATTCAAATGCAGCATTATGCTAAAATTTTAGAAGAATCGGTGAAAAACTCAGAGATAAGTGGTTTTGTACAAATGCGCATTTATATATTTATATTGATTTTATAAAGTGAAATTTTTTTTGTAATATTTTTGTTTGAAATTAAAATGTATAGTTCTAACTAAATGTTTAATAGATACAAAATTTAGAAAAGTTATAAAATTTAAATAAAATGCAACACACACACAACTCGTAGTTAAAGTATTTATCTTCATTATGATTAAGAAGTTTTTAAAATGATTTCTCTATTACTTCTAAATTAAATTTTGCATTTTGCTTTAAAAGAACATTTATTCTCTTTAGATCAGATTGCAAAAGTTAAGAGTAATGCAAGAATTTTTTTTTTTCAATATTGATGTATAGTTTATATAGCTGTACCTTATTAATTTATATTTATAGCCCAAATACTTAATGTTTAATTCTGATATCTTTGTAATTTCTAAAATGATCAGTAATTTTATTTCTTATGTTTTTGTAGGTAGCTGATTTAAGTAAAAGCAATACCGATTTAGAAAAAAAAGTATTTGAGTTGCAAAATGTATTGTCTACTCATTTGGAGAAGGTCAAGGAACAAGATCTTAGAATAGAAGTTATTTGTCGCCTGATTGGCACTGATCCATCTTTTCCAGTTGTAAAACTTCCAGATTTAGCAGTAACCCCAAACAACAACAAGGAAGCTGATACTGCTGTTAGGATTGAAGTTACTGAAACAAATACTTCAACTGAAAAAGAAACCCTACCTGCTGTATCTAAAAAGCGTAAACAGGGTCGACGATTTAGCGAACGATCCAAGAAAAGGCTAAGAAAAAATTAACACATGTATATTTTTTTACATTTTTTTTGTGAGGTGGCTTATACATATATATAGTAATACTGGACAATGTGTGAAAAAATATTGGGGATAATTGTTTGATTTTTAGAATGGTTTTCCAAAGCAAGAAATGTTAATGTGAGTTTTGTGAATAGCATTTTCTTTAATTTAAGATTCCTTTTTATTTCATAGATTGCTGACTGATTTTTGCTAAAACTTTTTTTTGTGTTTGAAAGTGATATGAAAGCAATTTTTATGAAAGTTATGAGAAGTTTTAGTTCTTCACTGTAAACATGGGTTATTTTTGTTATTCTTGTTGATTATTTCTTTGTTATTTATAATAGAAGATTTGTCAAATATATTTCATGTAGCTATAATTTTTTCAATTTAATCTGATTTAATTTTTTAAAATTATGTATAGTTGAAAATTTATAACT
Organism: Trichonephila clavipes; assembly: GCA_019973935.1. NCBI lineage: Eukaryota > Metazoa > Arthropoda > Arachnida > Araneae > Nephilidae > Trichonephila > Trichonephila clavipes. The sequence continues at coordinate 12,059 of BMAU01004130.1, read as the reverse complement.
CATTAAATTTATGTGCTATCCCCCCCCCTGTGTAATCTCCTATCCCTTTAAACAATAAGACTTAAATAAGAATTATATTTGGTTCCATTTCTTTAGATATGTTTTTCAGATGGATGGAAAATATGTCTGTTTAGATTATTTTTAACTGAGTTTGTGCACAAATTGCTTATAGGAAATGGTAATTTGTTTTCAATCTAAAGGAGATTTAATGGAAATGCTATTTACAAAGTATTTCACATAATTATATTTTTCAGCCTATAAAATGCATAAATTCTTCATTAGTGATTTAAATTTTCTTGATGAAATCTGATGTGTTGAAAATTTTTTTATGTGAATAACATTTCTACTATAACTTGTACATATTTTATATATATGCTAAATTATCTGTAATTATTATTTTTGTTAAACTTTGTTCATTTAACTCTGCTGCTCTGCTTACCCATCTGATCATTTGATATTCAAGTTAGTATATCTTGGACATGAAAATTTACATGAAAACACTTATGCTATCAATGTTTAGAATAAATTTTGTGTATCTGAAAGAATTGTATAAATATTAATAAATGTGAGAATCACACATATGACTAAATGAGCCTTTTTTAGCCTTTTTTTTCTTCAGATTACATGAGCATTGGCATGTTTCTGAAAATTTTCATTGTTGAATTGATATGTCTAAGTAAATAACTGGAATAATGGTGAAATTTTTTGAAAGAGGTCACCTGGTCTGTTAGTTTTTAATAATTTTTTAAATCTGTGTTATATGTGGCTTGTACTCTAAATATTAACAGCAATCCAAGGTATGGACATCACTAAAAAATCACAAAAATCCGTACAATGTTTTTAATTGTGTTTCAGAAAAATATTGCATATCAAATAGATCTAAACAGGACCAGCAGGGTTAAAAGGTACAATTTCCTTAAATGGTCATGATATATTTTGGTAATTTTAATCGTCCAGTCATACTAGTACATAAGATGCATTTATTCAAAATAAACAACAATACTGTAACATAATTTCAAAATGTAAACATGTTGATTCTCCAAATGATCAGTTTCTAGTCAAATACGTGGTATCCATGTCCATCAGATTGTTTAATCATGATTTTGAGTTAATTCACTTGGTTTATTAATCATACATCTTATTTATTATTCTGCTCAGATGATAATCTTTCTTCATTTAAATGTTTTCCTTAGCATTTGTTATTGTTAATTTGTTCTCTTCATCCTAATCATTAGCTTTTTGTTGTATAATTTACACAGTAATTGTGGTTTAACATTGATCTTAAGATAATCATTTTTTTGACATTATAGAAATACTTTCACTAATTTAAACAAAGATTTTTTTAATAGGTTTATAAGATAGCAGTTTTCTTTCAATCTGTTCAGTGATATGAAAATTATATAAAACTTTGAGATTCTTTTATGTTAAAAATTCTATTAAAGAGATTTGATAAAACATGCTGTTGAATGCTTAAATTTATATTTTATTAATATAACATTAAGTATCTTTAATGTAAAAACTGCATTTTATTTAAATCTTTTTTTTTATATTTATTTGACTGAACAATATTTCTTTCACACAGATTTCTCTTTTGTTTTTTTTATATAAAGAATGATTATATATATTATTCTGTATTGATAAAATTTTGAATAATCTTGTATTAAAATAATTTGATACTTATGTTTTAATTTTTTAGAATTGAATTTAAAATAACTAGATCTTTTAGATGTAATTTATTGAAAGCTAAGGCCAAAGCCATATAAATTTTTAGTTGAATCCTCTTAAGAAAAAGGTTTTAACTTTCAGTGTAAAGTTTATTAACTTATAAATTTTTAAAAATTAAAAGTAAGATATGTTTGTGAAAATGTGATATAAATGTATGATTTTACTAAAAATTCTGATTAAAACCTAATGTATTTTAAATTTGTGTCAAACATTACACAAAAAATAGAAGTAGGATATCAATTTTATGTTATTCTCTCTATTTTGTTTTTAAGGAATAATTGTTAACTTAAAGAGAGAAAAAAAAGTCACATTAAGAATTGTTACTCTTTTGATATTATATTTTATATAAGTTACGTTTACTCAGAAAATTTCTTAGTTTTATTCATTAAACATCTTTCACATTTGATTTATTGCATTATCTCTCAATAAATTTGTATGAAATGCATTTGTGCTCCTTATTTGCATAATGTATTAAATATGTTTTAACTTACAAATAGAAATTTGTCTCCTATATTTCAAAAATTTGGTTAAAATTGGAAGGAGCTAGATTCAATTTTTTATTTTAATTGAATGTTTTCTTGTTTCCTTATTTTATGTAATATGGATTCATAAAAAGTTTTATTTTGACAAGCATCACATTGTATTAAATAACATCTTTACGGTTTGTGTGTCCTGTATATACATTATGTTCGATTCAGAGAAGTTGTTACAGAAGTTTGAAATATTTTGAAATTAAATATGTTATATTTTTGTTTAAATGCAGATTTAATTTTAAATATTTCCTTTGTTTTTCTTTTACAGTTTTAATTAAAATTACTATAGTTAAATTTTTAAGTAAAAACATGTAATAATTTGAGGTATTGTAAAAAAAAAATATTTGTATGTATTTTATGAAATCTGAAAGTATTACTTTAAGTGTTAGTTACATTCATTATTTTTTAAACATGATTAGTTCCATTATAATGAATTTTATACAAAAATTCTGTGTTATGTATCCAATTGGTGTAAATCCATTTTCTACTCAACCCATAATGAAGCATGAGTGAATGAATACATATATCTGCTGTGCTCAGATATTGTTTTTTAACTGAAAACAAAATATTTGCCTTTGCTTGCTTTTCTATTCCTGCATTCAAATATAAAAACTGTTTTGGATATATGTTAAAATGTGGTTTATAATAACTGCAATTTTCTCTTTTGTATTATATATAATAAATGAAAAAAAATATTTTTTCTTTTAAATAAATTTGAAAATAATGAAATTTTTAGGCTTCTGTGAATGGTCCACTTTTGTATATGAAAAAAATTCTAAATTTAATGTAAGCTCTAGAAATGCATATTTGCACGCATCTCAATTTTATATGCACATTTTCCTTATTATTGTGCAATGCAATTTGAATTTTGACCTTTTATATTATTTCTATACAACAATTGCGTTAAATTTACTTGTATGTATACAAATATGAACTCAAACCTTTCATTCTTTAAGAAAAAACACTACAAAATTTAGTTTGCTTAAAACATGTATCCATTCAATGATTGGCCGACTTAACTGAGCCTTTTAAATTTAAGACCAATACAGTTTTGTTGCCTCTGTGTCAATCTTTTAATACAAATAAATTGTGAAGCACTTTTTGATATTTTAAAAGCAAGAGGAAATTTTTGTATTTTTTTGAGACTTCATTTGTCAATCCAAATCGTGCCTTTTTCTAAGATTTCATACATTTTTTAGATGGGGAATGAGTTTTGAAAGACTTGTGAAAACTTGTAAAAATAGTATGTTCAGTCTGAATTTTCGAATGATATTTAGAAGTACCAAAGTAGTATTCTCATTATTTAGGTGTAGTTCTCAGTCTCCCCCTGCATTAACAATTTTTATATCTAGTCTGTTGTTGGTATAAATAAATAAAACTTAAAATTTGATCTTGTACTTATTTTACCTATTTGTATGTTAGTAAAATTAATTTGAATAGTAAACTGTAAAATTTTGTGAAAATGTGTAATTTTTAGTATTAGCTATGCAGTTAAATAATGTCATTGATTCTTTATATATAAAGAACAGATTCATAAAGGTGTTTATAACTGTGAAAAGAATGTTTGTCCTTGTGCATTGTCTTGTATTAGGTCTAGATGTGTGTGTGTAATTACATAATTTTATGTTTAATAAGTTTTAAACAAGTATAAAACATAATATTCCTTTTTATAACAAAAAAATACGTGGATTGTATCATTGTATTGACAGCAATAATTTTTTTGTGTAGGAAAAGATGTGACTGTTCATTCTAGAAGGTTTTGAATAGTTATGTCTTGATGAATTTATTATTCTGTGCTTTGTTTATGTGTAAAATGTGATAATTGTTAAATAAAGGGCAGTTGAAATATTTTTTCATATTGTATTAGTTAAAACGTTGTCTTTACATAAAACACTCGATGGATTCAATAATATTATGGGTGACTTTAAACTTTTTTTTTACTTAATTGGTTGTTGTAATGTATACAAACGTTGGTCAATGCAAGAATCATTAAAAAGCAATTTTTAAAAATCTTTTTTTAATCAGATAGTAAGAGTGTGTGTTAATAGATTAACTTTGTATGTTTAGTTCAGGTGTTTTATGTATAAATTTTTTAATACATGAATTATACTTTTTTTTTCTGAAAATTTGTGGTATTTTTCTATTGCTTTTCATACACAAGATAAAGTGTAAAATAACAACTTTCATTTAAGAATGCGAATATCTAAAGGATTATCTTTTTCAAGATGTTATTGAAAAACGAAATTTCTTTGTCACTTTTGCTAGTTTTAGTGAATGATGAGAGTTTTATTATGGAATGAAAAGAGTAATTAAGAGTGTTTATATTCATGATATTGCAACTGCATAATTTTTGTTCTTAAAGCATACCACAGAGGAAGTAAATGAGAAAAAATAATTTAAAAGATTTAAATATGAAGCTGATAATTCCAGTTTTTTAAAAAAATCTATGTAGCCTCAGTAAATTTTTGTAGGTTTGATGTGTTATTAACATAAAAATCAAGGTCATCAAGTAGGGTTAGTAGGATAAAGTCTGAATCAGTCAAGTAAATTACATGCTTTTTGATTATGATATAATGGTTCAATTTCTGCAAGAAATTCCAAAATTTGTTGATAACTTGAGCAAATATTTGCTTTGTTATTTTTATAGCTACAAGTACTAATTTTTCTTAAATATTAAAAGAATCATTAAGGCTCAAAGCAAAGACGGGGAACCTTTATTATCAGATGATACATATGAATTAGGTTGCGATAAAGGTGGCCAATTTTAACATTAAGCACACTTAAAGATGCATGTCGATTTTTGAAGTCCAGTTTATCTCTCATCTAAATTGTAGAATTTGTGTTAAATATTGTTTATTTGCATTCATATTTTTAAAATTGTATCATGCATCATTCGATCTTTCACAATTGTGAAGAAAACTTTGACTCCCACCACTGGCGTAGCTAGCTCCGAGGGGGCCTGTATCAAAATTTCTTCGTTTCCCCTTTTTAGATATGGGAGCCCTGTTAGTGGGGCTGTAGTTACACATGTTGGGGCCTCATATCATTGATACGGTGGTAGCTACGCCCCTGACTCCCACTCTATATTAAATATATTTTCTTCATCTAATTTCATAAGTCTAGAGATTTGACATGATGGGTAAAAGAATTATCCTAGGAAAGTGTATATTTACTAAAAATGCAATACATTTTATTAAAATAACAATAGAAGTATTCAACTGTATGACCACTAGCATGACTCAAATTTGATGAATTATAAATCACAATACCCTTTTTGCAAACGTTAATATTACCAAAGTAGTTTAATGTAAAAATCCAGTATTGCTGTTCTATTTCCACTATGGGTGCATTTTCTTCAATTGAAATATATATACAATTGGTTAGGACCAGTGGCGCACACAAGGGGGATCTGGACCCCCCAAGTCCTTGATTTTTTTTCTGATTGATTATAATTCTAAGTATATAGTCGGTAAAATTTAATTAATTACTTGTTATTAATGATTAATTTTATTAATTAATGCTAATTATTTATTCAAAAATTAGTTTTTTACTGTGTTTTGTTCCTGAAAATCGACAAAATCAAAAGGACCATGATACAAGATTGGTGAACTTTCGACCCTTGAACCCCCCTTGAAAAATTCCTGTGTGCGCTACTGGTTAGGACCACTAGTAACCATGGAAACTTATATTTATACCATTTTTTAATTCTTAAAGTTTTCAAATTATCTAAATAAGTGAATATCAATTAATACAATGTTTCATTTCAATGAAGGCCACACAAATGGATGCTGCATGTAGTCTTAATGCTTGGGAAATGGATGCTGCATGTAGTCTAAAAATATGTTCATTTTTAGGAAATGCCATTTTTCTTTAAAAATATTCTACTGAAAAATTCTTGCAACAAAGCAAAATCCATTTTGCCAGATTATCTCCATAAAAAAATCACTGTTTTTCTTATTTTCATTCCTATTTAACAAAAACTGGAAAATTTTTATGAAAAAAAATATTTTTCTTCCCAATCTTAAAGAAATCTTGAATAACACTGATTCAGTAAATTCACAAATTTTATGACTATTTAGGATTATTAGGTGATTTCATTTCTTTTTATTATTATAACTTTTTTACAGTACATTTCTCATAGGCCTTATTTTTCATTATATTTAAATTATCTTGCTTTGCCTTTTTCACATTTTTAAGAATTTATTATAAATTTTTTTGTTGTTAAATGAATGATATAATTTTTAAGCATGTTTTCTTTTTCATTTGTGTACTTATAAATTTGTTAAACTTTTCTGTCTCATGAAGCACTTTAATTTTATTCTTTTGTTTTTCAGGTCTTATTTATTTGTTTTAAGAATATACTAGAAACATTTTTAATCTGTATATGATTAGGGTAAAACTTTAGCTTTTTCTTTACATGAAATGGAAGTTAAGCATTTACCACATGTTGAATAATTTGTGAATGTGATATTTTTCTTTCTTTTGAAAAGTTGGTGTGGTTAGTTTATACGATTACACAGATTTCTTGATTATAAAAGTAATTAATAAAAGTGTATAAACAAAATCAGTATCTATTGACAAACCAATGTATGCAAAATACAGAAAGTAATTGTATCTGCATTAGCTGTAAATAGGATATGCTTATGTTTTTATTCATTTTTTTATTGTTATTAAATGTAATGTATGATAATTATGTAATACTCATATAATATCCATTTTTATTGATGACATATTATTTTTATGGTTTCCTTTTCGTATTGATTAAATAGTTTTATAGAACAGTATAGTGATTGCTTTTATAACTCGAAACTTACACTCAAAAAATTAACCCACTAAACCATGAGATTAAAATTTATCAAATGCATGTGACTAGTTGTTGCTTATCCTCGGAAGATCTGAAGTGTGTTAAATGAGCTCCAGAAGAGTTTTTTGACCGCAAAAAAAAAAAAAAAAAAAAAAAAAACTATAATAATAAGGGGATCGCGGATGTTAAGTTCCCGTTAGAATGTCCGATGCAACCCAGAATGTGATCCGGTGAAGTTGGATGGTCATAACATTGTTTTACAAGTAGGGTGAATTTTTCTGCCACTATCAAAGGAAATACATTTAAGGTGGCCACTTGTAAGTCTAGCCACAGGAGTCTAGAAAGTCACGGCCACATTTGATTTCCAGTAGAGAGCCAGGAGATGCTCCTGTGAACTATTGGTGTGTAGATAGAATACGCCAGGGATGGTAAACCACTGACACGATTTCACGCGACACAATATTTTGAGCACGCCACCGATCAAAACGATTTTCATTTTAATTCAAAATAAAGTTCAGTATGAAGTATTACGAACAAACGCGAGTAATCCGTCGCAGTTTTCAATGAGATTTTCCCAGTTCAAAGAATTATCAAAAAGGTTCAAGTTTTTTTATGTACCCTGATGTGATTTCATTTAATAAACTTGAGCTTGCCCCAATTCGATCGGTTGGAAATTTTGAAATGCAACTGATTAATTTCCTCTGTTTTGATGTGGACTCAAAAATTTGTCGAAAAGGAGAAAGTTGGAATTGATTGAAGCAGAAAGATTAACGAGCAATATAAGTAAAAATGCTAATAATGAAATTTCGGAAACATGGAATTCAATTCCAGATACATTTAACTGTTTGAAGAAGCCGGGTCATCTATTTTAACCATATTTTCATCTACCCACGTCTGCGAGTCATTATTTTCAGAGATGAATAGCATTAAAAACTCGCTTAGAAACTGTTTGACAGATGACTCCAATTCAGCAGGCACTTTGGTAAAAGTAACATCTTATACAATCCTAGTATAAGTTTTTTTCATCTAATCAGCAGCAACAGAAATCACACACTAATGTTACTTTAATTTGAATTAGACATATAACTAAAATATTTACTACTATAAGGTACAAAATGTGTTTTTTCAAAATGGAGTTTTGAGTTGTTAGTACTTAGTTTTATTATTTTCCCAATAATCACGAGTGAAAATTATTTGACGGCACGTCTATACCTCATTAAACATTTCTTCAGAAAAAATGGCACGTTGATCCAATAAGGTTCACCACCCCTGGAATACGCCATATTAAATTGAGTTTTAGATCTTTCATTTGAGTATAGTTTTTGGTAAGACCGTGGCCGCGCGCGTTTCATTCTTACTACCCTTTTTGGCCTGTCTATCAGCGACTTCATCACTATGTTAAGATGTGATGGGATCCACATTGGAACAATGTTCCCCAACCTTTTTATCGCCGCTGACCGGTGAACGTTTGTTAATTTTACCGCGGACCGCTGAGGGGGAGGACGTTGATTGTTTATATTTTAGACTTTTGGTTTAATAATTTTAATTTAATTGTATTTAATCGTGACTTGAGAATAAAATATAGCTACACCAAAAAATGAATGTAAATTGATTTAACTAGGAATATAAAGTGATTTTCATAAAAAGTAGCTCTAACCCAAGAAAAATATACCACAGTAATTAAAAGGGAAATAATTTAATGTTTCTTGTGTGTGCGGACCGGTAGTATTTGATCCATGGACCGGGGGTTGGAAACCATTGCAGTGGAAGTGGACGTCATGCGTCTGAGAGATCTTCCTCAGTTCGAGCAGAACAGATAACGCTGGTTTCATCGTTTGCGGAGGACCATCCAATAAGATGTTGTAGTGTATTGTGGGATACTAGTAACACTACACAGCAATCCAAGATTTATGGGAGGATTCAACTTTGGCTATTATTCATCCCATGATTTCACGGGTATTAAAAGATATTTAAATTATGTTATGATTTCAGATTAAGTCAGGGGTACTCAACCTTTTTCCCGCTGAGTGACAAACACATGACAGGTATTCCACGCGTGCCGTACAATGAGGATAATGGACCCCCCTCCACTGTAAGGCGGAAGCAACATTGGGCAAATCGAAGCATAAAACTCATATTTTTTGGGGAAGGGGGCGCTTTTACTTTAATACTATATTAATCTTCCTGTCAAACACACGCAAAATATATTTACTTTAATGCATCTTTTAATGAGTTATGGGGTAGTTTCGATTTTCTTTCGTCCACGACCAAGCCTCTTGCTTACATTCTACTATAAAAAAAAAGCAAAATTGATAGATTGGATTGATAAAATATCTCGCTAAATTTTTAGTACTTTGAATTTCTTAGTGCAATGGGCCATGTGAGGGTCATTCAGAAAAGGCCGGAGGGCCGCAGGGTGAGTATCAATGGGTTAAAGATTAAAACAATAACTCATTTTCTTAATAAAAATGAATTTTTTCAAGTTTCAAGTAATGAAATAAATAACTATAAAAACTTTATATATATATATATAGAGAGAGAGAGAGAGAGAGAGAGAAAATGTAAAATTATTTTTTAAAAGAATGTAGAAACTTTGATGTTAAAAACTAATTCAAATTTTATCGGAGCATAAGGCGTTGGCGAAGTCTCCACTGTTACAGTGGTATCACTGTACTGAACTGAGCTGAGCTGAACTGAACGTTATTGTCTTCGAAACTCGGTAAGTCAATTATTTCAAAGCCATTTTAGAATATGTGTGCAAGTATTTATTCTTTCTTGAACTGTATTTTACTTGATAAAAGACTGTAATTTATCTTATTGGAGCGATATTCAATAGCTTTAAAAAATTTTTAATTAACGGTTTGAAATTCCTTTGTTTCTCAAATTTAAAAATTTTTACTCGAATATTTAAGAGTAAATTTTACTCATTACACTTCAATTATGCGTATGTGCATTTATAATTTTTTTGTACTTTTCATTATTGCATGATTTATTCTGTCTGATTTGATGTGTTATTTTTGTAGGTTTGATGTAATTCTTATTTTGTCTACATTTGTCATATTTTCACTGCCAACAATTTATCCTTGGAAACTCTTTTTAAGAAAGGTAGGACTATAATTTTTCTTTAATTTTGGTACTTCTTTGAACACATCTGAGATTTTTCCAAATATGTCTCTCTTCAACAGTCCATGTTTTCAGTGATTTAGAGATATCTGGCGATGAGATGGGGAAGTGATTATTCTGAGGTCCAGTAGGGAAAGTTGCGATAGTAGAAATGAGAAATCTTTTTGTAAAAGTACTACAAATACAAAAAATATTGCATCCTCTTCTCTTTCCTGTGAAAAAGATTTATTTATTGATAAAAACATCCACTCAGAATTGATAAAAACACATGAAAATAAAATAATGAATGAAAATCCACTTATTTCTTGCTTTGATAATGAAGAGGACAAATATTCTGCTTCTGGATGTGATTTTTCAAAGGAATTACTTTCACCAACTTTTCCTGATAAAACATATCAGCAAACTAGAAAGAACTTGGAAAGAAAAGTTATAGAGAAAGAGCTAAATTTAGATGGGCCCAAGCATTAATATACCTTTAAAGTCAGCACAGACATCTGATCAAAGCTCTGTTTACTTAAATATTAGTAAAGTCAAATTAAAGGACACCAAAGTTAACGTACAACACTCTCCTCCTCTTCGTGAAGGCAATAGTAAGTGTACGATTGTCAAAAAAGAAATAAAAACAAATGATTCAAGTTACGATAGATACCTTGATCAGAATTCGAATAATGAAATAGATATGCTCGATTTTGATCGTAGATATTCTGTAGAACGAAATCTGGAGTATATTAATAGTAGAAAATCCGAAGTAAGCAAAACACCTGAAGGATCTAAGATATCTAATACAAAAAAATTAACCCATAGACCTAAAAGTTCTATTCAAAAGATAGCTCCTAAATCAACTGGAGCAGAAAAAGGTTGCAATAAAAGTAAAAAATGCCAAAAAAAGTAACAAAACAGTTGTTAAAATATAAACAACTACACACAAATTCAATCATGGTAATTTTAAACAAATTAAAAGACCTGATACTGATAAACATTCAATGCAAAAATCATTATGGAGAAGTCATGATAAATCAAATTCTGGATCATCTGTACAGCATTCATCTTCTATGCCATCATTCGTTACTCAATCAACTGAAATTCATTCCACAGAATGTGTTGAAGTTGTTCAAAGCAACACAATTAGGGCAAGTCATTTGTTAAACAGTTTGAATGATTTATCAGATGACTTAGAATGTAATCGTGCTTTTGATAATACAATCGATGATTTAAGCTTTTTAAGGCATAATTTAATGTCGCATTCTACTGTGAAAGATTTCACCATTATTTCCAATTAAAAATTGAATTAAAAATATTTGTCCACACACACATTTTTAACGTGTGGATTATTAAGGTGAATTTATTTGATCAGCTTTGTATTACTGTTCTTCTACACTAGATGGCGCTATGTGTATACAACTTAAAATGCAGGCTGTTTTTTGTGACAGTGCGAGCGCGCATTGTAGAAATTTACTCTCATCATTTTACCCTAACGCGCCAAAAGGAGTATAACTTAAAAAAAAAGAGAATAAAAGAGTTTTCTGTATTTTGCTTAAAACATTCACATTGACCGAAGACGTTGAACACAATGTAAATTGCATCCCTTAATATAAACCGAATTTTTCCCTGCACTTTTTATTTTTCCTCTTGTATTTACTACAGTTAAGCCAGTGCTTCTCAAACTTTCAATACTGGCGCCCCCCTTTTCAATCAATATTTTTATCGCGCTTCCCCTATGCATTAATAATGTACTGAATGCAATAATAATGCACTTTTTGACTTTTGCACGAGTTCATTTATAAGAAAATAAAACATTTTTGATATAATTGCTGAATTGTAAGGAGAGTAAAGCCAAGTGCGTGACAATGCTTACAAAAATGAAAAATGATTTT